>VXAD01004607.1:131266-550469 GCA_013399195.1 Dicrurus megarhynchus | reverse complement strand
GTGTCACTCACCTTAAATGAAAAGGGCTGGACCACTGCCACACAGACATTTACACAGAAATTTCTTACACTGATGAGTAAGAAACAGTTACAATGGCGAGTACCCAAAATAAAACAAAATCATAATTTAGACATTTAATTATTCCTGCAGCGTATGAAACTTTTCTTAGCTGCCTAAAAACATTGCTTTGCTTAACAAAACCACTTTAGTTATTTCTATCTGCTTTGCCAGTTACTCATGCTGTTTAGTGAGTTAATGTGTACACTCATTAATGGCATTTATCATTAATGAAGCCAATTACTACAGAATATAAATATATATATTTATATATTTATATATACATATAATAGAACAGGCAAGCCTATAATAAGTTTGCTACTTATTTGCCAGTTATATCTTATCTTTCAGATATGAGAAAAAGACTTTCATATTCTTCTTGCTTTGCGTATTAATATACTTTGGCTTGAATTTTAGTGGATTTTGGCTTTTTTTTTGACAGTGACTGTGTGCTGTGTCTGCTGACTTAAATATTGTGTACTAAAATTCACACAGGACTGGAGTAGTTAAATAGTGAACTTCATGATACAATAAGTCATGGCTAAAGTCTATTTGATATTTACCTCCCACTGGAGAAGGGTCCAAGGCAGGCAGTTTCAGCATTTGTTGTCATTCAGCAAGGGGCTCAGGGATGCGTTGAATCTCTGTAATGTGGAGCTGGCTCACAACTAGAAGGTAAATAGTAGAATTATTAATATGGTGTTCATTCTTATTAAATTACTGTACACTGTGGTTCTCACATTTTTATACACAAAATATACCAAAGAGAAGAAGAAATAGGTGATGGAAAAAATACATGTTTTATTAGAGCTAAAGGATTTTTCTGGTGTTCCAAATTGTTAGTATGTTTGCGTAAATAAGGTGAAAAAGTCTGAGTATATAACTAAACATATGTTTAAAGATCTGTTTCCAATTCTATCTTTTTAAGCTACCTGCTCTAGCCCAACCCTAAAGACCATCCATTTTGTCTAGGTAAATTAAATATGTTCAAAAGTAGAATGAGATCCAGAGATGTAAACATGAGTATTTTACAATTACTCTTTTTCTTTTTTTTTTCTTTTAACCTTATAGTAAGCAATATAATCTCTATGTGCTCTATGGAATCTAAACTCCAACAGGGAAAAATTTCTGATAAATTCTTCTTTACCTTTATACTCATTTCTTGTTCTAGACTGTAAAATGGCGTGCAGGTTAGCTGTGCTACAACATTATTTTACATCCATGGTTTGTGCTATTACATACTGTGTTTTAAGCTTCTGTGAGACAGTTGCCAAAATAACACCAGTCTATGTCAGTAATGGGCTTAAGAATGTGCTTTTATAACTTAGATGTGATCTTCTCTTGCATACTTTGGTAATATATTAACTTGTAGATATTCTATTCTGCTTTAAACCTGTATATATGTGCATATATATGTAATATGTATGTGTACATGTCCTTGTAATATACAGATAGTACTGCTTATAATTTTCATTTATACACCTATACACACTTATAGATATAAAACAGTCCCATTATTAGCATGGAGATGTATTGTTATTCACACTGGGAGAAATCATCAGTTCCTTAATCAGGAAAATTTTGACAGAGAAATCTGACTTATTGAGACTTTACTCTGAAGATTTGCCTATGTATTTAGACAAATATTATTGTACTTGTTTTAAGATTTTTGAAGACATGTAAAAGTCACTGACCAAATGATAGAATGGGAAAAATGTTAACGTTGCTAAGTTTTATTCCTTTTAATATATGTGAAATGATTTTCTTCTGTTCTTGAGAAAACAGATTGTCTAAGTTTGTTTCATAACCTAGAAGTTCATAAGAGGAATCATTAACACTTTATTTTGAGAAAGATGATAACACCAAATTCAACTTTTCCAACAGGGTTGCTATCCTGCTATATTTTTTGAACTGATTTAATGAGCTCCAGTACTATTTTTCATGTCGAGTTTTGAGTTCAGATTCTGTTTCATCTGTGAAAGCTGGTAATGCATGTAACAAATAAAGTTGTAAATAAACTTCATACCCCAGCTTTTCTTTTGGTCAAAACAGTATCAAACACTGCACTAAGAGGAATGTCCAGTCAGGTCTTAGCAGCCTGGATGGAAACTCCCCATCAAGCTCCCTGTTGTCTGACCTTTCAGAAGCTGGTAGATTTCCTGTAGCTTTTTATATACCTATATTCTATAAGTTGAACTCTGGAGAAGTACGGAAAAAAAAAAAAAAAAAAAAAAAAAAAAAAAAAACCCAACAAACCTCTGAAAATGAAGGTGGAAGGCTATGATTTCTTTTTTTCCAAACTACAATTAGTCCAAAAGTATTTTGCCTTACTCTTAGGGAATTAAGAAGAAAAAAAAAAAATCACCAAAATTGAAAGTAACTACAGTCTCATGCAAATAACATTTTCTGAAGTTTTATTGTGATAACTCTTCCTCCATAACTAAATCTTATTCCCTTGGTGAATCATGCCTCATATGGGATTGAAAAAGAAGAGCAATGAGGTCTCTTCTCTCGCTGGACTGTGACAATGCCTCAGGAAGCTGATGCACATTTTGATATGTACTTCTTGCTCTTCCCCTGATGTGCCTTCACACTAGGATGAGGAGATCCTTACTGCACAGTGTTTTGATTAACCACTTAATTCTGAACCCCTTTTGAGGATGTCTTTATTCATTTGCAACTTGGTATGCACAGCCTGAGCCCTTCTTCTATCCTATTCCTCCCTCAGAGTAGCATTTAGGGGTCAGGCTGTTCCTGTCCATGTCACTGCTAGAAGATTTTTCACAGAAGAACTGGCTGTGTTGGCTCTGCAGTGTTGTCAGAGATGAGGACATTGTGGAAAAAAAAAAAAAAAAAGGTGTGATTTGAGATCTCAATGAATTGTTCAGATGCTGAACTTTTGAGTTTCTGTCTGGAGATTAGAAAATTCTACAGACCCATGCATGATCTGGTAACAGTTAATGCTGCTTGTAAACTCCAGCTGCTTGATAATACAGGAAGAAAAGCTGTGTATTTGACTTACTTCAACACAGAGTTAAAGTGATGTTCTAAGGAAATAATAACTGGTACAAAACCTTTTTGATTAGATAATTATGCCACCTCTTGGAACCAGATTTATCCTGTGTTTTTTAGTAGTGAAGAGAGGAAGACCTTGGGGATGCTTGCAAAGTTCACCTCAGGCGGGCTGGTGAAGTTCCCCTCAGAACTCTTTTATTTGCATCTACAGCCTGATTCCCTGCTACAAATCAGAAATCTCCTGTGTATCAATAGAAGCTGGGGAAGACCCTTTGATTCTCCTTACTGCAGAAGTGACATCACCCATGACATAGAAATAATTTCCATTGATTCCCCTGCGAGCTTTGTGTTAGCATCAGTATAGTATTTTATCTTTGACACACAATAAGCCCCTACAGCATGCTACCAAGTAAAGGAATAATTTTTAGGTTTTAATTATCTAGTGAGGTTTCATAGACCTAGCACTAGAAACAAGTGACAGAATCCAATTCAATCTGTGCATGAATTCAGTAATTTCTTCTCTGAAGCAGTTGTCAAAGCAGAGGAAGGCTTGCATAGTCTGAGGAGTTTCCTGAAGTTAGCTTGGGTTAGTTCTAACTCTCTATTAAGAAAATAACGTATTAGTTTAGCTAACTCCACTCAAGTAGACTTCGTTGCCCTTCTCCATTTTTAAGTGGAATGACCAGGTAATCTAAATCTCAAACAGACCCCTTCCTAGACCCTGATTTTATAAATAATACTTACAGTGTTGGGACTTAACATCCTGCTTAGACTAAGGAAGATTTGTTTAGGCAATAAGCTGGAAATAGTAAAAACTTTTTTTTAGCATAAGAATAGAACTAGTCTCCAGGTTTAGGAGGAAACAATTCCACTGATGATAGTCCTAGGCAGCAGTCTTACTCATTCTGTCTTTATCTGAATATGACACTGAATGTCAACATCCTCAGCTGAGACGACAACTTGACTTTGGGTGGGTAGACAATGTACCAGAATTTTTTTCTCGATATTCAACTACACCCTCAGAGAGAAATTTTTGAAAAGCAAAGAACAAAACATAAGGATTCTTGACTGTAGAGGTTAGGTTTGTTTTTATACTCTCAAGATCCTAGGAAGATGCATATGCTTTCAAAACCATTACTGGTTGGGAGAAAAAATGCTCTTTTCATCTCTTTGTGTGAGCTATCTTTTTGTATTGAGGTTAGAAGTATGAGACTAATGGAGGGCAGGGCAAGGTCTGGCATGGGTATTAAAGGCCATTATTGTCACAGGTTAATAGGTCATAAGAGCTAGAATTATGACCACACAGGAATAATTGTAAAAACTTGGTTGCCTTCTTTCCCCTTTTTCCAAACTAATCCCAGAATCAGTCTTCCTTATTGTAATCTGCTTATAGGAAACAGTGCAAAAGCTGAAGCCTTAGCTTATCACTTTGACAATTTTCAGCTGCAGATGTACATGAGAAATTGCACTACAACTACCATGAAATGTCTGTATTAATTGGCAGTAGTTTTAAGAGACTATATACAAGGCTGATTCTCTGGTGAGTACCAGATATGTATATTGATTAGTCGTGGATGTTTGTTGGCTTGGCTTTCTTACTTAATGTATTTACATTATTTTTTCTATTTATATAGCTTTGTTTTACTATTTTCTTTTTCACATCCTCCTTATTTCTATAGGAGAAGAGCTGATAGCATTTTAAAAGTGCACCAAAGGAAACAATAACAAGAAATGTAATTTCTTGTAGATAATTTCTTTTTTGTTGCTTTGTCATTGTTTTTCTAGAGAGATTAGAAGAAATAAAATTATTCTGCATAAATATAATAGAGTTGATAAGTATATACCATTTAATACAACATTTGGGAGTTCAGGACAAGGAGGTAGGCAGAATTAGATCAGGAAGTTTAAAGTCAGTTTCTACACTTCTCTTTCTCAGAGATACTGGATTAACCACTTAAACTTGCTTAATTCTGTAAGTCAACAAACTGTTAATATGTATCAAACTGATAGTTTGCTATTTTGTTGACTATTGAGAGAGGTGTAATCATTTGAGATCTTAAGATGGAAGTCTTCCCTCCTCCCTCTATACCCTCGCCTCCCCACAAGTTTTGGAAGAGAATAATCATTCTCTCTCTCAAAAATTGTTAGTGGTTATTCTTTTTTTACATGCCTTAAAGAAGTCTGATTTTCATGAAAAATTGCTCCTTTTCTTAATCCTAATTTGTATAAATTTAGCAGGTGTTCCAACAAGAGTGCCTTCACCTAAAGGCTGGTTATGGGAAACAGTGCTATTTGTCCCATACATTTCTGCCTTCACACACTACATAACTAGGGTTGTACTGGCTGCCCTTTCACATGCTGATGGATGGCTGAACAGACCTGGTGTGGATTAGACCTCTAGGAAGGCATATGTAATTTTGGAGGCTGAAAGAGTTAACAAACAACTTCCATTTAACAAACATGCTATTAAAAACATGATACCTGGCCTGAAAGTTGATGTTGCTATTGGAAGACAGTCGGGAAAACACATCTATGTTTCAGTGTAGTTCTTCTGTCTAAATGAAAGTGATTGATGTGCTCTTTGATCTCTTCTGTTAGTTCAGTTGGGTATAATGGCCTTCTCTTTATTACATTCAACAACATGGTAATCTACCAATGGCAGAAAGAAGAATATTATATATTACATTCCTAGCACTGGACTCAGATGAATGAAAATGGATACAGATTTTACAGCTTCTGAGAAGGAAATCAGTATTGTCTTTTCCAGAATCTAGACAGAAGGCTACTCTTACTTTGACTGTCTTTTTTTTGCTTGGTGATAACTCATTTAAAACAATGAAAATACTTTGTAGTGATAGTTTGCATTCTTGGTATTATTTTTTCATAACTGGGAACTGTGAAAAGTTGTAGCTCTTGCAGGAATAAATGTAACTTGAGAAATAAGAGCAGCCCTGAAAAAGTCTGTCTGCAAGATGTAGCCTATTGAAGATCAGGTTGCATCACAAAAGTCACTTTCTTGGTGGATGTACTCAAAACAGTGAAAGAAACTTCTACTGTATCTGGGGCATTGGAGAGGGAAAAAACTTCCAAACATTTAAAAATTTGATATTAGATAAAATCTTGCATTCTTTATCTAGTGGTTTGGAATTTACTTGAAATTTACTTGGAATTTTTTTTAAATTAAAAACAAGAGGCAGGAACCTCACCTGATATAAACCGACATGGCTCCACTGTAGCCAAACAACACAGTGTTTCAAGCAGCTGAGGAACTGACTGCTGCTTTCAGAATGAAGGCTGGTCTTTATTCTGCCACTTCACTTTATTTATTTATTTGTTTGTTTGCTTGTTTCAATCTATGCAGATCTATTACCCTGTTTATTGGAACTAGAATACCTAAATCATTTATTACCTAAAGTATTTTGTGGTCAAAGGGGAGAGAAGGCTGAATTTTCTGTGCAAATGGCAGAAGTACTGTACAGTGGAGTGGAGTGTATCTATTAATGTCATCTAAAGAAGCAGACAGTGAAGAGGTTCAGTTCTGTGACAGTCTAACCATTAACAGCACCCCAAACTTGATTTTATTTCTTTACTTTTTTGGACTGAAAACACTGGGGCTAAGATTTATTATGTCATTGTCGTCTCTGCCTTCCCTCTGTCTCATCTGTATTCTTTACAGAGCCTATAAACATGGGCTGTCAGCAAGCTAAACCTGTCAGATTTCCACTTCCCCCCTCCTCCGTCTGCTACTATGCTGCCTGAGAAACAGCCCCGCACACGGCACCCTCACTGTGATTCTTATGATCACATCTCATTCATCACCGTGACTCCAAACTCAGCTCAACACATTAGAAAAAAAGGTCAGGGATATGAAAGGAAAAGAGAAATAAACAACTACCCAGCGGAAGCGGTTGAGCTACAGGAGACGTGGGAGGTAAGATCCGAGCCAATTTCTCTGCCAGCAGCTGTAGTGGGCATAAAGTAGTTGCTATACAAGTTCTAAGTGTTTTAAACTGGAGGGTTGTGTCGGGGCTTTCTGCAGCTCCTCTTTTATTTCCCAGCACAGAAGCATAGTGAAAGGATAGAAAACCGTAGTTAAAGGTGGGAAGGTGATAAAACTTTTTACAACTGGAGTAAAGAAGACAGATTGGTTGCTGAGTGACTAGCAACCTGATAGCATGCAAGATTTGGGCTCGAGAGTTCAATAAACACTGATGAAAGGACAAGTCCTATGTTGACTTTCTGAGCCAAACTTTAAGATGCTTTTATTTTGGGATGGGGAGAATTTTGTATGGATGAAAAAGAAATTATTTATATGAAGTAGTAATATTCCTTTAAATGGTGTCTGTTTCCTCCTATGTGCTACACTGTCAGTCTAGTTAGGTAGAATTAACTTAAAAATTATACTGACTTAGTGATATCCCTTCTTCATTCTCCTCACTACTACTTTGGTCATTTATACTGAGTGGGTTTGTTTTCTTAAACAGGAATTATGTTTTTTGCCTCTATACAAATTTTTTTTCCAGTTTCTTGACACTTTTCATCATAAATAGAAATAGCAGTTAACTGTTTTCTTATTTGCATTTTGCAAATCTATATTTAAAATATTCATGTGACATCATGCCAGTAATTTCTCTCTCTCAAACAAATAAGGGGGAAAAAAAGAGAAACGTCAGAGCCTAAAATAAATAGCTTGTAAAACTCTGTTCAGAAGAGTTTTTTCTCACAAATAGTAGTACACTTATCAGGATTTTAGATTACACTTTTATTTACGTATTTAATAATTGGTTAAGAATTTGATATGGCCCCTGATAATAACATATTGCACGGCAAATGTGATGACTTTGGTCAAATAGTCAAGAATATGAATATCTATATCGAGTAATAATGTGACTGTGCTTTATGTGAGCACAGATTGTTGTCTCCTAACCCTTTTAACATCTTTCTGTCCAGCTCAAGTTACAAGCTTGTTTGTATGCCTTATGTGTTATTTCAGCAAAAAAAAAAAAAAAATTAAAATTGATTATTTGATAATTCTCTTTGAATAAAGAGAAAAAAAAAAAAAAGCCAGAAGGCCCCTAGTGAAATTATCAGGCAAAAGATGAAACTAAGAGCATCCAACAATTAAGAAGGGAAGAAAATTTTCATAGGAAATGGTTCCCATGATGTCTATTAAACACAATACTTTGGATGCAACCTTCAAATCTGTTAGCCATGTGCCTCTGGCTCTTGAAAGGTGAGAAGTAATACTACCCTGTATATTTGCTCAGTTTCTCATTCTTTTTGAAGCATTTGCTATCATGCCAAACGCTGAAGACAAAATGCTGGAGTTTTTGGTTCAAAACGCAATAACACATCTTGCAGAGACACTTGTGAGAAGAATCTAGCAGAATGTGAGGAGAAACTTCTTATCATTCAGAAAAGGAACTTTTGCGTTAAAAATAAAACAGACTGTAATAACCCTTACTTCTGCAACAGAGTTTGTTTTCTTCAGTTAGGTGTAACTGCTCTCAGTGTCCATTAGGAGTCTCTTTTCTCTATGTTCATCGTACTCCATGGACTGACATTATGGAAATTCATCAATTTTGAACATACTGAACGTCCTTTCTTTAGTGGGCAGGGGAAGTTAAGATCCCTAAATCAGGTAATTGCATTAACACATTGTGTGCATAATTATGCAGCAACTGAAAAAGACAAAAAACTCAGCACACGGAGTCAGGATATTCAGAAAAAAGTTCAAAGTCGAGCTGAGAATAGATAGATTCTAGATTAATGTGAGCTGTGAGGAGTAAAATAAATTGTGGAGAATAGGAACCAGGGATGAAAACATATTAGAAAAGAAGAGCACATTTGAATTCCCACAATTTACTGTATTTAAATGCAGCATTGTGATACAGCAGAGCTCTGTACTGACATGATTCATAGTCCAAAATAAGGAAACAAAGCCTGCTAGAAATTTCAAACTTGTGAAAAAAGAGGTGTGAAAAGCAGAAAAACACCTGGCAGTACACCTATAAAAGAGGCTATAACTGCAGAACAATTAAGAAATAAATGTGAGTGGCTCTCCATGAACTGCATTGAACAGCAATAATAACAGTGCTGGCAATATGAAAATGATGATCCTACTAAAGGAAAACAAAGTAGAGGATAAGATCAGAATAATAAAGTAAATTGCAGTAAGAAAATAGGAGTACTTTAGAAAATAAAGGTTTGAGAAATAGAATTATTTTTTCAGAGCGTAACTTATAAAAAAATTATAAACAGTGTTTTTATATACCATGTCACTGCAAATAGAATATGGATTGGGTGGGGGATGAAAAGAAGAAGAGGAAAAGTCCAGAATCCAGTACTTCCCTCTTTATTGTTATGCTAGGAAGAAGCCAACTACTAGCCAGTTTATCTTCTGGCATCAAATGAGATTGCTTCAGTTATCTTGATCAATACCAGATGAAAATGAGGTATAAACCAAATATTACTTTGCACTGGGATATCAAATATTCTTTTATATTTCTCTGCCAAAGTAAACTACTAAATATTGAACTTGGCGGACTGAATCTGACAAGTACTTAAAATTTGAACTAATGTCTTAGAAAAATAAATGGGTATCTCACTTTTCCCTCTTGAATATATAGTAAAGTTTGCATTACATAATGCACTTCTGTCCACATAGATGCTGGAGGGCTACATTAAGCTATGAAAAATTGTCTTTAACTGATATGTGAAAGGCAGCCATTTTAAAATAATAAGGCTGTGGACAGAAAGGAAATTTGAAAAGTGAGCACTTTCAAGTGAGTAATTCGTCTCACCAAGCAAAAATTTCTGTTAGCGTTCACCATCTAGTAAATATCATGAATGTTATATGACAGAACCTGCCTACTCTTAGGCTTACAATCACCAAAACTAGACTTGATTTGCCAGGTTGTAAATCAGATTCCTGTAATGCAGATACATAGGGATTGGGTTGTCTGCTCCTATATTTCTTAAGGAGGATTTGTTTAGTTTCACAGATTTCATTATCCAAGCTTTGAAGCTCAGCTGGCTGCAATCAATAATGTGTAGTCAAAGATGGATTTACAAAATAAACAAAATTATACCTTCATTAAAGACTTCATTGTGACTGATAGAGTTCAGGTCTGTATATTGGGTATGACAGCTATAATGCTTGCAGTGCACTCAAGCCAACATTTGCAACATAAAAGGATGTACCACTCCAAGGACTGACATGACCATTGACCCCTTTTTAATTTTCTGGCAATATTTACTTCCCATTTGACAAGGTCTTAAAAAAAATACTATATGGAATTAGAAAAAACATTGAAACACATTCAGATTTCTCTTCAAAAACATCTAGTACTCCTGTTTCTCAGATAGGAGCCTCTTTCTGGGAGTTCTAACTACTCTGTTCTTCTATTCAAAACTCTGTGGATTTTATTAAGTCTTCTGGAAAACGTGAAGAGGGTATATTTGCATACTTAAGAAGTGGTTAGTCTTGATTAGTGGTGCATATGAAATCAAGTAGGGTCTTATTTTTACCACAATTTATTCATTCAATGCTATCTATAATGCTATTTTATTTAATAGGTATAGTGGTAGTCAAACCACTGAGTATATTTGAACATTGAATTTTATTTTTACTTCCACTTTTCCCTGCAAAATTTCAATGATTCGAAAAGACTTCTCAGTTCTCTTGAATGTCTCTGTAGTGAAAATCACTGTCTTATATCATCAGGGAATGCATCCTCTGTGCTGCTTCACTTCTTTTCTTTGCCCCCTCCAATGAAGGCAAACCAAATGTTTAAACAAGATTAACCTGCTTCAAATGTCTTACACAAATATGAACCAAGTTATAGTTTAGGAAAGAATATTTTATTTTTTATAGTTATATTACTTTTTTTTAAAAAATGTCAATGTTTAAAATAGTTTAAAGTCATTCAAGAGTGACCAGAATACAGTATTGAGTGTAGTTCGTTTCCACTTTCTTTCTTATGGGAATGTATAACAGTGCTTGCCATTTTATTTTTTTCAGATCACAGCCTGTAATATTTTTTTTTACCCAAACACTATATTAAAAAAAAAAAAAGAAGAAAAAGCAATTATTTTCTGAATAACTTGGGAATTAATTAGAATTAAAACATTCTACAGAATGTAGATTGTACAGAAAAGAGAATAAGTAAAGCAATTTTTAAAACTAGTCAGATAATTTTATGGTTAGTCTTACAAGAATTATGCAAAGCAGTTGGAATTCAAACTACTCCCTACATTGTGTATTATATTCATTATTAGTACTGCAGTTAATATGTTCTTGGCATTCTGTTGCCCATTTCAATAACGGGGTATAATGAGATCTCCTTTTTCGGTGCACCAGGTGTAAAAAGTGTATTATTCAGGACTTCTCAGGCAACCAAGGAAATCTCAAGCACTCAGATATGCTTGCTAGTAACCAGAGACAATCTGCACCCTCGTGTGTAAGAGTTGTGGAGTTGTGGTTTAAACCCAGCCAGAAGCCGAGCCTCACACAGGCACTCACTCACTCTCCCCAGTCAGGCTAGGGAGGAGAATGGGAAGGGTAGAAGTGAGAAAACTCTTGCATTGAGGTAAAGACAGTTTAATAGGGAAAGCAAAAGTTGTGCACACAAGCATACCAAAACAAGGAATTCATTTACCACTTCCCAATTCGATCACCACTTCCCATGTGCAGGCAGGTGTTCAGCCATCTCCAGGAGAGCAGGGCTCCGTCACATGTAATGGGGACTTGGGAAGACAAGCACCATCACTCTGATCATCCCCTGCTTCCCTCTTCTTCCCTGAGCATGAAATTCTGAGCATGATGCCATGTGGTGTGGAATGTCCCTTTGATCAGCTGGGTTCAGGTATCCTGACTCTGTCTCCTGCCAGGTTCTCATTCTCCCCCAGCCTCCTCGCTGTTGGGACAGAGTGAGAAGTAGGAAAGACCTTGAACAGTGCAAGCACTGCTCAGCAATAAATAAACATCCCCATGCTATCAACGCTGTGTTTTCAGCACAAATCCAAGACATAATCCCATACTTGTTACTATGAAGAAAATTAACTCTACCCCAGCTGAAACCATCAAAGTAACTTACCTGCTTACAAGGTTCAACTTACTTTCAACAGTCTAATTTACAAGGTTTCCATGGGAAACCTTGTATCACATGCCATGGAGAAAACATACTATTAAGCTGAATTTATTAGTCACTCAAAGGGAACATCCCACCTACTGTATGTCTTGGCTTGAAGTTTTTAGCAGCAAATATCCTGGGAAGCAGCATGGGCACAACCTTTGGAGGCAGTTAGTCCTTCCCTTTCCCTTCATAAGGGCTTTGAATATTTACATGATGACACTTGTATGCCCAGAAAAGGAAAAAATATTCTTGTTAGCGCTGTCTGCTCAAATATAGCTGAATGTGAATATTAACTCTCCTTCTGTTGTATTTCATAGGCAAGATGAGGAAGAGATAGGTCTAATTCAATATGGTGGTATACTGCTAGCTGTGATTTGGACAAGAAAGATTGTATTTTAATTAAAAAATCACAGAAAAAACCCTGTCACATCCAAATTTATACAGGTTTTAAATGTGCAGAACAGGAATCTATTCTTGATACACCGCATTGATATGGCACCAACCTTACCAATATAATTTCCAGTGCATGCTTAGTGACAGAACAACTTGACTTCATAAAACACAATCTCCATTTACAAACCATTTTTGTACGCTGTGAATTCCTTGCCAAGCAAATTCTTTGTTTAAGATACCCTCATTCCCTCAAAGTTCATCCATTATGATTTATCATGTAAGGGTTGTAAAATGCAAAAAATTGTATAGATCAGCATATTTAAAATACCTTCTTTCAATGTTTTGGTTTAAGTACCATCCCTAAGTATTTCTAAGCATTATTTTAACTTTACAGAACAATGTATTTTTACTTTTCCTTTGTGATACTTCTGCAACCCTAGATTAGTATGTAAAAAAAGAGGGAATAGTGCTAAAAATAGTAAAGACCCCTAACAGTATCTTGAAGCATTGCTTTTCCATAGAGATTCTGAAAGAATAGATTGAAATAAAATGCACCATTGTCCAAAGTCTGTTTCTTTGTATGTATCCAAAGTGTTTCATTAGCAATAATTTGTTCCTGAAGTTGCTTTTTACTACCTTTTATTTTTTTTTTGTCTGGGTATCCAAGATAAATGCAACAAAAATAATTTGTACTCAAATTGTGTAATATCAGTAGAAGCATTTTCTGATTTCATTTTAACTTTATTTCTATTTAGAGGACTTTGGAAATTAGCAGGGAGAATTCCCTTCCAAGAAATTTCTCCAGTTTTGCTTTTTTAATTGCCAGCTCTTAACGAAAGGAAAGCCTAAAACAACAAACATAAATCTTAAAATTTAAATTCTGTAACATATTATAACTATCTAGAAGAAAGTGATACAAGAACCTGAAAAAAGGTCATGAATTTTCCAAACTGGTGCTTTTTAGCGTGTTTTGAAGAAGTTCAGGATAGGGGATGTAATTCGATGCATTCCTTTGAAATGTTTAGATAATATTAATCAGCTGCATTTTTGATAGGAAAAAAAATGACACCACTGTTTTATTTTATACTGTGTCTTTGGATGGAGTAGCTGTTAACAGTGCTTTAGACTTGTGGGACTGACATGACTTCTAGAATCTTTAACTAGTGAATACATGGATGGAAGAAGTCCAGCTGGATTTTGGAGTTTAGGCTAAGCTTTCATAGTTGGAAAAATCACTATTTTGCAATGTGACAAAAAAGTCTTTGAAATATAAAGACAATATCAGGACCAAGTTTTTATAATTTCATTGTAACAAAATATCTAGAAATAAAAAATTTAAAGCATTAAATATTTTATTAAAATCCTTTAAATAATAAAAAATGAATAAAATTGCTGCCTATTTACATTTTTAAAATGCCATATTTGTATATATTTGGATTTTAGAAATGTGTATTTCTATTCACTAAACTGACTTTCATTTTGATTGGCCTACAGAATAGCATTAATTTAAATACCCACTTTTTTCCCCTGTGCTTTACCAAATCTTTCCCATACTAATGAATGTTTCTTCACTGAGTAGCATAATCTTACTTAAGGATTTCCTTCATTTGTTTTGTTGTTTTTTTTTTTCTGGTTAACATCTTTTAACAGCCTTTACACTTAGAGTCTGATTTTTCCCCTCATTGGACCAAGACAAACACAAATGAAAGCATTGGACATAGCCATTTCTACTATCAGTGTTCAAATTAAAATTCTGTGAGGCTCAACTGTTCTCTTGTTTTTTACTCCTGCTCCCAAACAGATGAATTTTGGGTTTCTCTTCATTTGTTTATTTTCATTTCTTCTTTTTTTCCTTTGTCATCCTATACATATCTTATATCAAATAAACCCAGCACTAAACCCAGGGTATATCAGTTTTGCTTTTTATTTGTGTTGCAATGAGAAGCCTGGTTTTTATTTTAAAATTTTTGCTGGAAAATTTCCCACATTATATGTGTTCATAAAATTTTGTTGGGTTACTCTGTTTAGTTCAGGTGAAAAAACATTTCCCAGCTGTTTTAATAGTTGCTTAACCAGAGAAAAGACTTAGTTTGGGATTTCAAATACATGAGTTCAGCTCTCCAATCCATGAGAAATACTAAGTTATTCTATATTCTGTGTGGGAAAGGTGAATTTTATTTCTTGCCTCATAAAGATTCTGAGAGCATAAATTCCCTCCAGATTATATGGCACTTAAATGTTATCAGAAAATGAGGAAAGGACAGATAAATGTCTATTGATAGACCTAGATAATGTGCCTGTCATTTTCAAAAGTATTTTAGGTGGTGAAATGCCCCCTACTCACTGGAAGCCAAAAAAACCATATACATTTTTATCCAGGAAGGATGATTTGAACTTTGGTCTCATGCTTTATTGTAATATAACAGCACAATAATATAATTGTCCCAGTTTTAAAAAAAATGGCCCATGTGAAATGTCATAAAGGCTGATGTGAAGAGGAGAATATTGAGAGGGCATTGTGGAAGGAGACAGACAGATCTACCAGATAGTGCTCTCATGTTTCTACTGTCCTATTGCACTTAAATCCCATGGATAGCAACTCAAGTTTCTGCATTGATTGGTTTATTTCTGCCCCTAGCTGAAATACCAGAAAACTATCCTCTTCAGGAGACTTCAGTGCCTTTATACAAATGAGCAGATGGGACTGTACCTTTATGTCATACAGTGGAAGGCTTGGGGTCTTCTACTGCTGCCTCAGCCCACAGCTTTCTATTTATGTCACAAAGAGCGTGAAACTATTATGTATGAGCAACCGAGTAGTGCTGAGAGACATCCTGTGCATGGAGCTAGGTAGGAACTGCTGAGCAAAAGTGTTCAACAGGCACTTCTCAAGTTTTCACAGGACCAATAAGCAGAATTCCAGGTTAAGGGGTTGCTGATGTAAATATTTTTCAATATAGAATACATTTGATTTCTTTCAATGAGCTCAAAACAATAAACAGGAAAAATACTTTAGGATTTCGGTCTTCACAGCATTTTTAGTTTATAACCAGTTTGTTAGTTTCATTAGTTTATGAACATATTTTGAAGTATATCTGAGTCCGTTAATGCAAATCAAAATTCTTTATGTTTTACATTGTGAAAATGGCAGGGTTTTAATTTAGGTAGTTGTTAATATTTAATATCACTGGTCCTTCAGTGAGAAGCAGAATGTAATGAACTTCATCTTACAGAAACGGTTTCTATTTAGGAATCTTGTGGTAAAGAAGTGCTTGATCTAACAGTCTAATGCTAGTCTAATAGTTCTTGATAAATCCGAATATATTTATTTGTATGAAATTATATGGACAAGGTGTTGTGAACCCTGGTTTTGATCCAGTAAGTCACTTCTTTGACAAACGGGTAAGTTTTCAGCTTATCTCCAAATGGACTAAAAGTTTTTCTTAATCACACATACCATGCTCTGCCTATAAATTACTATATTGGAATTGACACTGAAAGAAATAAATGCTTTATAGTACAAATAATCTGTAGATAAACTCTGTGTTATTATCTGAACTTTACCAGCATAACCATACCAAAGGAGTAATTTATAAATATATCAGCCTATTGTATCAGCATTGTCAAATTAATAATTGTAAGACAAACAATGATTCATGTTTCAAAATCACCACACTTTTCTAACTTTTTAACTCTGTGGAAAGCACAGTTAGCCCCATTCTGGCCTAGGGGATAAGTAGTTGTACAGATAATACAGAAATATAAATATTTCTGATCTTTTTCTTCTAATGTCTCTGTTTTTCTTCCCATTTTTGCCCTGTATCTCTCCTTGATGATCATGCACAGCTTTCTAGAGTAGAGACCTGTCTGAAATTTGAGATCTCTTTACTTTTGAAATTTAATGATTCTCCATATATTTACAGTTTTCTACATAACATGTAGTGTATTACACATATTGTTAATGCAATAATTCATTATGCCATGGTTGATCCATTCTAAAGGCACTCTGCATTGCCACAAACATTGCCTACTGCACAGAACTGATGACTAACACTGTCTGACAACTTGCACTACAATTTCTGGAGAGACTAGAGTAGCAAATATATAATGTGGGTTGTGTTAATGTTCTTGAAATGATTGATAAGGTTTTAATTATAAATCAAATTTTAATTTAGTAACTCTGTTCAGCCAAGTATATCTTATGAAATTTTATGTATGCAATATTAATACATGATATAATTGAGTTTCCAGTGCTGGTAGATTTGGTTTCGTTCAGAGTAGATATTTTCATAATGACTAGTTTTATGATTGGAAGCTTAGTCCCATAAAAAGGAATGCAGGAAACAACCCTTTTAATGGTATTTCTTGTACTGGAATGGTGGCATGAAGAAAACTTACTATTTGAGGTCTTGATAGACAATTTTTTTCCATCTGTGCCCTAGTCTTGATAGCACTGAAATATAACATTTTTCTATAAGTATTGTGATTCTGTCTCTTGTCTTAGGAACTGTGAATCATACATAACTAAATGGAAGGGTATGAGAAAAGGCAGTTAAAACCAGCCAGTCAAGGACATCTCCATGTTATTTTAATTTCCTTACTAAATATAGATAATAGATCATGTTTTCCCTGATACACTTTCCAGGTTCAAAACACTTTGCATGCATTCAGTTTGATTTCTGTAGTCAGTCCTCCCTGGGCTTAATGATATGAATATATTTTCATGGTTGGTAGATGGCATTTATTCCTGACTTTCTCTGGAAGAATGGAAATTAACAAGACTCTGCCATATATTGTTGCTTATATTTAACTTCCTCTTCTTTTCCTAAATTTCTCTAGTATTAATTTCAAAAATTCCCTGAAAGCTCATGAGTCTGCTAGACTTCATGTCTTCAGTAGTTTAGCCTATAGTATATTTACATTTTTAATGAAGTTTGTACCCTGTTGGTCAAAGTAACTGTAGGCAAGCCATTTCAATAAATACAATATGTTGAATAGTATATGACAAATGAAAAATTAAGTTCTCTTGGAACATCCCCTATGTGTTACAAAATACTGCAAAATACATACGATTTTCATAAGTTGAATATATTTTCTGGAGGTTTCAATGCTTAATTAGAAATTATGATTAAAGGAAAATGAGTAGACAAATAGAACCATGACTTTCCTTTGTGTTTATTCTTTTACACTGAATTAAGGATCTCATTTTTTAGAAGACTTTTAACTGGAAAAATGTAGGGGCAAAATGTTATTGACCAAAAATAAACATGTGGTATTCCATACTTTGCTACAAGTGATAAATTCAGAGTACAAGAAAGAGTAACAGTTTATCATCTTGGCAGTCAAACGGTGCTACCTCTGTAGTAGGACAGGCAGCAGAAGGAAACTTGTATTTCTTCACTTCAGTTTTGAAGGGAACTCTGCAGAATGTTTGTTTAGTTTGACTAAAAACTCATTTCTGATCTTCTATTTACTAGGGATAATTTAACTTTTTTTTTCAGGTTTTTCTTATTGCAGCCTCATAGTATAGGGATGCCAATCGAGATTTGATATTTTGATTTTTAAAGAGATTATTTCAATGTGTGTTTTTCCTCATTGTATTAAGTAACTTTGAGAATGAGTACTTTGGTTCTATATACATGTGACTTTAAAAAAATAATTTATGCATTTTAGGTGAATATTAATGAATATCTCTTCATTTCATTGACGAACTCCTAGTTATTTCTTGTTTGACTACTAAAGAGATAATAACTCTGCTTTGGTTTTCTGCTTCCATTTGTTTGCAATCATTTAAGGTAATGATTACAGACTCAGACTTACAGTCACCACTTCCAGTAATATTAGAAAAATTTCCACCTACATATTATTCATAGGAAGCTGTATAGTCAAACAAAATATATACATGCATTTGGACTGGAGGAAAATTCTGGTTCTTAATGTTGCTTATAGGGATGCTGGTTCTCCAAGAACAGGAGATGGTATGTCTTGCAACACTGACAAAGTTAAATATATATCAAATTAAATTTGCACCATAGGATCCTAATAATCCTAAATACTTCCTTGGACACTATTATTGAACAAAATGTATAACCCATAACAGTTAATGGACCAATGATGATAAAGATGTAACAGAAACTGTAATTGGAAAAATCCTTCAGCTATCCTTTCTCACACTCTCATCTTCTACGATTTTATTCACTACTGTTTATACTGGTATTTGTAAAAATAAATGTTATCACCCTGACCCTGCAAAGTTCACAAAAAATCCTGGAGGAGCAAATGTTCAGGGAGTTAAGTATCAGATATCTAAAATGTTATATACCTTTAGTATTCTTTTTTTTTGGACTCCTAGCAGACGTAAATTTTTAGGGAAAATGTTAGAAAATAAAAATTTATATCTTAATACTTTTTGGACTAGAACTCTAAGGAGAAAATATACAGCTCTGCTTTTTAAAGTAAACAAACATACAAGCCCATTTCTAGTTCTTAACTATTCCTACTTCTACTTACTGTTTAGATCCTATTTCTCTTTACTTAGTCATGGTCAACGCAAAACTCTGGAAGGCATTTTGGGAAAGTATGCAATAGAAAATATATAGCATGAAATATTGTGACAAAGTAAATTTTTTAAGGCTGCTTCTAGGCAGGGATAAATATTTTTTCTTTCCAGAAGATTCTTCCTAGTATATATTTTCAATATCATTTGGGTCTTTTTTATATTTTACAGTAAAATAGAGAAAGCAAGAGAGAGAGAATGTTTTCTAGCAGCTATGAAATTTCCACCTGATAGGAGGCTCGTGCATGCATGCATGCATTTGTGTGTGGGGGGCTGTGTCTAACAAATTGTTCCTTCTTTAGAACAAAAACACCTGCTTTTAATTTTTTTTTTCATTAAGCATTACCTATAGATTTCAAAAGCAAAAAAAGAAAAAAAAAAAAGAAGACAACAAACAAGTAGTACTCTTTCTTTCAACAAAGCAACTCCCACTGTTTTTAAGACATATCTTTTGAAAAACCCTCCTCTGTATGAGTTTCTCATTGCAGTGTCTATCTCAGCCCAAACTGAGTCTCATGGGGGCAGGGCTGTGCCCAGGATTTCCAGAGTGCCATTTTTAGTGCCAGTTTGAAAGCAGGAGACTCTGGGCCATACTTTGAAATATCATTCAGTGCCTGTTTGATAAATTACTGAATTTATCCTTCCCTAAACACTGAATACATTTTGAATCTCTAATGCTAGTTTTATTAGAACAGAGACTAGAAGCATGAACTTTTAAAAGTACAGAGCTCAGTTAATGACATAAAACTAAGAGGGTTTGTGGAAAGAAATTTCTTCTGCCTTTTTTGTCTTTTCAGAGTTCTCTTGTCTTCCAGGCTTGCTATTGGTCCAGGTTCTGAGACAGAATTAGTACAAATGAATATTGTTGATCCCTTGAAAGTGGCTAACTCCCATTTTGGAGGTGTGTATGTTTGAAAATACCCTCTTCTTCCCCAGTGTATGCTCTCCCAAGGTAGCATTTTTACTGTCTCATGAGCCCCTTGCTTGCCTGCACACTAGAGAATGTCTCTGGGACCTTGGTACTCTTTCTGCTTGCACGAAGGAATAGTCTCCCCTTCCTGCCAAGGCTCCTTCTGATCCAAGACAAAAAGCAACATACTTCTCCCTCCTGCCTGGATCCGGGCTTTTAAAGAAATGGGGCATGGTGGTTCACAGTGGCTAAGTTAAGCAGATTCCACTCTTGGCACCTTTTGAAATCAAAGGTCAGAGGTGCTCAGAAACAGGTTTGCAAGAAACAGGTTTGCTCAGTAGGTTTGTACTGTATCATGAATGATACAATAGAAAGAAAGCTAAATGATACAATAGAAAGAAAGCTAAATGTTACTCAACTATAATTTGGTCATTTAATGAAGTGACATAATTTTTGTTGCTACATCTGTCTAAAAGGAAAAACTGTCTGCCTTTGTGCTTTCTAAATGGCATTTCATGATGTTTGGCCAGTAAATTATATTTGGTTGATGCTTTTCATGCTGCAAATGTATACAGTGCCTACACAAATGTCTTAAGTAGAGAGCAATACCATCAAGAAGAGGGCTTGTAGCAGCCAGCTAACATTTATGCTGCCATTTAAGATGTTTTCACTGGTCCCTGGGAGGCAAGTCTGAACACAGCTTTCTCCGGAAGACTTTCTAGAGTCTAACCAATTGCATGGATAGAAAGCAGCATTCACATAGCCTGTGCTTTTCCATTGTTCAGACTCCTTGTTTTGGTCTTCTGGACCCCCGCCATGATGTAGCCTTGGGCATTAATTCCAAACACAAAGTTCTTGGTCTGACTTTCTTAATATGTTCCAGAATGACTGCTAATTATATTGGACGTGGGCTGCTGCTGCTGCGCTGCTACTATGTTCCAGTTTCTGTCTCTTGTGCTCTTATTTGCTCCCTGTCTTCTTTGCCTGAAATGAAAGGACTCGTTTAGTTGAATGTATTTACCTGAAGAATTATGGTTTGGTCCCTTGGCTGTAAGGCTGGTTGGAGGCATTTGGCACGGAATCAGTTTCAGTGGATTGTGGCTGCCTGTTCTTATTGTATGAGGTTGCCAGTTGTAGTTTATAGTCTGCGTGGAGCAGCTAATCTCTCTCTGGTGTAAAGGACAGAGCTGGGTTGCTGTGTACTATACATTACATCGCCTGCCAGCTGGTAAGATTGCTAGGCACCCTGGAAGATTTTTTTTCCCTAAAGTAAAGACTTTTACTTAGTTTCTATATGTAGTTTTTTTCTTCTCTTGATTATCTCTTAGCAACAGGCTTGAAGAGTGTTAAGAAGATTAAATGAATAAATGAAAAAGGAGACTGGTGGGAATTTTTTTTTAACTCACTCCAGAATAGGGCAGAACAAACGGAAACAGATGTAGCATTGATCTACATCTGACCATCATTGCATCTCACAACTAAACCATAAAGGATGGAACAATTGCAGAGGTGTTTTATTGACATTTATCACAACTGTGTGGCAGTAAAATTGTTTAGAAAAACATGGCGGGGGGTGAGGAAACCCCTTCTAGGTCTCTTCCTTAGCTGATTATATATGAATTCAAAAGAAAAATCAAAGCTGTGCTAAGTAAAAGTTATAAGAGTAGGAAGTGCACTATAGATTTAATCTATTTGTTCTATCTGAAGCTGGAAATGAGGCAGTTAATTCAATGGTTTCTTGGTAGATTGAAATTAACCCATAATTAAAAAAAATAAGAAGAGTTAATGAAAGAGTGAAAGTTAGCCCATTTTCATGTTCCATCTTTCCATGCAATGTTTGGAATAGATGAAAAGCAGTGAGTTGCTACTCTAGGTTCATGCACACTTACAATAAAGTATAAGAATGGCTATACTGAGTCATGTATCCATATAACCTAATATTCTGTCTCAGTGATCAAATGTGAAGGCCTAGAAAAGAGTATAGAAAGTGATTGCCCCCCTCTGCTTGGCACTGGTGAGGCCACAACTCAAATCCTGTGTCCATTTCTGGGCCCCTCACTCCAAGAAGGATATTGAGAAGCTGAATCATGTCCAGAGAAGGGCAACAGAGCTGGTGAAAGGTTTGGAGCACAAGTTTGATAAGGAGTGTTTAGCCTAGAGAAAAGGAGGCTCAGGGGGGATCTTATCACTCTACAAGTGCGTGAAAGGAGGCTGTAGCCAGGTGAGGGTCAGCCTCTTCTACCCAGTAACAAGCAGTAGGACAAGAGGAAATGGCCTCAAATTGCACTAAGGGAGGTTTAGATTGGATATTAGGAAAAATATCCTCACCAAAAGGGTTCTCAAGCATTGGAGCACATTGTCCAGGGAAATGCTTGAGTCACCTTAGTGGTGTTCAAAAGGCATGTAGATGTGACACTCAGAGACATAGTTTAATGGTGGACTGGGCATTGTTAGCTTTACAGTTAGACTCAATGTTCTTACAGGTCTTTTTTTAACCTCAATGATTCTATGATTCTATTGTATTCTTCCATTATATCTTTCCAGCCTTCCTCTATTTTCAGGTCATGGACCCTTGATATGAATGAACATCTTACCTGGGTATTTAGCAACCTGCTGTGGATCAGTCTTCCATGACCTTTTCAAGTTTCCCCTGGGCCTCTTTTGAAACAAGCAGTCAAATATGGTTTGGCAAGAAGTTCCACAATTCAACCATCTGTTTTGAGCCTGACTCCTCCTGGCTTAGCTTACTATGCCCTATCTTGTTTTGAAATATAGTGTTTAATCAAACCCTGTCCTTTTTACTTGTTACTCAATTTTTAAAAATTTTACCACATCTCCCAGCCTTTTTATTTTTTTTCCCCTGGCTGCAGAGATCAAATTCACTCAGGCATTCAGTGTACGTAAGGCACCCCATCTCTTTGCTTATCTCAGGTTCTTGAGATGTAGAAGGAGGGAAGAGCCAGAACTGCACATGGTATTGAAGAAGCAGATGTACCATGGATTTGTACATTGGCACAGTTATATCAAAGCCAGGTGTATTTTCAGGACTACCTATATATTTCAGAGATCTCACCATAGGTTTGTGAGTTGATGCAGGCACCGTTTCTCCTCTGGAGGTAGATTCAGAGCAGGATCCTCCTTCATCCATGTGAATTGCAAACTAGGAGATTATGCTGAATGTCCTGTTTTGTGGGACTGTCCAAAGAAACTAGCCTTGGTTCCCCAAGGATAAGCCCAAAAGCAAACAAGTGATTTTACATGTATAAAAGTGTTCATGGTTTCTTTAGACTTAAGCCAGGTCTATATATAAATGAAGTCATATAAAATCAGTTATTCATAAACCATTTGTGAGACCAATTATTGCTCCCTCATTTTGAAAGTTTCATTCTCAGTAAAGGCAAAGAAATGGTCAAAAGGTCATCTGCCCCCATGACAGAGAAATTATTTGATAGCAAAGATATTACAGCTAAAACACAAAACAAGTTTTTCATTTTGTTTAGCAATTGCTGTAACTTGATTAATATTACTGGGATCTGAGGTCTTTTGCATTGTTTGAAGACCTGGGTCAATAAAGACAAGATAAGTTGAATTTGTAGCAGTAAAAGTACCATTAAAATAGTATTTATTAATGGTTCTCCAAATACATTTTCTGACTGCACAGAACAGGAAGAATTTGAGCCTAGAGTGTATTTATTAGTTGTATGTGTTATTACAACCAAAAGTAAAGCAATTTAAAATTGTTGGAACAGATTCAATTAATTAGGAATTGCTTTGTCCAAAAGTAAGTGAACAGTTGGCAATGTTATGGCTAAAGAAGTCAACAATAAATTGTTCTTTTTAAGGAAGCCTTCCCAGTGCAGCAAGTAAAGGGCTCAATCTTGCTCCTAAGTTGACAGCTAGGTAAACCTAGCTGAACAAAGCTGAACAAAGTCCTCTTGTTACAGAACAACACCTGAATTAGAGTGGAAAGCCTTCTTCAAGCTTTTGAACAGCCTTTGTCCTTTCCACTCTTGTACATCCAGAGCTATATGTATTTTTGTGTTTTCTTTACTTTTTTACTTCACCTCCAGAAAAAAATACTTCTTTAAAGCCAGTGGCAGCTACTTAGTACATTTAAGGGCATCCTTATTTCAATTTATTGCCTTTGATATTTACTGACAACATGTGCATGAACATGTTCACAAGTCCACTGTAGCACTGGTCATGTTTTACTTCCTTCTGGTGTCATATATTGTTTTAGTTTTCAAATCGTACCATACTTTGGATGAATATTGTTGTTCAGAGAATATCTTGTATGCAAAAACAAACTCAGGTCAGCAACTTACCTTTCAAATGAGAAAAGTATATAAATGAGGGTCAGTAAAAAAAACAGTTGATCAGAAGGAGCCAAAGTGATTCCCATAACATTTTTAACTTGACTTTCATGATTGTATTTTTTTTAAAGCCAAAATCCATAATTGACAAGTACAATGAAGTTCACGGAAATGTTCTGTTAATTTATTAACAATGAAACAATTGATTGATTTTGAGTTTGGATATAAGAGGATTCTAAATTCAGTAGTATACTTCAGCTGATCTCAAGGACTCAGCACAGGCTTAAAGGTTTTTCTTAGTTGCTTGGAATAAAGAATAAAATAAAAAGAACATAGAGCAAGAATTTTTATAATAGTAATTAACCAAAGGACCTGTCTTCACGAGTTAAATGTTATGCTGCTAATTTATGGAGAGATAAGTTAGCAGAAGAGATTACTAAAACAGCACATTCAGAATATAAATATGCTTCAAGTACATTTTTAAAAATACAGTCTGTTGAAATCCCTAAAATCCTTAAAAGCATTTCTCTTCCTAGCCAGAGACTAATAAGACCGTAATGTTATTTGTATTGTTACACTTCTTAATTAAGCAGCACCCGATGAGTTTACACAGGCACTAAAAAATCCCTTCTTAAAAAGGTTTTATGAAACCATTTGTAAACATCTACAGCAAAGTAAAGCTCAGTGGATCTATCAGCACAATATTAGCGTTTTTTGCATGTCATAAAAATACAGATACTCATTTAGTGGCACCTGAAAGCTTTCATAAAAGAACAGGGGCAATATAATTAGAAAAGAAAGGACAACCAGACTGTTGGGGATTTATCAGCACTGCAAAGTTACTGTGACTAGTTGCTATGAGAAGCTTTAATTAACCATCAATCACAATGAACATATAAATGGTCACATACATATTGTGATGTACAACATGTAGAACTGCTTGAGGCATCACAAAAAAACTTGTATAGAAACCAGTGTCAAATGTCCCATTTGTTATAATAACTGCTCTTCGACTACATTTATTATTTAATGGAGGGATATGGAATTTATGAAGCCAACTGAGATTAAAATGTGAAGTACTTTGCAGGTTACAGAAATGCTGGAATGTCTTTAAACCTTCAGCCTAAAATGATAAGTTTTAATACTGGAAAACAAATGAGAAAACCAATGAGGAATAAAACAGTAATAACTCTTTTTTCTATTATTATTTTTATTTGTATTATTACTCAAAATAATTTTACTCTTACTTCTTCTCACTTCCTAAGAGAAGGTGGGATGTTTGCAAAAGAGCCTAGCTGGGAAAGTACTAATCTGAAAAAAAGGATTGACTTATTAACCCTTAATATAAGAGTTAGCTCACTGGCTTGGAATGTCTTGAAATGAAGGTAATCATGTTTCTCTGTTAGTTTAGCATTCCAGATGATCTATTATTAATTTCCACCACTAATTCAATATTTTAGCTGTTGAAGGAGTTGAGATTCTAATACAGATCAAAAGTTTAATACATATGTATAGTGTCTCGATTTAAACATCTGGGTAAGAATCCAGTTGGGTCTAGTTTAGTAGATTCCTGAAATTGATGGCTAAAGAAAGGGAACTACCCTGAATTAATCTCTCCAATAAATACTGATGGTTTTATACCTCTCTAATTTCATTAGGAGATTAGCCTGTTAAATTAGCCAGCTAATTCAGGTGTTTGAAATGCAGTTAAATTAATAATCTCTTAGCCTCCTATTTGGGTTGCTGTGGTATATAACCTGGCTGTGATAAAATTGGTTTTTCATACTTTCAGGTTTCTTAGAATGTTTCAAGGCTCTACCTAAGATTTAACAATTGCACAAGAAAAATGTACTCCTCATCCACAAAGAAGGAAATGAGACCACATTCTTAATTGCTGTTATGTGGAAGACTCCATAAAGTGCCTTAAATGTTTGTAGCACATCAGATGTCCTACCAGTCATTCTCAATGTTTCAGTAGTAATTTTAGTAAGCTGTTTTATTATTCTATATTGTTCATTCTTACTGTTGCACAAATGCATTCTATGACAGTAGAACCCTATGCATTTCAGTCATCTTCTGCAAGTGTTTTGAAAACAGATTAGGTTGTTACTCATCTACTCTCAAACATACTATCAAACATACATCACATAATCTGATGTTATCTCTCTTGTGAGATGACAATCTTAGATAAGATAATATCACTTAGTGACCTGTCAATAAAATAACATTAAAAAAAAAAAGGAAATATGTCACCATGGCACACTATTATTTGTTATTGTTACCTGTAAAATAAACCTATATTTAGGCCTTCTAAATTCCTATGTCTATCTGTTAAAATATAACTATGCACAAGAAAGCTCTGAAATTCTCTTGTTATGCAGAATAAAAAAATCACACAGAGATAAACTTTCTCTTGAGTGATGTACAGGGTTTACCCTGTCTGTAACTTGATGTTATTTTCCATACTTGTATGTCTTACCTTAATTCAGAAAAACAGTTGACAGTGTTCAAAGCTGCATTGATTTCAGGTGTTGCTGAAGGTGAAGAAGGGTGACAAAATACAACTTTCAGCTCTATGCTCCAAAGGACTTGGTATGGACATCCTTATATTGTAACTTTAGAACTTATGAATTCCCCCAGCAACCATATTTAATATAATAAAATGTAAGCTGAAATTTACAGGATTTTACATACTGTATCTAAGACTCTTGCCTATTTTGACATTTACCCATCATCTTTTTTATCTTTGTTGGATTTCACTGTTTACTTTTTTCCTCTTTTATTGTCCTTAAATGTATTTTATCTAGGAAAATATGTTTACTTCTGATTCAGTGAACATCTGATTTGTTTGACATAGGAAAAGTTAAACAAAATAGCATTTTTATTGAGTATAACTTGCATGCCAGTACACTGTGAATTTGATATTCAGTAGCAAAAGATTATGATATTTACAGATCTTATCGCATATTTTTTCTAAATTTGATAAGACTGGAACATTGATATTTTGAAAGATGGTGAAGGTATAGCGGGAGAATGGGGAATGGTTTCCAAGGGAAAACAGTAAAGAGAGTCAGTATTTAATATGGGCAGTGAGGCTGATGAACTGATGAACAGTTCAAAAACTGCATGGCCAGCTATAATAAAGCAGTGTTTGTGCTGCCTAGCAGAACGCAAGGAAATAATAATTTGGGATTTTTTTCATCTTCTGAATGTATTTGGTTCAGAAGCGAGATGGTAATTGGCTGAATTTAATATTATCCAAGACAACAATAGCCTCTCATTTTTGCTATTCTGCCAAGTGCTCCTGGGCTAGAGGTGCAGAAGGAGTCAGAGGAACCAGAGATGATTGCTCTTTCTTAAGATTACTTTCCTTCAGGAAATTCTCAGTAGGTATCTTAGGTCATTCATAAATTTCTTATATATATTATATATTTCTTTCTGAACCTTTTCAGATGGTTGGGACTATTAGGGTCCCATATTAAACAGACTGCAGTAGACATGACATTCAGACTACATACCATTATGTACAGATTTTGGCTAGGGTAGAGTTAATTTTCTTCATTATTGCTGGCAAGGGTCAGTATTTTGAATTTGCTGAAAGCATGGTTGATAGTACAGAATTTTTTTTTTTTTTTTAATTGCTGAGTAGTCCTTATGTAAAGTCAAGGCCTTTTACACTTTTCTTACTGTCCTACCAGTGAGTAGGAATTTTTGAAGGGGACAAAGTCAGGGCAGCTGATCCCAACTGATCAAAGGGAGATTCTAGACCTTATGGTATCATGCTCAGTATATAAAGCTAGGGGAAGAAGAAGGAAAGTGGGGAATGTTGAGGGTGGTGGCATATATTTTCACAAGTAACTTGTCTACATCAGGGAACCCTCCTTTTCCTGGAAATGGCCTGGCCATGGGAAGTGGTGAATTAATTCCTTGTTTTGCTTTGCTTGTGGATGTGGCTCTTGCCTTTCCTATGAAAGTGTCTTTATCTCAATGAGTTCTCTGACTTTAACCTTTCCAATTCTCTTCCCTATCTCACCAGAGAGAGGTGATCATGGAGCTGTGTGGTGCTTCATTGACAACTGGAGTTAAACCACAACACACTAAGACTCAGATTAATGCATAAATAAAAAAATAAAATTAACTCACACACCAACTAAAAAGCTGCCTTCTCTTCATTAAGATTTTAACTAGTTTAGTTGCAAAGCGAGCAACACAGCTTTTCTCCTCACAGGGAAGAAAAGGCTACTAAGAATGAATGTTTCATATTTTTCCTCCTCTATGCTGGCTCTTTGTGGTAATTTCAGAATGACCTTGCCAGTCCCACAGAGCACAGAGGTGTTACATGTCATATTCTGACTGTAATTCTGTTTCTCCATGGATAATAGGTGTGAGTCTGCATGGTACTTACCTTCTCAGTGTCTGGTTATTTTTAGAATTGAGGATCTTGTAAATTCTTTAAAGAAGTAATAGATTTCCTGTAACTGTTCAATCCATATGATAAAACAAATTATACCTGGTTATCAGGTGTTAAAGGTGTTTTTTTTTATTTAGTCCCACTTTTACGGACTAGAATATGCCTTTTCTACTTTATTTTTTTTCCTACAAAATTTTCCAAGTGAGTGAACTGGGGAAATAGAACTGCCAGAGTAGTGGTGGCCATGTCGCTGACTCTGGCCATCCGTTTCCTAAAGAAATGTGGTTTTCAACTGATGTGTGCAGTTTGGAGTGTTGCTCCTTCTGAAGGATGGGTTTGGAATAGAAAGGATGGAGGACAGTTATTGCTGAGAATAAAAGACGTGAGGCTTTTGACCCTCACTAGTGAGCTGTAATGAGAGTTACTGCTCTCATCATCTAGAAGCAGAACACTGCCTCCTGCTCAAATTGTCCATCGCAGACTTGCCTGTTTCTCTCCTTCTGAGAATTGTAGTTTCAGACCTCCCTTGCCTATGTGCAGTTGTGGACTTGCACAGGAGATTGTGTGGGAGAATAGGAGTGTTAGCTTCAGAACACATCCAGTATCCCATATGTGAGCAAACAGTTGGAGAGGAAGGAGATTTGTCCCTTCACTTTGGTCTCCAGAATACATAACTGGAATATTTTCATGGACAGACTGTGTCTTCTTATTCTTGCTAATTAAAGCCTACAGTTGAGCAATCAAGCTTTCTGTGCCTGGAGTGATGAATCTCCAGGACCAATAAAATGGACACGTAAACCAGATCATAATGCATCTTTATCACTGCTGTCTTCCTAATTCCTGTTCAAGTGTCGTATAACTGTCAGAGTCATACCTTGTGTTAGTATTGAATGGGAGGAGGCCAGAGAACACAAACAATGAACATTTCTGTATTTTTCAGGGGATACCTTCCCAACTAATGCATCTTGAAATTGAAATTCTCAATTGAAAGTCTCATTAAGTAGTTGTACTTGTACACAACTTGCAACTGGTTTTTTATAAGACAAACCTTTGTAGGTCAAAGAATTACTTACATAGTATTTGCTAATTGAATATTCCCATAAATCACAGCAAGAAATTTTTTACAGTACACAAGACAGGATAAATTGAAACTTGCAATGGAACATTGATCTATAGCCAAATGAAAATCTTTTAAATGTAAAGCCTTCACTTAATTTAGGCAAAATCAAAAATAACGTCAATGGACCTGTTACAATTCTCCCAAGACGTTGTCCGGAAACATAATACAATATCCATGCTGTCCAGTGATGGATCCAGTTAATGGAATAACCTTATAGTGTTCTTATTCATATTCAGGAGTAATATAAATATCATCTGTCCTTCCCTTGGGCTGTAGAACATTAGGCTAACCTATTTCTTCAAAGCTCAATGTGCTGTGGTTGCTCTATCTGTCTGATGCATTGATTATTTTAAAATAAATGGTGTTATTTTAGGCATAGAAGATTTCTTTAGTAGATCTGCAATGTGTTAGAGACTGAAAACTGCATTGAAACTTAAAAAATTGAGTCTATTCCAGAGATATACCAGACCCAGAAAAAAAAATTATTTATTTATCAAGATATTATCCCTAGCAGATTTGTCACCTCCAGTATTTCCTCATGTGGGGATGTCTGAATTAGAGTTCAAGTAATCATACTCTTTATTTTCATATGATGAGCACTCTAGCTTTTCCTTAAAGCTTCATTGTACTATAACCCTCTATGAGTCTAATTTCTAAAACCTATGATGAGTGAACATAACATATGAATCTGCACAACTTTTTGTTTACTGGCTTCAGCTTTCATATGAGTCACATTTTACACATTTATTAACATGGTAAACTGTAAATCAGATTATCCTCTGGGTGAAGGTCTGAGGTATACTTGGCTTCCCGGGATGCCTGAATGGGTCAGCACTTTTGTCCTACAGTTGTCAGCTCCAATCTGTGGGCAGAAGGGCTGCTGAACTCCTGCAGACTATTGAGTAAGGGGAGTTCAGCTGGGGGTTCTCACTAAAGGCTATAGTAAACTTCCGAAGAAACGACCCCCAGGCACATGTTTTTATTAAGTAGTCCTCCATCACTTCACTGTCCTCCCAGAAATGCCAAGGCAAGTATACCCAGCTCAGGTTTAATAGAGGTAAGCAGATCTGTCATTCCTTACACACAGCTGTCAGTCTGGCTTATGGGTACTCCTACAGCTATGATGAAGCAGGAAGAGACAGGCATGGGAATTGGGTGGAATGATAAGCTTGAGTCAAGCCAAGGGAAAACTCTTAGCCATCATACCTTGTTTTGGAAGAAAAGCCATTAATTTTTAAGTCGGAAAAGACATTAATTCAAGGAAGAATTTTGAAATAAGAGGGTTGAACTCAAGGAAGAAATGCAGTCAGCAATGAAATGTAGGATATGGGGAATGGACAGCTGCAAAGGGAGACCAGATACATAGTGCACTTGTATGGCAATTAAGATAATGCAAGTTTCAGTCTTATAGTGAGGGTAAGTCTTCCTTGGAATGTTCTATTTTATATGTGCATAAAAGAAAGTGCTGATGGTGGAATAAAAGCTCTCTGTTTTTTCCTTCACTCAGTCTTCCCATACCACCTGGTGCATAGCTCAAACCAGAGGATTCTAAAGATACAAAGGAAACTGTTGCTCTTGAAGGGAGAGAAATGAGAGGAAAGAGATAAAAGAGGAAGAGGATGATATGATGCTTGTTAATGAAGGGAGGGTTTTCTGCATACAAGTATTGCTATGCAGTCACTTCTTTTCCTAAGATCTGTGAAATTTATGGGGCACCTACAGCTACTTGCAGATAAAATGTTTACTTATGGGTAAGTAAACTTATCCATGTCTGTGGGTCAATGTATATTAATTTAGAAAATTTTCCCGTACTTTTCAAAGAAGCTTCTAAGAAACATTCCAAGAAAAGATTTGCTTGCATATTGACTGGAACGTTGCTTTGTTTCAGTTCACATATAAACCCAGCAGATTTGAAGCAGGACTCCTCTATGTTTTTTCTTGAACCAGTGAGTTTATAGCAGCCAAACACTCAGACAGCACTGCAGTAATGAGTGCATCACTAGATATGTAATGCTTACAGCCTTTCAGGACCATCAGGTTTTAATAGCTGCTGGTGCATGTAGTGTATAAGATAAAGCATATGGCTATGGTTCTGTGCACATCTCAAATATGTGCCTGCTACCTTCATGCACAGTGAAATAGAGAAGAAAGGGAAGGTAATGATGTGGCAAGCTTTCTTTTGGGTGGCTAACAGAGAGGGCACAATCTAAAATCACAGGTTTAGAATTAGGTGCCAGAACAATTTGTGCCTCCATCCTCAGCTGACAGTCATCCTCATCCTGAAAGTGCTTGTTTTTGCATTCCCAGACCTGTAAAATGTCTGGAGCTGTGCTTAAGCTTCTAAACTGAAGTCAGTAGGATCACTCACAGGCTTGAAAGATTAGATTACTTATGAGATTTACTGGATTGAAAAACCAGGGTTTATTGCTTTGCAGGACTTAATTATTCCTTGTTTTTCAGATGTGCCATATAAAATCAACTTGCTGTTGATGTCAGCAAAAATAATCTTTCTGGCACTGGCCAAAAATGTGTTAACTAGCCTGCTCCAGCTCTAATGGTAAAGCTGAGAGGGTTTGGCTTATTTACAGTCAGGATTGAATTCGTCTCTCCATACCCCTCTAAAGAGAATTAAAGGGCTGTGAGAAATAATTAGCTGATGCCTGTCATATTCTTTGAAGATGAAAAATACTATCTAAGTGCTACTATGGTCACTGTAAAAGTCCTTTGCTTTGAAAACAACTACATGTAATCAAAATGGTAGTAGCACGAACAGTACTGTGGTAACTGAATTGTATTGGCAGAGAAAATACAAGGTTCTATGATGATAAGGGTTGCTGACAGGATCTTTGCCATCTCTTCTCAATTCAGTATCAGCAGCAAAATGTATGAACCACAGGAGTACTTAGCTTTTCCTCTGCATTCCTAATAAAAAATATTAGGTGACTGAGATGGAAAGAGAAGGCTAGTACCCAGTGTGCTCTGAAATTTTCTCATATGGAGCACTTTGGGAGTGAGCTTTGGGGCCCTGAAAAAATGACCACAGTCTAGAAAGACTGTGTCTTAATTATCCTGTTGCCAATTATCCTCCTTATTTTATATTTCCAGAGACAAACTGCATTTACCATGATATGTCAACAGAGCTAGCATCTCATGGACTGTGGGTTGATTTATGAGATTTCGTTCCAATATCCTGGCTCTGTTAGTTCTCTCTTTGTGCAACTTCAGCTGTTGCTGAACCCCAAATGCTGCAGAGAAATATTTATAGAAAACAAACTGAGGAAAAATGTGAGAGATCTTTACAGCATCAAGATTGTGGAGAATTGACCTTCACACCTGTCATGGTTTAATCCCAGCCAGTAAACAAGCCCCACGCAATCACTCACTCTCTTCTCCATCAGTGGGATTAGGGAGAGAATTGGAAGAGTAAAAGGTGGAAAAATTGTGGGTTGACATAAAGACAGTTTAATAGGGAAAGCAAAAGCTGTGCATGCAAGCAAAGCCAAACAAGGATTTAATTCACTGCTTCCCAAGGGCAGGCACGTGTTCAGCAATCTCCAGGAAAGCAAGGCCCCATCACATGTAATGGTGACTTGGGACTACAAACATCATCCCTTCAAATGTATGATTTTTAGAATTTTACTCTTTATTCTGTAAATCAAGTTCATCATCTTGGTAGTATGGGAGAAGGATTTGCTGGTTTTTTGGATATTTTAATTAATATTTACCTTATTACAGGTTATCCCTAGCCTAGCAAGCAAGAAGACCCCATGATTCTATACATTTTGCAATTTTTACAAGAAATGAAAGCTGAAAGTGTTACACAAAAAGTTACAGATCACTAATCATAAGCAATTGCAATGGTATGTGTTGTTTTATATGAAGGTAAATCTATTTCTAAGCATGAAGGAACATCCAAAATCCAAATCTGTGGTCAAATTTCACCTTTGCGTCATCTCAATTTAAGAGGTATGTAGAGGAGAAAATATAGAGGTAATATTATTAGCTGCTTGCTAAATCATGGTTTATTTTGGTTGTTCATTTTTTTTTGAACTGATAAGCAAACTAAAGATGTAGAGTCTAGCAAAGTCTGCCAAGGTTGGTATTTTGGTTGAACGGAGGTGGTATGTCATAGGGACACATGGATAAAGGACATGACCCAAAGATATTCTATCTGGCAAACTTGCTTAAATATGACCAGTGAAAGCTGAAAAAATAACTGATCTTTTGATTCCTATTGTTTTCTCAACACTGGAAAAATATGATGAAACCTAAGCAGTATAAAGAAGTCAAATTTTTTCATTAACTGAAATGTCAAACACCTATACGTCAAATAAAATGCTTGTGTGTTTTGTTTTGGGTTTTTTTCTTTATTTAGTCAAAGCTGAATATTTTTTATAGATTTCATCTGTTATTTTTAAAACAGATGAATTTTTTTTTCTTAATTAAAAAACCCAATTTGTAATGCAGATCTGTGTCACCTCTTGGAAGTAGTGCAGTGCTACTCTTAACTTTGAACTGATCAAATTAGTTGGCAAGCCATCTCCAATTTAATTTCCTTTCCCTGTTTTATGATGTCCAGATGGTTACAGAACATGTCCTGAATACTGTCAGTATTTGGACCTGTCAAGGAACTGCATGAACATCAGTGGCTGCTTCGCTGTACATGTTTGAGACTTTGCAGTCAGGGTGGTTACATAGGAGAATGCACTGAACATGCTATTTAAATGCAATCTTTTTCCAACAGCTCAACACAATGCTCTTATATCAGCATACTCTGGTATTTCTCCTGTGATAGAGTTTGACAATCCTGAGCAAATTTCTGAGTTGTTAGGTCACAGGGCAGAATCGGTCTGGAAATAGTAATCCCTATTAGGTCATGCAATACTGTATTAATGCAGGATTTATAAGTCTAGAATTTGCTATTTCCTATCAAAAGCTTCAGGCATGAAGGAGAGAGCCTGTGTATGCTTTGTGTAGGCATAGTCTATGTCACTCCACTATCTTTTCTAGGTGATTCGTGTGCTACTGTTTCAATTATACTTGATTTTAATAAATCTCATTGTATCCAAAATAAGTTTAGAGAGGCAATATTTTGTGTTTCTCCTTCTGGGAGGTGTTAGGCTTCTTGGATTTGTGTCCTCTGTGCTCATACCCACAAAGCTGTCTGAAAACTATAATAGTATTTTTTATTTTTTTGCAAATTATTAGCCCCTTGCAGTTCTGCCTCAAGAAATATTTCTGGTCAAGAAATATTACAATATGAGTGTATGATTTTCTTGCATTAAAAAAGGCATGAAAAGTGTTTGCTTAGCCATGTAGCCACAGCTGAAGAGAGTCTTCACTCTCAGGATTTGGGGACTTAGATATTTAAATGCTTCCATTTCCCCAAACTGCTAACTTCGTGTTACTGGAATTTGAATGAGGGTTTATGAACTATTGTACTACACCTGCTTTTCCCTAGGACTTCATTGATTTAACTGAAGCCTACAGACTCCCCACCATGAAATGTAAAACAAGAGTGGGAATAAAAATGGTAATTTTTGGGTTTGTTTCTTTTTTGTTTGTTTTGTTTTGCTTGTTTGTTGGTTTTTTTAATAAAGAAAGAGTTGCTTGTTGTGATGGACAGAGTTTTTTAAAAAACTGTATTCTTTTACAGTTCTTCAAAGGAAAGTGATTCTCATTTTCCAAGATTTCAAATACCAGTTATTCCCAGGAAGTTCCAGAGTTCCAAAGTGCTTCTAAGTGTAGCATGATTTAGTGAAAACTGGACATGAAGCAAACATATGATTCATGGTAATAGTGCATATCAGCAGTTTAAAACCTTGGGTAGTCAGACAAGCAAATAAGGAATGAAATCTGGTAAGAGTCTTCTCAACATATTTTTTCATCTCAAACTTCTTGTGTAACTCCATAGGTAATCATTTCTGTTTGGCTAATCAAACATAACTTCCCATGTTATAATCTCATTAGTGCATCACTTTGTATCTTCAAGAGCCACTTCTTTTCCTTCCTGTTGTCAGTCCTTAATCTAGATATAAAGTGATGAGAGATTTTTATCTTTACAACTTCTTTTAATTGCACGCTTCTCTGGGCAGTCTGTCCCAATGCCTGAGAACCCTTTTGATGAAGAAATTTTTTCTAATATCCAGTCTAGACCTCCTCTGCAACTTGAAGGTGCAACTTGAAGCCATTTCCTCTGGTCTTGTCACTCATTACCAGGGAGTAGAGGCTGATCCCCACCTTGCTACAACTTCTTTCAGGCAGTTGTAGAAAGTGATAAGGTCTCCCCTGAGCCTACTTTTTTCTGGGCTAAACACCCTCAGCTCCCTCAGCTGCTCCTCATGTGATTTCTCTTCCAGAACCCTTCAGCAACTCTGTTACCCTTGTATGGACACACTCCAGTTCTTCCGTGTCTGTCTTTTAGAGAGAATTGAACACAGGACTCAAGAAGTGTCCTCCCCAGTGCCGAGTACTGGGTGAAAATGACAAGCACTGCCCTGGTCCTGTTGGCCACATTATTGCTGATACAGGCCAGAATGCCATAGGCCTTCTTGGCTGCCTGGGCACAGGGCTCAGATCCCCATGGCTGCTGATCAGCACCCCCAGGTCCTTTTCTGTGGGCAGCTTTCCAACCACTCTACTCCCAGCCTGTAGCACTGCAGAGAGTTGCTGCGACCCAGGTGCAGGACACAGCACCCGGCCTTGCTGAACCTCATACAGCTGGCCTTGGCCCTTTGATCCAGCCTGTCCATATTCCTCTGCAGAGCCTTCCTGCCCTCCAGCAGATCAACACTGCTGCCCAACTTGGTGCTGTCTGTGAACTTACTGAGGGTGCACCAGATTCCCTTGTCCAGGTCATCAGTGAAGATATTAAAGAAGACTGACCCCAATACTGAGCTCTCAGGAAGACCACTTGTGAATGGCCACCAGCTGGATGTAGCCCCCTTCACCAACACTCTTCAGGCTCAGCCATCAAGCCACTTTTCTACCCAGCAAATAGTGGACTCGTCCTGAGCAGTCAGTTTCTCCAGGAGAATGCTTTGGAAGAGAGTGTCAAAGGATTTACTAAAGTCCAGGTAGAAAACATCCAGAGACTTTTTCTCATCCACGAAGTGTGTCACCTTGTCATAGAAGGAGATCAGGTTGGTCAAGCAGGACCTGCCTTTTCTAAACCCATGCTGACTGGGCTGAACATCTGGTTGTCCTGCACGTTCCAGCTCTTGTAGATGGGTGTCACATATGGTAATGTCAAGTCAACTGGGACCTCCCCAGTTATCCAGGACTGCTGGTAAATGATGGAAAGTAGTTTGGCGCATCTTCTGCCACATCTGTCAGGACTTCTGGGTGGATCCCATCTGTCCCCATAGACATGTGCATGTCTAAGCAGGTTGCTGACTATTTCCCCTTAGATCATGGGGATTTCCTTCTCCTTCCCATCTCTGTCTTCCAGCTGAGGTAGCTGAGAACAACTGTTCCTGCTATTAAAGAATAAGGCAATGAAGGCATTAATACCTCAGCCTTTTCCTTGATCTTTGTTACTGTTTCCCCCTGTATTCAGTAAATGATGGAAATTCTCCTTAACCCTCCTTTTGTTGCTGATGTATTTGTAAAACTTTTTTTACTATCCTTTACAGCAGTAGTCAGATTAAGTTCTAGTTGGGCTTTGGCCATTCCGATTTTCTCCCTGCACAACCTCATGACATTCTTGTAGTCCTGACTAGTAAAAAGCTTTAATAATGCATACATTTGCATAATACTGTGGGATATGTATTGACCTCTATTGGTTGCTGACATACATTTGAACATGGGAGGATTAATAATACAACTCCCTCTGCTCCACTGACATGCCTGTTCTGAACCTCAGAGGAGGCTGCTTTTTCTGTAATAAGGATTATTCATAACCCAGTTATATTGAACAGCCATATAATCTCAACCTGAAGTGCAGCTTATTAATCAACCATACAGTCCAGGAATTTCAACTAAAATATTAATATAGTATGTTATTCACTCAGGACAATTCTTGTCACCACAACTGAACAGGTTCAATTGCTGCATCGTAAATTCTGATTTTTAATAAAGTTGAACACCACATCAAGCTCAGTGTTGTCATGCAGGATGTTGTCACCTTGTCAATGTTTTTTTTTCCTCTAGATAATAATGGGCTCCAAGTTTCAAAGCATGATATTTTAGATTGCCTTTTTTTTACACCTTTACGTCCTGTAGTGTTAAATCTGACATTTCAAAAGAACTTAAGTCTCCTGAAGTCATTACCACCCTTTCCTAACTGAAAACATTCTAAGACTGAACAGAAAATGATATGTAGTTTTTATGTAATATATATAAAATGGAATGTAATATTTTTTATTTAATCATACACATATTCAAATAATAATTTAATGGGTAGTACTACTGAGCAATAGTCTATGGAATGTTAAAAGACAAGTTACTTTAATGACTCTTGTCATATTGCTGTGTTGCAGGAATCTAGAGCAGAATTACAGAACATAAAGACTCAAGATGTCAGAGATCAAGTAAAAAAAGATAGCTCCTGTCTATGCACAATTTCTCCTACAGAAAAGCCCAAGAAAAATATTGAAATAATTTTAACTCTTGGGCTATAAACTTATTTTTTTGATGTTTCCCCAGTCACAAACAGAGCAGCTACAATGTGTGACCCAGGTATTTTGCCTATGTGATATTATAAATATGGATAATTCTTTTAGGCTTTGAAACCTAAAGGTGAAATAAGGAGGGAAAGTGTCAGTATAGATATCCCAGTACATCAGATGATTTTATTTTGACACACTGCTTATTCTGCAGAATGATTATCTTGTATTCTCCAGAGCTGATTTCTCCTTAGTTATTATACTGTCTGTGATCTGCGTAGCAATATCCCCAGCCTTACTGAGATTTTTAGCTCTAATCTAAGATGCAAAATTAGGCCTTGAGCACTTGTAGTTATTAAAGAATTTTTGGTACTTCTTAAAAGAAAGGAAAGGCATCACCAGCTGAAAATTGCCTTGCTCTGCTAGCCACAGCCTAGTTTGGGTAATTCAGAGTATTGTTCTTAAAAATAAAACAGAATGACCAGACTGTCTGTCTTGTTAGTGTCATAAATTTAGTGTCATGCCACTGTTACAGAGTGGTCACTCTGTAACAAACACCATGTTTTCCTCAAATACAACTAATCATCAGTTAGGACAGGCAAGCTATCTGTCCCTATACACTCTTAACTAAGATCTCTTATGCTGTAGTGACAGTGCAACTTAAGTTATAAAATAATATCTTTATTTTGACTGATAGAAACAGACTGAGTGGAACAGTTTTGGAATATCTTGTAATTCTGATTTGGGAATCTGGACTGAAAATTGATATATTATTTGGAAGATAATGTTAAGTGTTGCTGTAGGATTTTATATATTGGGGGTGGGAGTAGAGAAGAGGGTTGATATTCAATTTGTTGCATTAAAACATGCTGAAAATATTTCTGAGTTGGAGTTTATGCAAAGATTAATGATAAGTTTTTAAAAATACATGTTTGTTTTGGTTTTTTTTTGTTATAACAGTTATTTATGATCATAGTGCAAAGAGTACTTGAGCCCCCACCTTACCCACATAAGAGGCAACGTGAGGAAATATGGATTTCTTCAGCATATTTTAGTTTTAATAGATTGAAGGATTATTAATTATGTGTTGGGAACAGTGTCTTCATCATATCAGCCTGCTGACTTTTACAAGTATTTTGTTTTTCATCCTACCTAAATTTGGCTTCAAGATCAAGAGCAAATCAGCAAGGGCATCAGTGTGGTTTGGACTGTGTTAAAACAATCAAATCCTGCATTTATGACTACTTTTCTGGGATTAATTGGTTTCTTTGTACATTCCTTGAGGTCTGCCAGTTCATGGGAAGAGGAATTTCCCCTCTAGAAACTTTGCCTCTGATGTTCTTTTCTGTTATTTGTGTGCTTTAGAATCTTCTTATTGGGTCAAGATCTCTAAATCTAGAAACTTACCCTGAGTTCCCTTATGGTAGATGTTGTTTGTACATTGTTTTTTTTCCTGCTCTTTTCCTTGCTGAGGGACCTAAGAGGCATTAGAAGAGAGAAAAAGCTAGGAAATGGTATTAGATCATTAATTTACTAATGTTTTGTTATCAATTTACTTTCTGCAATTCCAGAGGGATATGATGAAACCCCAGTTACTATCCTGGAAGCTGCAAAATCTTTAGTTTGCAGGCACATGGCACTTTTTATGTTTGCTTAAAAGGTAGTAATTTAAAAAGTAGTAGCCTCTTCATGTCATTAATCCTAGCTTGTGCAGACTGACTAGTCTTGGGGAATATACTGCCAGTAGACAAGTCTACTGCTTAGGCATAATTCCCAGCAGTAAAGCTGGCATGTGGCCTGCAGGAGTAGATTACTATGGATTGTTTCTATGAATTATGCCCTTTGGCATCTGAGCCATATCTCTGGGAATACCCTCTTCATGACTTTTAAAATTCAGTCTGTATCTTCACTATGGACTTGACTTTCAGCAGAGTGCTTGTGATTGACCCCAAATCATTCCATGTCAGACCCACTTGCTATAGTTGCAAACTTATGCAAAATTGTCAGTCCGTGAAGGAACAGTTGGGACCTGGTGATTGAGTGTTTTGGCCTTAGAGTGGAGGAAGCAAGCATGATATTTAACACTTTAAGGATTCTTACTTATTGTCCCCATCATTCATCTGAAATGAGTCTCTGCCTGCATTGTATTATAATACCAATTACACATCTATGTTTGGCATTCATGATTAAGTATTTTTTTTAATTTTTAAAAATTTTTAAAAATTTTTAAAAGTTTTTTCTCTGTTTTGAGACCTGTGTCACGACTCTGTTAAATGTTTGTAGGGAAATGTGTCATTATGTTTCCAGGTGTTCGAGCATTCTGTCAGACTTTTTGCTGCAATTTATAGAAGCAGTTGAGTTGTTCCATCATTCAGCCAAACCTTTAAGCACATGCTTGAATTTCATTCATTTAAAAATGCATTAAGGTTAAGGATACTGTTCGAGTGCTTAGGTGAACTAATATTTTCATTTTTAAAATACGGGCTTGGCTTCTGGTAGGGATCTTTGGTTATTTATAGTGATGATAATAATAATGGTATAATATTTTGAGAAACTAAATCGACCATGCTTTGATTGGGCTAACTGCTTCTAGACAAAAGAAAAGAGTTTCTGTCCCACTCTGGCATCTCTAATAGATAAGAAAAGTCAAAAGCAGGAGGAAAAATAGTATAATCTGTACTATATTTTTGTGAAACTGCCATTCAAAGAATTTTAGCAATCTGTACAAATGACCAAGGAAACATACAGAGCAATAGAAATGACTCCTTACCTTCACAGTCTTCAGCCCTGAACTATCCGTTTATTTTCCCTCATTGCTATCATGTTGCTAAAAACAGTATGTTCCTTTTTCCTTAATTAACTGATAGCTGAAAGACACAAGTCCCATTTACAAATAATAGAATTTGCCTTTGACATACTTTGTCAGATGTCCTGCAATTGTAAAATCTGGAATGACTGCTTATGGGTATTAAATGTTAAAATCCAAATCCAGTCTTTAGCCTAATAAAAACCATCTCATCTTCAACAATCTCAAACAACATTGTCAAAATTCTCTCCCCAAGCGTCTGGATAGATGGAAGTTACAGCTGGTGTCTGTCCCGCTCTTTACATTGATGTTTGCTCTTGTCCATCTGACTGAATGCCACCTGCTGCAAGGGCAGGAGGGTGGGACCACCCATTTCTGAACAATGTCTCTCTGCCAACAGAAGGTTATTCAATTAGGCAATCACTTCTGCTTAATGCTGGGTGGGATGATGTCAGCCACCTGCACTCTCTCTCCCTCACCTCCCACTTCCAGGGGACGACAGTCTTTTCTGCCCCTGGGGAGGAGGCAAAGGTTTTCAATCTGTTCCCTTTTTGCATTAGCTCTTGACTGCAATTATTAGAATCTGACATTTGTTTTGCTTCCTGACTGGGGCTATATTCAGTGCAGACACTTTGTAGAAATATGAATAAGCATTTGATAATATATTTATATCTTTGCACTCCTCTCTGCTCTAGCGTGCTGAATTTTTCCCTTGCTTGCCTTGACCTTGTGCACTTGGCACTACAAAACTTTCCCTGCCATTTTGTTTTTGTTTATGTCTTTTTTTTTTTTTCTTTAAAGTCTGATTGTATTGTTGATTTTACTACAGTTACTCCAGTTTGTAGAAATAGAACCGGTGTTTATTGCTGTGGTTACTCATGCTTCACAAGCAGATAATTTTGTACTGTCTTTGTTTATTAATTAAATGGATGTGTGGCTTTGTGACTTTTCTGGATGTTCCATGTGTTTTACTTAATGAATCTCATTTTGTGGGGGGGGAAAAAATTAATTATATATATATAAATATAAATAATAAAAACCAAAGGGATGCAGAACATCATCTGTGTCTTAGAAAAAAGTGGACATGCTCCTTTATACCCTTTCTATAAAGTTTGTAAATTCATCAATAGTATGTCAAGCAACCATCTAATCCAAAGTTTATTTTAATAAATGGCAACTCTTATATCCATATCAGATTACATAATAATTTCCTGAAATATATAATATTTATGGCATCCTGAAATATTTACACAAATCTGGAAAATTCTTCTCTAAGCACGGTTATCAGAACAAAACCGAGTTTCATTCAACCCTCATATGACTCTGAGACCCTATTGAAACCAAGTGCCATACTGCTGCATTTGAAGTAATTCCATTTGGTTGTAAGTGCACTGAGGATAAGATTGAGTCTGTCAGATCTTATTTTAGGTGAAGAGCATAACTCAAATTATTTTTCTGCTCTGATAGTTCTTAACTTTTTGTTTTATTTTTTGCTATTTATGTACTCTTCTGTTCTCTCAAATATTTTATTTATGTAGCCCCTATGTGTCATTTGGTTAAGTAAACTTTATTAATGTTTTGCTAGTTTAAAAACTATTTTTTCAGTAGAAATCATTTTACCCTCTAATGACTCTTTAAACATTTTTGATAACAATACACACTTTTCTGAAATAACAGAAAATTATAGAATGTATGTAGTTCCATAAAGAAGGAGGTAATTTTTTTCCCTCCACTTTCAATGGACAGACGCTCTGCAATATGTCAGTTTCCTAATTATCTTTAAAATTTCTAAAAAATATGTCCTTCTGTATTTAATTAATGATTAATTGAAAAATTCATAAACTTTTCATGCCTCTCAATAGTCAGTAAATGTTTTACAGTCACTCTGCACCTTCTGCCTAGAACACAATAAAAACAGAGAAAATAAGGGGGGGGGGGGGGGGTGTTATTTGCGAATACGCAATAACAAACTCCCAAGTGTGTATCCCCATTGGTGGAGATTTTTTACCTTTGCTTTCCCTTTTATTGAGAACTGTATTATAGCTTAGTGTTTTAGAATAAAACAGCCTGTTGGACAATTGCTGCAGCATTTGGGATTCTTATATTTCAAAGGATCTGCCACCTTAGAAGGCTGGGCAAAGCTGAACTTGCATTGACTTACCAGTTTTAATGCTCTTAAAAAGGCATCTAAACTGTAGTTTCCCAGGCATCTAAACTGTAGTTTCCCAGTGGTAATTAGATATGTAGTCTGTCTGCTTGTTTACCATGTACATCCAGTGTACTTAATTAACATGGTCAACACATTTTTCATGTAAATAAATTGAGGCAGAAATGAAGATACGCAGACAGGTTGTTTAATTAGCCAGTTGCAAACTGTAGGATTATAATTGATATCTCTACACTGGAGAAGAAGAAGGACCAGGACATTAGAAAGTATTCTCAACTTAATTTAAGTCTTCCTCTGTCTGCCTGAGTAATATCTATGTTAAATATTTCTATTATTATTTGGTACAATCCTAATAAATGCCAAATAAAAATATACAGAAAGTGAAGCAAAACCATTTCTTCAAGTGAAGAATGGTAATCTAAACAGTCTTGGACAAATGTAAAGAGAGAAGATGAGTAGATGACTGAGATTAATATGAAGACTCAAAAGCTGAAAATCAGTGAATACCCGTGAGTACAAATACATTCACGCATCTCATCATTGAAGACCATCACACACATAACTTTCCAAACTGACAGAGGCCAAGACATGTGATAATTCAGCCACCTAATCAGCCAGTATCATTTAGGTTTTTGAGTTGCAATGAGGCAAAATGTGTTATTTTTACTAGACTAGGTCCACTGATCTTTCTTTAACCCAGTGAGATTAGTTTTCAAGCAAGTTTTAAAAAAGAAAATTAAATAAAGATTTTAAAATATAGCAAAAGGGAAATGAAATAAATCTTCTCCCAAGCAAATAAAGCTTCTCTAAAACATATGACCTCATAAATACTTTGTCTAAAAATATGAATGCACAAAGAGATTTGTGGGAAAGGGAATTGCAGAATCCTACAAATAGTGAAGATGAAGGAGAAGCTTAATTCTCTATGGATAAACTGAAGGTAGCTTGGAAATGAAAATAACTCTATGCTACTATCAAGTTGAAACAGGTCTGGGAGAAATATTGTAGTGAAACAGAACAGTTCAATCTCTGCAGAATTAGGCACTACAACACTCATTTTGATTTCAAGACAGAGCATGACTTGAAAAATGTGTTTGCAAACCACGCTACTTTGTACACCTTACATTTTCAGCTAGACTGGTGCATTTCATGTCTGATGACTTTACACCATAATTACGTCTGTACACAGAGGTAGCACAGAGATGATTTTTACTTCTTCAATTGCATTGTACAAGAAGGTTTCACTGTTTTAAGGAGCTTAAGATACCATTTAATTCTCAGTATGACACACAGAATTTGTCCAAAGGTGTGCAGTTACTGGCAAACCATCCTACACAAAATTTCCCTAGAAGGAAATTTGACCCTTTGAGGACGCTTCACAAATTTTCCGTCAATACTAGAAATTAGTAAAAAGGGTCAACTCTGTTTTCGAGAGAAGTATTTTCTCAGTTGAAATAAAGATAAAAAACCTTGCTATCTGTCAGTGATGATTGCTAAATTAGGTCAAGGATATTATTATACCCACTGCAGTAGTACAAGGGCTCGTCTTCCTAGCACTTATGGAATATTGGTATGCATCAGTTTAGAAAATGAGAAAATTACATTTGGAACAAGCACTTATTTGACATCTACATTAGTACAACAATGCTGTGTGCTGACAGAAGTAAACTACACTGATTAAAAATATCTTCTTTCAGTTTTCTAAATACGTTCAAGATAAGCAGGATTTCTCCAGCAGATCCTAATGGGCCTATTGTCCACACAAAGTCTACAAGTACAGCCTGAAGGATGAACCCATTTATACTTTTCTGAGTGTACAAAACCCAGCAAGCACAGAGATTTTCAGCCAGGTACCATGCTGACAGTCAAGAGCAGACTGGCCACAGCTGTGTGACTGGAACAAAAGCGGTGGAGCATTTTGTACTAAAGCTTCCTTTGGAAAATTGCACCTTCACAGCAGGACAGATAAAATATGGGTCAGGTCTTTAATTCATACAAGCCAGTGTTCTATAATGGAATTAGCCTTTAAGTGGAGATGTCAGGTGTAGGGATCACAAGGTCCTCTATTATGCATGTAAATATATGTGTCTATGTATATGTATATATACATATATATGTATATATTTATATGTAAAGTTGGCAATATGCAATTTAGATTGAAGGTTAAGTTTGTTCCAAAAGAAAAGCCATAAAAATCCTGTTGCTGGCACAGATAAGTACATGGCCAACAGTGTTTAGCTTTAAACAGGTAAATCTCTGTTTTGATTTACACTTGCAGCACTCAAAATGGCAGAATCAATTTGCTTGAAAATTGGTAAAACAAATTTGTTGTGGGCTATGACCTTGTATGCTGAACGTCATCTCAGAAGGATTTTTTTCTTTATGTTTGAATTATAAATCTTGGAAAAGCAGTTTTTTATTGCAGAAATATTGACAGAGCTTTAACTATAATGGTGTGGCTATATTTCCTTAAATAGTAGGTATGTGTTTTGCCAGTAGTTAACCAATATTTTTCAAATAGTAGTAGGTGTTGAACCGAGAAGCCACACTAAAATGCAGTGGCAAAAACCAGTAAGTCATTGATGTGAAGAATTAATAAAAGGGAAAAAAAACTACTATAGGAATGACCGAGGATGAAAATTGACAGCTGAAATTGCTAAGAGTGCATGTGGAGATAATCAGACACGGACCTTTATGGGGTTGTATTTGCTGTGTATTTCAAGACTCAGTTTTGTTACGAGAATACAATAGCAAGATATATAAAATTATCAAAGGCAATAAAAGCAATTATTGTGGCTAACTGCCACATGACTTAAAATAACATCTGAGTGTAATTTTATTACATAGTACATTGTATTTGTGCTTGAAAAAAAACCTATTGAGATTTTTTTTTTTTTTTTTTTTTTTTTTTTAGGAAACACAGGCATTGCTGTTTGTCTCATGTGGAATACAGATACAAAGATGTCTGATCCTGAATTATTTGCTTAGGACAAATACTTGTTTTCACCTGTGGTTCACTCTTTTAAGATTCACAGATTTTGTTGGATGTCATTCAGTTCAGATTTAAACACACCAGAACTAGCTGAGATTTCTGTTTTATTCATGTCTTCATCCAATAAACCTTGCTCATTTTAAACTTAGGCTAAATTTACTAATTACTTAATGAAGTACCTTAGTGATGATCAGATAAATTCTCCACTAACTTTTGTACGAGCTGATGTCATTAAGATCTTGTGCTGACATAAAATAAACACCGTTAATTTTTTTCGATGGCCCTACATTTCAACTGAAATATGAAAGTGTGAGAGTCTTTAAAAACCTAGGAAAGAAACAAGCATCTGTACTGAGGTTGTTCCCTTTGGTAATGTCAAATCTGTAAACTGGTAAGCATTCCAAGGTCATGATATTATTGAGTGATATTTGCTGCCTGAAAAGGGAAAGATGACATGTTAGAGACAAATTTTCTTTCCCTGGAAATCTAAGACCAAATAAATTAAAAGACTTTATGGTTTTTCATCTTTTCAAAAATACTAGAAGATTATGAAGGATGAGGAACAATCCCCAGATATGACTGGGGTGACAGCTTTCTGTGTTAGCCACAGCCATAGTTAATGCGTAATCACAAGCTTGTCCTGAGTATAGGCTTCATATGTTTTTAAGAAATAGAGTAGTTAAGATGAATATTTGATAAAACTGGATTGTGTTTCAAGCTGGGTCCAGTTCTGTTTTGTTTTGGTTTTTTTTCTAAACCATCTTAATCCAAAGTGGGTTAATTTTAAAATCTAAATCTAAAAGTCTGACATCTCTGTTTATTTGAAGTATATGGACTTCTGAGGGAGTATGTAATCAGGAAGCATACTGGATGAACTGTTTTAGAAAACACCCCCACAATTGCTGGCTTTCTGCTCTTTCCCTGGTTCTGCACTTTCTTGATTCTAGTCAGGAGCAAAATTGGAGCGTCAGCCATGGTGGGAATCTCTCTGCATTTATATTTCTGTACATGTTTCTGCAAATTCTGACCTGTTTAGCCTTTAGACCGTATCAAATTCTACTCTAACATCTTACCCTTCTTTTTGTGGTGTCTCATAGCAACTCAGCAAAACTCTTTTTTAGCCTTCCTGACACCTTCTCATCCACATGACTTCTTTCTCTTGGATAATTTCCTTTATTTTTTGTTTCCATGGTCTTCTGGCCTTGCTATTGACCTTGTACAGCAGAACATAAAGAGAATTCTTGAGCTTTTCCTGCTCTTAGTGACCATTAAATGTTGAAAAGAGAACTTTTATGTCCTGTGTTGATAACATAGCAAGCTAACAAATCTCTTAAATCACAGCTCTAAGGTACCACTGGTCTGGGAAGTGAGCATCCTACAACATTTAAGTACAATCTTACAGCATCATCAACTCCACTGAATTCTCTGCTTGAGGTGGTTTGATGTGTTCTGTCAGCTCAGCAGCATATTGTTTGACTTCTCTTCAGAGCAAATCTAATGGGGATTAACGGCAGCAAACTTGAGAGCATGAAGGGCCTTGTTCACCCTACTTTGACACCAAACAGCTCCCTGGAATGCTGAGGAAAGTGCTCCAGTCTAGGTTTGTTGTAATATCTCAGTTGATTCAATAAGAAGTGCCTGTTTTAGGGAACCAATATTACAGGACAAAAAAAGGCCCTGCTAGTCATGAAGACACTTTGCATGTCTTTCTAGTGCCCAGTGAAATTGTCAAAATTTTGACCCTGTGATCCAAAAGTGGAATAATTTACTTTATTTAGGAGACTGTCCCTCTTCTCTGCAGGTCTCTAACCTTCATGTGGATTATCAGTTAGAAATATTGTGTGTTTTATTTCTTATCATTTTCACAGAAGTATAACGTCAAGAAACAGGTATTAATGAAAATTGGTTTGAGGGAATGTTTCATTGGGAAAAAATGAGTTAAATTATCTTCTTTTTTTCCATTTTAGTAAAATGAGAAGCTTAGTCTTCCATTCCAGAACGCATCAAGATGCTTTCTTCAATTTCAATAGGAACTCTTACTAGGAGTGTAATTCTAGACTCTTTATTTTTAGGTCAATGTCCAAAGCAGACAGCAAGCACTGCATCCCAAAAGACAGTGTTCTTTTCTTCCTCTTCCAGTGTAGATTATACAGCTTGAATTTACAAAGCTGGAACTCAGTTTTAACTACCAAGTTCAGTTGTTAGTGCTTTTGTAGATGTTCTGCACTTACTGTGTTAGTGCAGAAGAATATCCCCAAAGTAATTCAAATCACACCTGACAGAGTAAGAAAAACACCCCCTTGTGTATCCAAGTCTGATTACCCAAATGCAAGGAGGTTCAAATGTTTAGGTGAAACAGAATCAAGTTCCTCTAAAAGTAAATCCTTATCTTGTATGAACTGTCCACTGGTAAAATCAGATTGATTGCATTCAGTTCTTTCGTTGCAAAACAATACTCCTAATTATAAATATGTATTATGGTGCTACTTTTCAGAAGATTTTAGTTAGTACACGTCCTTTACCACTCTGATGTTTCAGAAATCATCCCAAAAGGTTCACCACATATCATAATATGTTAAATTATATCAGAAGCCTGTAGAAAGGGAAGGATTTTTTCACTGTAGATGGCAAGTCTGTGCTTTTTATCTACTTTAATGTTTGCTAAAGTGGACTTTATTTTATGATGACATTTGTAGTATTTATTTTTCCTTCATCTATGGTAAATTATTTTAGAAGTGTCTACTCTGGAAATCATGAGGAAGGAGATGGATAGACACACATTAGTTCAGAGTGAATGCATTTTAGACATGTTACATTAAAATACTACCCCTATGTTTAAAAAGCATTCAATTGTGTAATTTTGAACTATCGCCAATTTTTCAAAGAGTACCAAACAGTGTAACTCTCTTTCTGAAGCATGAGTTCGTACTTTTTGTGTACTAAAACATCAAACATGAATGAGTCATTGGATCAGTTAAACAGCTGCTTTCTCCCTGTGTTTCTTTTAATTTTTTTTCTTTTTTTTTGCTGTTTTGGTTTTTTTTGTGTTGTTTTGTAACAACTAAGGCATGGACTCAGACCAGCAGGGTACTGAGACATTTATTGAGAGAAACGAGCTGGTTTTATACACTTCTTCAAGACACAGTATTTCCTTATGTGGTATTTTTCACTAAGCCACCTATCACACATTGCCACGTCAGTAACACACTTTCTCAGTGTCCTTATATGGGGGTGATCACGTGCTGTTTAGGTTTCTGGCAGCTTCTGCCAGGCTCCTCTCCGTAGTGTGTCTGTTACGTGGCATTTCTTCCCCTCACGGTCGGGCAACACAAGCTTCTTCATGCTGTCATGGCATTCTACAGGCATATCCCACAGCCCGCAGCTCAATTCCATCCTATCTCTCCCCACATTGTTTTTGTTAATAAATGCACGTTTGTGGGTTTTGCACGTTTTTTCTTCTGGGAAAATAGGATTTTCATCAAAGCAAAATCCTTTTCATGCCTGCGTACCTATTCTGAGAATTTTTCTGAAATCCAGGTAGTAGTGTATTGATCAAAAAGAGAAAAGCTTCACTTCCCTACTCTGTGGGAGATGCAAAATCAGGTTCTCTTTTCAATTGTTATTAGAGATAATGGTTCAATATCAGAGTCTCTTATCAATTATTCAATATAATGATATGCTTTTAAAAAGAGACATTTTAATAATGATGCATCAAATTTTAAGTGACTCAAAAATGGTTTGCTATATGAATAGAATGGTCTAAACAGCGTCACTGGGGGCAACTGGGAGATTCTGTCACCAAAATATTCCAAAGTGGTTGTAAGGGAGCTCTCACTTAGCATGTGAAAGACCAATAGATAGAGGGATCAGAAGCTGGTATTTGATACATACAAGGTAAGTATCCTCATCTTGCCTATAATGAAAATCCCTCTGACTCTCTCTTTCATTCTTTTATATCTCTCTCTTTTTCTTTTTTTCAGAAAGTCATATAAAAGGTTTTTGGTTTCATCATTTCAGCAAATATTTCTTATTCCTGGTACTTCAGGAAGAGTTGTGTTATGAAGAAAGATGTCAGGCACTTTAAAATGAAGCACCTTCTTTAAATGTAATTTAAAAAATTAATATTAGCAGATATTAAATAAGTTTTACAGAATGCATTTGGAAATTAGATACATCTTTCATTTCTCATCTGTTCAATCTCCGTATGTAAATACACTAACTGAATTCTGGTAAAACTTCATCTTGCAAGAGAAGCTGCCTATAAGTCAAATAAGGACAAAGATTAAAATTTATTTTGTCACGAGAAAGGAAATTGAACAATTGTCTGGACTATGTTTTAGTTCTTCAGTCAATGGGGGGCAATCCAGGGCAATCCAGGTCATCCTTACATAAAACACCAGGATCATCTCCGTTTTGCTTCTATGCTATGTGACACAGGTTGGCTGGGTCATCATCTGATGAACAGCTAATCACCAGCTTGGTTGTTCACAGATAAATTATATTAAGAGATATGCTGGCTAAAACTTAAAGCATGTGAAGGGTACGATTCTACTTTCTAATCTCAGCCTATCTTAAAGAAGATTGTGGATGGTGAGAATTACTCTGAGTGCTTTCAGATCTTGCTGTTGATGTTTTTCCTTGCCAAGTTCCATTTTACTGTACTGCATGCCATGATTTAATGATTTTGTTTAAGCTTGAGATGGGAGATGGGTCTACCTACAAGCAATGAAAAGGAGATGTAAGAACAATGTTTTCTACAGCATCTGCTTAGACTATCTGATCAGGTTTCTGAGTTTGGGGGACTTATTCAGTTGCCAAGAGAGGTTGAGACTTGAAAGACTTTTCAGAGTAAAATTTGATAATGATGGGTTGATCTATAGGAAAAAGATAGGAAGCAGTTCAGCCTTTTTACTGATTCTTGAAATTTTTAGGAGCAGCTTAAGAAAGACTCTGATAGTTTGGTGTTTTTGTGTATCTGGACCTAATAATTATGTAACTGGTAAATGGGTTTTGCTTGAATTTCTGTGGTGTGGATGCCTGTGTTAATATCTTGGGAATAATCACCAGCAAAAATCATGTGGAAGGGATAGTAGGCTTCTGTGTAAACCAGGAGGTTTTGAGGTTCTGATAAGAATATATTTTGTTTGTGTATGTGAATGCATGGATTATTTCTTACTGTTTGGCTCTGCTGCCCAGAAACACAGAATTTATTAGGATGTAATTCTCAGATAATGGAGAAAGCAAAAGTCACACCTACACGCAAGAAGTATGAAATTAGCATCAGTATAGATTACAGTAGTTAATGTAACAGACAAGAATTAAAATTAAGTCTGTTTGAAACAAAACTGTGAATCAAATTTGATATTGTGTTTTGAAAAAAAATAAATGTATCAAAAAAATAAAATTAAGTTCATTTACGAGCATATTGCAAAGCCTATTTGTTACCAGATTTCAAAGAAAGCCCATTTTAGCATCATTTTTATGTTTCAATTTAAGTGAAGCATTTTCTTTCAGTTGCCAGAGGAGACGATAGGATGCTTACATATTATTACAAAAGAATTCGTGCTTCATAAGTACTTCAAATTTTATGTTTCTGGTTGAAGAAGCCTGACTGACTATAGAATGAGTTACATTTTATATTCATCTGGTTGGTGTATGGAGGTGGAATGAAACATGAAGAATTAAAATATGAACAATTAAACTAGGCTTTTTCAATGTAGTAGTAAAGAGATAAGTCTTGTTTGAAGTGTACAAATAATGTAATTTATCTTGCAAGACTGACATGTGAATAATTGCAGCTCCCCATTTCCCTGGTGAAATAAATTCAACATACATATCACGCTGTTGTGCTCTGCAACTCAGCTCTTTTCCTCTCTTTTACCATTTAATGCTAACCAGCACACATCAATGTGCAGGAAAAAATTTTGCTTCAAAGCAAGCCATCCACACAAACAGCCTTATTTGAAAGACTTAGAGGATGATTAGTTCCTTAGGCTATATTCATATTTAAAAAGGTACAGAAAATATATGATAGCAGCATGCATGAAAATTAAAAGTAGTGAATTTGATTCAATCTCAACAAACAGATTAGGCACTCTGTAAAAAGTCTATTAAGTATATTAATTTATAAACATTAATTTAAACTTTGAATTTATATAATTTAAAAAAGTATTTTTCCATTTGAGCCAGAAGCCATTTGCAAACCTCCCAAAGATGCATTTTCTTCTAAGTATTATGTCTTTATTGATTAACCAAAAGCAAAAAAGGAAAAGAAAAAACCCTTAAAACTCTCTTTGAACCCTAAGGAGCAGTTATGGTTAGAAAATTGATTGACTGTAAAAGAGTTGTTTTTATGATAGCTTTGAATAGACTCTAATTACCTTGTAAGCTGAAACAGACTTGTATTGTTTGCACATACTCTTATGGTACTCAGCACAAAGGATGTTTTTCGTCTTGCTTTGTTTTTTCTTGTTGTCTTAGATCATTTAATGAAGATGGAAAGAGGTCAGGTAAATATCAAAGCCATCAGAACTGAAATAGTAGTACCAGGCCATGGGACAGCAACCACTTACCCAGGATCAGCAGTGTCTGAGGTAGCCAACCTGGTCAAGCTATGTGCCAGTTACTAAGGTCACATAAAGCACTACAGAAGAGTCCAGTAACCAATGGCTTTTTTATTTCATTTAACTTTCTAACTAATTTTTCAGGGATTAATTTTTTATATTGTTTGTTTGTGGTCACATTATGCTTTCTCCAACCCTCAGTACTTCACAGTAATGTTTTCTGTAAAAAATGAGCTGAAGTAATGTCATTGCATGTCCTAATGTTCATTGACTTATGTAACAGAGATATTTGTATTCCTAATTTGAAATGAGATTCATATTTTTTTAAGAAATCTGTATGTTAACTTGCAGCATTTGAACATGCCCTCTTGCCCAAGTCTAGAAACAAAAAAGCTAACCCGGTTAAAAAATTATTTTGAAATAGAAAACATTCAATACCATAAAATAATTTGCTATACAAATGATAGTCTTTCTCATTTAAACTGGCTCATTTTCTCAAAAAAGTGAGCACTTTTTTAAAGTGCTTTGATGAGCGTTAAGTTCCTTTTGAAAAACAAGGTTGTCATACAAAGGTAGATTTTCCGCTCAGTTTCTTTTATTAATCTCTAAAAGGGGTCTTGTATAAAATGATAGTTCTGTCATATGTCTGAAGTAGTTCTTATGACATTAACTGAGAGGCTTTGGACTCTTCTTATAGTATATTAAAATAGTCATAATTCATTAATCAAACCTGAGTTATCTAAGAGCAACAAATTTCCAGGATGCAAATACATGTGGATTGGCCTGTTCTTGTACTAGAACTGGATTCTGATATCCATGTTCCAGTTCTGTAGTAGCTTATTTCTTGATCTTTTCGCTAGATAGCAGTCCTTGAAGTGACCAAAAGAGTCAGAAATTCAGAACAAAAACCCACTAATAATTTTAATATTTCATTCACAATTAAAGTTCCTCCTCAGATGATTATTTTTTTATACTTTTTGATATGGAAAAAGAGGAAGAGAATTATCTATTTTTGTTTGCATATTATCAAAATAAATTGAAATATATTTTTTGAAATTTCATATGTTCTGCTAGTTCTCAGACTGAGAACTTCTAAAAGATTTTTTTTTAAAAAGAGAGTGAGCTTTTTCAAAGTTCATCAGCAGAAATTAACATGGATCAGAAGAAGCAGATTATTAAAAACTGATCAAGAGGTGGACATAGACAACAGTCTACAAGTTTTTTAAGAGTCAGAGGAAAATTCTTTAGCCTCAAAAAAGCAAATGACTGGGTCCAGAGCAAGATCCCATGTCATGCACAGAGATCCATTTATTAAATTATCTTAAGCTTTTTATGTGGAACCCTGTTCTTATTTCAGTTCCTTTGTGCTCTTCCTTGGAGTGGATAAAAAAAATAAAATGCACACGAATGGTAGAACCTTAAGATTCATCTTTCTGTGTGTTGACCTGGTAGTTAATCTCTGTAGGTTTTTACTGTCAATGTACACTGATGAGCAGGCAGACTTTATGAGAAAGCATCCCCATATTTTCTGCAGTAGTAAGTTTCTAGACATGATGTACTATGTTTCCACAGTGCTAAGAAGGAAATGAAAGCTTTAGACTTCTGTTGGGCCAGAAAAAAAAAAATAAATTAAAAAATCCATCTCTCCCCATCTTCTCTAAAATGAAAATTTAGGAAAATAAGAACTGTAGGATATGGGCCACCTTTCACATGATGGGACTATGACTCTATAGGATTTTGATATGCAAAATGCTGCAATGGTTTGTTTTCATTAAAAAACATTGTGAAATGGAGAATGCTGGAACTCAACACAGTATAGCAATTATCAAGTCCAGTACATTTCATAACACATTATCAAATTTTCAGTGTCTTAATATCTCTCAAGATGGACAATGCTGTTACAATAAGGAAAATGCACTTGCTGATATTTATCAAAGATTTTTATTTATTCATTCTTTGTACGCTAACACTACAACTACTGTCATTGTTCTCTCTCGTTCCTCTCTCTGCACATCACTGCCAGCTCACCAAGACAGTGGGACCCTGACACCAAATAAATGAGATTTAGCCATTGGCAGCAGAAGGCTCCTGGGGCCTGGTCCTGGCATGGGTAGCTCTGGCTGAGCTGCTGTCTGTGGCTGAGTGACTCTCACTCCCTGGGGACAGCCTGTGCAGTGCCATCAGTGGTGTGGGATGTGCTGAGGGCATGTATAGGAAACAACGGAAGTGGACCTAAGTCTGGGGAGGGAGAAACCCCCTTCAAGAACATGGCAATTGCTGTAAGGCCCCTGCCACCCACCCTCCCTTCTGTGTGTGCAGACGCCAAGAGTCTGGGGTGCCCCGGATCCATGGAAAGGCAGAGAAGAGGAGGGGGCAGGAAGGGTGTGAGTTTTACAGAAATTTCTGCTGGATCATTATTGAGGGGGTTTTGTATTTGAGAATGTGTACTGTAAAAAACATGAGCATGAGCACATCATCTGCACCAGCAGCAGTGCTTGGTTAGTACTGCAGGCACAACAATGCCCCTTTTGCCCATGACAGGCTTGTGAGGGTAACCACTGGTGAAAAAGGTGGGCAAACCCCTCAGTGATCCCAGGCCCAGTGACTTACTTTCTGCAAATGTGTCCGTGCAGATGACCAGGTTGATAGGAGAAGACTGGAAAGGCAGAGCTTGTGTCAAGTGTGTTAGCTGATTGTGAAATTTTACTTTCTTTTATTTTGTTTTGTATTTCATTTCATTTCATTTCATTTCATTTCATTTCATTTCATTTCATTTCATTTCATTTTATTTCATTTCATTTCACTAATGGTTCAGGAGGTGGAGGCTCCCCAAAAACATGCGGAAAAGGGAAGAGCGAATTTATTTTGTCCTGGTTTCACTGTCAGGCTACAACTTCGGCTGGACAAACTTTGTTTTGGTGAAGAGGTAGCAGAGATGCTGGTGTCTCATGTTGTTAGAGCAAAACTTGAAAAGGAGGAAGAAAAGAGGCAGCCCCTGAAGAAATCTGAGATGTGGCATCCAGGTCAAAACTTCAGGATTGCTGTAATGTAGCTTCATTGCACAGGTCTGGTCATAGTCATAGGAGATCGGAAGTCTCTGTTTTCTGTTATTTTTTGAGATCTGGTTGAATCCAGGTGTTTGATCTTCTTGGCAGGTATTTCTGTGAACTGATGGGAAGGGCAGAAAGCCAGGCACACCTATAGGGAAGACAAGGAAGAGGAAAAGAGCAAATTACCCCACACTGGATGCCTACTCTTGCTGCTACATGAGTTCTCAAGGCTGAGCTGAGTAAAGGGTTACCAAAGCCCTGGGGCTGGGCATCCAGCATAGGGATTCTTGCAGAGTAACTCTCCAGAGCTTCCTCTGGGAACAGTGACATCCAAAGAGGAGAGAGAAGTAAAAAGACCTCAGGAAAAAAAAAAAAAAAAAAAAAAAAAAAAAAAAAAAAAAAAAAAAAAAAAAAAGAGAATAGTAAAAGGCGGGGGGAAAAAATGTAAGGAGGTAAAAAGCTTTAAAACACGGAATCATTGTCTAAGTGCTCTCTATACTTAAGTAGCTGTCAGTGAAGTGAGGCAGAGCTAACTGCATAAGCAAGAATATAAAGCTGTAAGCGATGATTGCAGTTGATGCATTCAAAAAGACATTTATTTTGAAAGGAAAGAAGAAAAAGAGAGAGGCAAAAGTTTAAGTACAAGTGCTTGATATTTTTTAAAGTTAAAATATCAAGTTTTATGTGTTTGTTCTAAAAAAAGAGATGAAACCCAGGGGTAAGAAGTAAGGCTGTTTGATCACTGAACAGTTCCTTAAGCACACAAAGTAAAATGTTCTTACCTAGTGCTAAAAACATTCATAAAAGATACTGCAAAATGTATTGTCAAAGCAACAATGGTGCTAATTAGCTGGAATATCACCAGAAAGTCCTCTGGAAGGAGATGCTTTAGCTGGGACTGACAAAGATAGCTATTCATAGCAGTCCTGGTTGTAAGATTTTTGTGGGTTTTGTTTGTTTGTTTATATGGTTTCTTATCCCTATATGTAGAAAAGAAAGATGAATAACCAATGTCAGTCCTATGGATATTGTTAGCTCTGTAATGCACAGCTTTGATCTGTTTGCATTTTGGTTTGTTTTGGGGTTTTATTACCATATCTCAATATGGGAAAAACAAAAGTTAGAATAGTTTTTTCTTGAAGTCAGTTGCCATGGCTGAAGTTAAAAACATAAGAAAATAGGCACGTGGATAAAGAGAATGTAGGTACAGTTTAAAGTGGTTTTATTCTGTATGAATTTGAATTAGAAGTTTTGATATAATTAGACCAATACGTGTTTGTTAGGATCCCTGTTCATAGGAAGTTCTTTTTCCAATATCACCACTTTGAATGTATCAACCCTTAGATAGGTGTGTGGAGCCCTATCTGCTCTGCCTGTGTGACAATTTTATTTAGGTTATAATAAGACTGCTACTGCTGGACATCCCAAATCAGTCTGAAAGCAAAGTAGATTGTACTTTTTGCTTTGCCTGAATTCAGCTGAAAATCAGATCCACCTCTAAGTTAGTTATATGCAGAAGTATGGTGGGCCACTTTTTCGGCCACTTAGTTCTCATGAATGGATTTGCTGGAGAGCTAAAGTAGTTTTCCATGGCTTATTTTTCCTGGAAGGGTTGGCATATGTATTATATTGTATGATCAGTGTGCACTTTGGCTTCAGAGTATTCTCTTAGCTGAGGCTCTATGAAATGTTACTGTGATACATCCCTTGAGTTGGGGGAAAGCAAAGAGCGCAAGTTATGTGAATTATAAATATATTTGAATTTCTACAAATCTCTGAACTTTGCTGTGTTCTTATGGATGCATCCATGTCTTCACTCTCCTGAATTGAATGAAGTTGTATTCTCCTTCTATGCAGATACACAATGTAGCATGCTGTATTCCATAAATGTTGTGTACACTTTTGTAAATTTTGTTCACTTCTTTTAGATAGCCACACTACATATTCCATATCTATACTTTTGATCATCTTCCATGAGTAAGCTCTCACATGGGCAGGTAGAAAGTTTTTGTAAAAGATAAAAAGAGGTAATTATGCATGTTGTAAGACCAGGGAGGAAAACAGGTACTTGCACAGAAAATATAGACTCATTTCTTCTGTTATCAGAGATGAATGTCAAAAAAAAATCCCCATTGCCCTATCTGCATGTCATTATTTGTCCTTCTCCCACTCTGTTATTCAGACTTGGTCTGTTTGTAAATATACTATTTTTTTTTCTTTTTTGGGATTTTGAAACAGTCTTCATTTGATTTTTGTTCACAGTAAATATCCAGGGATGCATACCTTTAACTTAGTATTTAAGGCTGAGATTACTCAAGGGCTGATATCCTTACTGCTTGTTCTTCAGACTTGCACATTTTCTTTGAATTCTCATCACTGCTTGGATACAGTGACCGTGTACTTCATCTTCTAGACTTTGCAAATGCTTTTAGAATAAAAGCCTAAAAGAGCAAAAGGAACTACTGTATTTATTTAGGGGTTTGCTTTTATCCTCTGCTTTTCCATAGCTCTGTTAGCCTAATATGTCTTCTTATCGAACCCTTTTAAGAATCTCTGAAATATCAAAGGTAATCCTACATCTTGTATTTTGTCAAATCCAATTGATCATAGGGCTAATACTTTCATCTCTCCACACGAACATCCTTGTAATCCTTTCCTCATACTGTTGTAGCTTTGTTTCAGAGGCATGATAGGTAAGATTTTAAATGGTTACTTTGAAACTTTTATCAATTTGCAATCAGAGCAGAAATAAGACTGTACTTCATTGAGGAGGTTAATATGATCCCATAATTTTCATAATATGAACAGTAAGGCTGACTGACATTGCAGGTAAAATGAAATAGTACACTTCTCTTTATTGGATAAGTTTTGCTTTCAGTGTGACACTCAGACATTTAGTTGCATCCCAAAGGGGAAGTTTTATGTGCATGAAAAATTTTAAGGCTGTGCTATTTATGGTTTAGGGGTTTGTTTTACATTTTCTCATTTTGGATGATTTTAGGAGCACTAAATTCCACAACACAATTCTGCCCTTTGAGGGAAATTTTGATTACCATAAGCACTCTGGTTAGTGGCCTAAAAATCATTACTTACTACTGGTTTATGATGCTTTTAGGTCTACTTTTATTTGAGAGATTACTTTCAAGCTATTAAAATATCTGGAGATTTATTAAGATTTTTGGAGACAAATATTTTATTTTGATTGAAAAATATATCATTCACAAATGGTTTGGCTCACTACATCCAGGACAAAAAAATGATGTAAGCATGTAATTCACTCCTTTTCTGAATCACAGGTCTCGTAAGACTCTGAGATAGAATAGAAATGTCTTTCTTCTATCTATAGTACTGCATATGCAAATTATGAGTGAAATTCAGTCTTCACATTTATTTCAATTGAGTGTTTTGCCAAGAGCAGAAGGATAAGATATATCTATGAGAAGAAATCTATGCTGTATGTTCCTTGTTTAGTTTCTAAATTTGATTTTTACCTTTCCTTTCAGAGCAGAAAGGGTCTGAGCAGGTTCCTGTAGCAGGAAGCATCAGAATTACCAGACTCTACATCAGCTCTAGACTCTCCATGTCTGGCTTTTAGGCAGGCACAGTACGAATGAATTTTAAATGCATCAGGGACAGACTTTGGTTAGGAATCTTTCTCCGAACAGAGCATGTGTCTGTGTAGATTGGAAAGATTCATCTTTCATTTAACCTTTTTTCCATATCTGCTTCATTTAAGATATTGGAATTCAAGAAATATATATCTAAGTAATTTTGTATTTATATATTTCTTTTTTTCTGCAGTTGTATTATTTTGTGTTGTGCATAACAGTTGATTCTGTGGAGCTATGCAGTTAAAAATGGTGTTTCAGGAAAATTTGTGACATTGACCACTGAGATTTAACTAGGATCAATTAGAATGAAGCTGTAATTACATAACGAAGGGCAGCATATTCTTAAAGTTCACATTTTGTATAATATTCCTATTATTTCTTTTATTTCTTTTGCACTAGAAATGTTTCTGTTAGGTTGTTTTTTGGTTTTTTTGGTTTTTTTTCCCTGTCTTGATAAATATTTTAAAATAAGTTATCAGTAGGGAGAGGAATATCATCAAAGAAAAAGATCTCAGAAAGCTTAGTGAACTAATTTGCCTGACATTTATTTGGATGTTGTGGTTTGGAAATAAAACTGTTCTATGAAACTACTACTCTATACATATATCCCTAGGGGCATACAAAGGGGAGGATTTTTTCTATAAACTGTTAGTGTGATGCTCTCATGAATTTCCTGAAAATAATCAACAGGCTGTTGATAGTGTTTCCCATAGAAGATTGGCTATTTTGGAAGTCAGTGAACCTGAACAGGGTGTCAGCTGTTCAAAGTGCAGCCTGACTCCACAGAAGCAGTTAGAGATGTTACTTTTAGACTGGCAGGGAGGACTTTGAGTATGGAATCCAAAGGATGATAGCAGTCACTCCTACTAGTGTTTATTTTCTTTTCTTTTTCAGGAATATTTTCTGTTAGTTGGAAGATTCTTGTCAAGAGTTAAGTAAAGCTGCTTGAAATAACTTTATTTTTTAATATTCTCATGAAAAGCAGTTTATTATTAATAAGAAACCAAAATCAATGAAGATCATAATACAAAACCATTTCTATATATCACATAGACCCAACAATATAAAAAATATAATTTTATTGTACTTCTAAAATTATATGTAATTCTTTTGCAAAATATTCATTATGGTAAAATACGTGAGCCAGATAGAGAAAAATGGCTCACCCAAATTATCTAAGAATCCAATAGGGGGTCTAGGAATAAGAACTCACTTTTTAGCATCTCGTTCTGGAAGTCTAGTTCTGAAAAATAAATAATTCAATGTCACAGTGAAGTGAGGAATTTTTTAAAAACCAACTTTTTGCAGGAAAATAAATTTCTATTGGAATGAATTTATAACTGAAAATTTTGAACATGTAGACTGTTTTTCATTTAGAAAAAAAAAATATTAAATGTTGCATTCTGAGCAGTTAATTTAAACAAGATTATTTAATTCTGTTCTCTCCCTTTATGTGAGATGAATGTATGTATGTATGTATGCTCCTGATTGTTTGATCTTGGTTACATTTAAAAAGGTAAGGACATTAAAACTTTTGTTAAGGTGGAAAAAAATATAGTACCAAGATACACTTAAATTAGAATGAAGTTTCTCATATTAAGAAACTTTAGAAAATTGTAGTTTGTTACATGCTGAAATTTTGTTTCAAATTTCAGAAAATGGACCTTTCTTTCTCTGTCTTGGTAGAAAAGACAAATGTTGAAAGGTAGTATTTCCTCTGCCACAGAAATAATAAAGTTTGCATAACTATAATTCTAGTGTATCTGTTACTTTAGAAGGTAAAAAGACTTTTGTGAAATGAGTCAATATTTATACCCTCAGAAAGTCCCAAGCAATTCCTAGAGTGAGGCAAAAGTGTGTACTAAAAAACCTGTTCTTCATGAAATATGAGTCCGTTTAATTGTTTTGCACTGAAATGTTTTCAACGTAGTTTATGCAAAGTATTAGTTTTACCAGCAATTTTCCAGCATTAATGTAGTACTTAGTTAGGTACTTACTGATGTCAAGGACAGGGCTGCAATCAACGAACTCTAAACAATGTTTGTTACAGGAAGTGGTGTTCCCAAATAACTAAGATGAGCAAATAGCCTTGGAACGTTTCTTGGTGCAAACCCAGAAGTTAATCAAAAGTTTTGTGATAGCTACTGTTTCAATGATGCATCTGGTTATTTCCTGTCTTGGAGTAGTTAGCAAATAGTGAATACATCTTGGCCATTGACACTTCATTGTATTCTTAACTTGCTTTGGATCACATCCAAAATCAATTGCTATCAATGGCAGTTTTCTGACCTATGTTAAGGAGAGTTGGATTGGGCTCTTAATGATCTAAAAAAGTTTTATCATTTTCCATAACACTGTCTGCCACACTGAAACACTAAATGGTTTCAGGGTTTTCTGCTTTTCTCTGTTTCATCATAATAAGTGGCATCTCTATTGAATAAAGGGATGGAAATCACTAATAATAGCAGTTCATAAGTAAGTAACATTCTTTGAAGACGTCAAAACAGCAAAAAACACAGAGAGAAAATCGATCTTCTTAATAATTTCCCCCTAAATGACTAATAGACACATGACTTGCCATCTATAAAATAGATTTTTGGTGAATCAGGATGGGAAAAAAAAAACAACAACCAAAAAAACCCCATCTCATTCCACTGTGGAAATGAACTATTCTGGGAACTGAGTTCTCAACGGTATCTCTGCACTTGTCTATATGGAAGACAAATGCAGGATTTGGCAACCCTGAGCCGTTTTTTTGAGGATGTCTACTTCCAGAAAGAACAGTCAAAACTGGAGATCATTAATGTAAAAAGTGTCTGAAAAGTGTAAAGAGCTCTTCAGCAGCTCAAGAATACATGCAAGACATATGATGTGAATGGTATAAACCACTTGTTTTTCCTTTGTAATTTAAATGTCAGTCTTCTATCATCTGGGAGATTTCTTATATTAAACACTCTGCAAATTGCTACTTACTACAAGGATTAGATTTTCAGTCTTTGCATTCTTCGTGCATCTTTGTCTAGTGGTGGTGGCTTATATGTTCTGGATTACTAAGAATTAAAATCTTTTGAATTTTTGTCTCTGTCTTCATGAGTAACACTAAGGCTTTAGATTTGTGCCTGACTGACAGCCCTGAAAGGCAGAGGGTTTTTGCATTTTGTTCTAAGTTTATGTAACATGGATAATGCATTCTCCATGATAGCTTCCTTCTTCCTATCTTGAAATTCCAATGGGTCATCAACAGGAGAAGTCTTCCTTCCCGATCTTGGTCACTTTGGCTGTGTCTGTATCAAGAAGTGAAACACACCAGGGTAATTATGACGTGGGTGGTGAAACACCAACACAGGTTTTCCAAGAAGGTGGTAAATGCTCCATCCCTGTAAACACTCAAGGTCAGTAGCACAGGGCTGTGAACATCCTGATCAGATTGAAGATGTCCCTGCTCATTGCAGGGAGGTTAGACTAGATGACCTTTAAAGGTCCCCTCCAACTCAAACCATTCCATAATTCTATGATTCTCTGGCACTGAGGCTAAAAAGCAGAGAACAGCAATGCAAGTAAAGTCTCTTAAGTTCCAAAATAAGATGTTTTTTATAAACTCCCTGCTGCTCTTTGCTACCTCCCAACATATTCCCACAGGAATAACTTGCAAGAAAACACTGAGGCTGCAACTGCCCTGGACACTATTCTAATTTGCAGTATGAATGACTGAGCCCAGTACCGAGGAACAGTCACAGACACTGGGTAATTTAATAGCATAGGCATATATTTTGTGGCAGCTGAAAGGTTTGAAGTTAATTTCAAGTGCTTACCATATTTTTAAATTGTAGGATTCCATTTAACGTGCAGGTTGGAAAACAGTGCTAGGACAATTCCCTGTCTGGATCATCAGTGGACTCCAGCTACAGGTGTTACACGACAGAGTGCTCCTCTGTCTCCTCATCTAGAAGTCAAGATGCCAGAGTGAAACAAAGATCAATGTTAATACTAGGAGTAGCATCAAGGCAGTTGATTCCACCAAAAATGAAGCATAGCACAGTTAAAGCTATGCCTAATAAAGTAAAGTTAGTTCTTGCTCCTGAGGTCGCTTAGGTGGGATATAGAAAATTATCCATGTCTTCATATGGAAAGCTGATCCATAGTACCTTTCTAGCTCAGAGATGCAAATGCATCTCTTGACGAATGAAAGCTAGCTCTGAACTCGTTGTGTGAGATGCTGTGAGTGATGTAACTGCAGAACTACAGGGCTCAGTTTAGCCAGTTCCCCTCTTTGGCTGTCCTGTGAATTTCTCTCAAGAAAGTCAAAAAAGCAAAAGAAGGGCTTGATGCTGACAATCTATTTGATACATTATTGAGTTTTGTAGCAAATACAGACTGTATATAATCAAATATTTTTGTATTGTACATGGATAGAGTTTGTAGAATACATACATTTTTTGGGGTTTTGATTTCTGCACATTTTTTCAAAAGACAAAATAACAAAATGGCACAGTAAAACTACAAGAGACTTGGCACAGACATCACATTTGCTGTAAGAAATAATGCTTTTGGAGTACACTGAATATGTGTTCAACCATCTTGTCCTTGTTTTTAGTTATGCTGCTGCCTCAAGACCTAAACCAGTCCTGTGTTTGAGTGCTTTATGCTTGCCACTTTCACAGTGCTATTAAAAAATGTCATGTTGTCATCTCTTGCTGCTGCAGAAAGTCACAAATCTGAATGATGTAATTCAGGTACTGTTCTGGGCCACAACTGGGAGAATCTTCATATTTAGTCTTCTTCATCTAGCTCCTTGTGTTCTAACCCTGCTGTATTTAACCCTGCAAGAAATGCCTGCTTTAAGATATTTCTGCTCTATGGATATATAAACCACAAACTTTTTGGTTATATAGTATTAAGGATAGCAGTATGTTTAAATGTAGATTTTCTGTGTGCCTTTTTGCAATCGACCTTGCAGTAATATTTTTGGTAATTGCTGTATCCCTTTGTTGGAACTGACTCTATTGGTATAAAATGCTGTTGTCAAATCTAAGTCTTTATAGAACCAAAACCTGAGATCTTTCATTCTGTCAAAATCAACATTAAATGAAGGAAATAAAAAATGGGTTTGGTTTTTTTTTGTGTGTGTGTGTGTGTGACTGATGCTCCAATTCCGTGCTCATCTTTGTGGCCCTTCACTGGTTCTCTCCAATAGCTCCATGTTATACCTGTGCTGGGGAATCCAGAACTGGACACAGCACTCCAGGTGTGGTCTTACCAGTGCTGAGTAAAGGGGAGGGATCAAGTCCTTCTACCTGCTAGCCACACTTAATGTAAAACCTCCCAGGATCCTATTATTCATCCCGGCTCTAAAGGGCATATTGCTAGTTCATCTTTCCTTTGTTGTCCACCAGGATCCCCAGGTTCTTTTCTGCTGCAACCATACCTGGGGTTGTTCCTCCCCAGGCACAGAACTTTCACTTCCCCCAACTGAACTTTGCAATGTTCCTGCCTGCCCATTTCCCAGCTGGCCCAGGTCCCTCTGGATGGCAGCATGACCTTCTGGTGTATCAACCATTCCTTCCAGTTTTGTGTCATCTGCAAACTTGCTGGCAGTAACAGTTTAATACAGAACATGAACAAAGGTGTTGATCAGATTTGGAGCCCACATTAATCCCTGGGTAGACTGCTAGTTACTGGCCTCCAACAAGGCTTTGTGCCACTGCTCACCACCCTTTGGGCTGGCTGTTCATCAGGTTTCTGATCTTCCTCACCATTTGCTCATCCAGCCCTCAGTTCAACAGCTTGTGTACAATGATCTTGTGGGGTCTTTACTGAAATCAAGGTAGACAATATCCACTGTTCTCCTCCCATCTGTCAAGCCAGTCATTTCACCAGAGATGTCTATCAAGCTGATCAAGCATGATTTCCCCTTTTTAAATCCCTGCTGGCTGTACCTGATGACCTACTTATCCTTCATGTGTCTGGAAATGGAACACTGGGAACTGGAAACCAAGTTATCAGTATTAAAGGGTTTAAATACAGAGGTGATGTTATATATCTGTTGCTTCACACATTGCACAGTGACAGATGGGGAGATTAGAGGCAGTTTTTAGTAGGAGGTGTTGTCTCTATTTTTAATTTACACATAGTAGGTGAATTTATTTATTTATTACCGTAAGAAGAAAAGTAAATTGCAACTGGAAATGCACATATGATTAAATTCCTTAAATTGAATTGGGGTGGGTTGTGTTAGCACAATGTGCCATTAACATTACAATCATTGTTATGAGAATGAATTCACGTTGTTCCATACTCTGCTCACATTATAACCTTTTTATTTCACCATAACCATACTGAATTGTTGGGGTAAACAATAGCAAACCGTGTTAATGCCAATTCCATCTCTCTTTAATTCCACTGACTTCATTTGTCCAGTGCCTCGTGCTTACAGTGAAGGGCATAGAAAGATAAAATAGCGTAAGTATGAACTGAAAGTCTGACCTTGTTTAGGTGGAGGGGAATTTAGCCATGGCTGTCTTTGTAGTTGGAATTGTTTCTGTTATTTCAGGGCAGTGCTGATATGAAGGGAAAAATCCTAAATTAAATCAAGTTGAAAAATATTTTGATTTTACATTATACTTACATAGGAATTAATAAATCAGACAAACTTTGCAATTATTTTTAAAATAAACTCTAAAAGAACACCAAACCCCAAACTGACTTTGTTTTTATTTCAGTTTCTTAAATTGTTTATCATTAGAATTAAAATACAGTAAGAATGAAAGCATCAAATATATATAAAAATAATTAATAATATTAAGATGGGAATATTTAAGATTCAGATACACTTTTAATTTGTAAACTAAAATCTCTAGGATGAAAACATTTACTTTATAAAATAACATAAAAATAACATTATGTTGGTTTCAGAAAAGGTATCAGCTGACATAATGACAAACCAGGCATTTATTTTCTGAGGCTTCTTTTTCACATATCTGGCATGGATAATTTGCTCAGAAAATAAGATATTGACAAGATATTTTTTAAACAGCTCTTCCCCTGTCTTTGCTAGCTGGTCTTGTCCATCTTTTTCCACTCTTGAGTAATGAAGAAATATGCCATGTTCCTTAGTTTTTTCATACAGAGGTTCTGCATTCTTTTTCTGATGAGTGTTTCTTTAAATATTCAGGAGGAGTTACTTGCCTTTAAATAAAAAAGCAAAAAAACCTATCAAAATTTTTGTGATATTTCTTTCCCTTATTTATATACTTTACTATATTGGCAACAGTAAATAATGAAGTTATAGATCAGATTTCTTCCTTCTAACTATATGAAATTAAGGTCCGTAGTCTATACCTAAAAGTGTCTGCAGTTCAAATTACCATTCTATGTTTTAAAGAAATATGTAGATGCTCATAAACTGTGTGTAACAAATAATTTTCCTTTAGGTAGCTATTCAATATTTATCTTACAATCTAAAGGTTAAATGTATTAAATGATAATTTATAGGAGTTGCACTGTATACTAAGTTAAAGAAAAGGTGTGATTTAAAAAATGAACCTGGAATGCCCATATTGTTTACACGACCATCTACATCTACATCTGATTGACGTGAACTTTTACCTGTGATAGGTGGTTGTGCTATAGCTGAAATTGTGACAGCTGTATTTTCAGCTCTCCTCTCATTCATGAAATGAACAGATTTATCCTGTAATGGTATTTCAGGTTAAGCCTCTTTTTGTTAAGTAACACATCAACTCACTCAGGCTTGTGTTTGCTCTCTTCCCACTGAGGAGTCCCACCTTTCAGTTGACCTCACCCAGAGCAGGACTTCATGGCTCTTTAGAGGCAGAAATAGTAGGGACTTAATGGCCAATTTCTTAACATTGAAAATGTACCCTGTGAATATTTGAGAAAACATTTAATGGATGAGTAAGTGGCCTGTGTCGACCCAGGTAGGTGGGAGGGATTGCGGCCAAGGCATTATGTCATTCAATACCACCTCGTGTCTTTATCAGGGGTGGGGAAAAGGACTCTCTCTTTCCAGAAGAAGGTTATGCTTTTCTGATGGAACCACTGTGGCAACAGAGAGGTGCAGTAATGCTGGTCCTGACTGGAGGGAGAAGTTTGGATGGCATGGCTGCAGTCGGGTTGAGCTCTGCATTCGCTCTTTTGTACACTTTTGTTATTAATATCGTTGCTGTTACTGTTCCTTTTCTTAACTCGTTGCTTTTTCCAGCAACTTGTTCTTACCTCAGCCTGTGATGTTTCCCTTTTGTGCCTGCAGTTCTATGCAGCCACCCGGGGGTGGAAGAGGGGAGGAGGGGAAGTGAGTGAGCAGCATGTGGTTTTGGAGTTTTGGAGGGAGGGCAGCACTAAACAGGGGGTACAATTCCTAAACCATGACAGTAAGGTAACATATCTCAGTGAAAGGAAATTTAAGCAGTTTTATTCCTCATCTTCCACTCTTTCCACCAGCCTGAATCCCAAGTGAAAAATGTTTACACAATATTTACAAAATCATAAAAATTTGGATAAGACTGCTTTGGTAAAAACAAAGACAAGTTGTAAAAGCTTGACAAGGGAACACAAAGCACTTACCAAAATATGTCTTTTCAAAAAAAAAAAGGTTTTTTCTCTGTCAATGTCTACTAAAGTAAGCTTGTGACAAGGAATGGTGGGATTCTACTCAGCTAATATTAATTGGCTAAAATTTTGTCATCTGATCTTAGCAAATTGTCTAGGATGCTTTCATAATTGAAGGGAGAAGACTTAGATGCCAAACAAGAACGATAAATTTCATTTTGAAAAAGATGTCTGTGTTCAGACAGAATAAAACTTACTGACATTCTATTCTAATAATGGACTATCAGGTATCCTAAATTAGAGTATAAACCACTCATGAGAGCCTTGAGTTGCAATGGTATTGCAAAACATACAGGTATGCTGCAGTATTCTTTAAAATGTGACTTTTAGTTGTGAAAATGTTGAAATTCTGAAAACTTTAGTTTTAATTAGGATGTCATATACCATCCTTTCTTCTTATGAATAATTCCATCTAGGTGTACATGTGTGTGTCATGGTTTAACCCCAGGCAGGTCATGAATCCACATGAATCGGGGAGGAAATTGGAAAGGTAAAAGGTAGAGAGCACATGGGTTGAGATAAAAACAGTTTAACAGGAGAAGAAAAAGCTCCAGACAGAAGCAAAGCAAAACAAGGAATTAATTCACTGCTTCCCAAGGGCAGGCAGGTGTTCAGCCTTTTTCGGGAGAGCAGGGCCCCATCATGTAGAAAGGGTATTTGGGAAGACAAATACCATCACTCCAAATGTCCCCCATTTCCTCCTTCTTCCCCACACTTTACACACTGAGCATGATAGCACATGGTCTGGAATATCCCTTTGGTCCGTTTGGGTCACCTGTCCTGGCTGTGTCTCCTCCCAGCCTCCCATGCACCCCCAACTTCTTCATCAGCATGGCAATACGAAAAACAGAAGAGGCCTTGGCTATGTGTAAACCCTGCCCAGCAATAACAAAAACATCTCTATATGATCAACTCCTGTGTTCAGCACAAATCCAAAACACAGCCCCACACCAGGCATTGTGAGGAAAATGAACTCCACTCCAGCTGAAACCAGAACAATGTGTATACCATATATTTTGGTAATGCGTTATTAAGATTTTTCTAAAGTTAATTATGTGTTTGTGTAGATATATGCTAGCAATGCCTTTTTCGCTCGTCTCCTTCTTGCACAAGTAAGAACAGTCTCTTGCAGAAATGTATGTAAGGTCTGGCCCACAATCTATTGGGTTACAAATTTCATGTAAATAATCTCACTTGGTTCACTGGAACCACTTTCTGTGAGAATGCAGTGAAAAAAGTTGAAGCGTGGGGTGGATTTCTTTAATGAAATGTAAGGGATACGTCCTGTGTTGTTCCTTTGGTCTCTCAAACTTACTGTTTTCTGGGCACGATATTGTAAGGAACGTATTTGGGCAGCTCGCCTGCAGTCATTCACTGTGCCCTGCTATGCTGCTGCTGGTATTTGAGCTAATTAGGACTAACTCAGATACATCTGTGTGAGTTTCAACCATTCCCAGTCTGCTTGCTTTTGAGGATAAAATCACTCATAAGTTCTGAAACATGAATATTTGTGTCTGATGTTTTACAAAATGTGATACTCCTGAGCTTTGTGCTTTGGGACCTGCATGAAAAGATTGTTAATGTATATAATATCAAGTGGAAGTGAAGTGACTGGAAATATGCCTATTAGTATTGAGAATGAGGCACAGTAAGAGACAGCATTGTGCTACAAATTAAAGGGTACAGACGTCATCATGGTTGCCATAGCTTTCCTGTGTGCTTCAAAAAGCAGTCTGGAAAAAAGATGCATACAAAAAAGAAGATAATTTGCTATGCGAGCAAGTGTAAAGGACAAAAAATTGAGGTGAAGGTAAACATAAACAATGGGAAAGCCCCAATCACTTGAAAAGCAGGCAACTATTTAGACAGGCCACTTCCACAAGTATTTTAACTATTGAGAGAGTGACCAAAATACTGGGAAAAAAGGTTGGAATGACAACATAAACTTACTTTTAGAAATTCTCAGTTGCAGTCAACATTGCCTATGAATTTCTGTTGTGGTAAATCCATAGTTTTACACAGGACTTTCTCCTGGCCCATCCTACCCATTATTTCATTATTCTTTTGTTCCATGTGTTGGAAAAATGATTCAGGGTTTTGGAGAAGTGTTATGAGTGGATTTATCATTAACCTCACATGTATATTTTCCTGAATTAGAAAATAAATGATCCAAAGTACAGACACTTTCTTTTATTTTATTTTCAGGTGTCGATTGTGAATTCTAGACTTTTTATATCTTTTATTTATGCAGAACTTTCTTTCTGAAAAAGTAGCATTTTCAGGATTGTCAATGATACAGTACAATAAATTGCTCCATCATTGCAACACACTTCTTGTGCAAGTACTTACTTTGAGGTTGTTCCAAGATATGTATTTTACCACTGTTTACAAGACAGTAGAGTTCTTTTCTATGAGTGTATGCCTGTGTTTAATTATTCTCTAAACCAAATTAAAGCAGTTTCATCCTGGTATCATGTTCATGGAGATCAGGATTATTTATTATTAATACAGTGTTTTCTTCAAAAAATTAATATTTTACTCTTAATATCGTCGTAAATAAATAATTTGTGCCTTTTTATCATTAACGACATAAGACAAATATGTTTTTGGTTGATTGCAAATATGCTGCTGTGCAAATGTCAATGAGATAGAGAGTTTATTTTATGCCATTTTCTATAGTTTTAATTAAGCAATAAGAGAAGACATCCAAAATAATTACATACAGTTTCCTGATTGAAGAATATAAAACTAAAGCCTATGCAAACAAAGAGAGTATTAAAGAAAGAAAACTGACACTTTCCTGTTTAGCCTAGAATAACCTTAGGTACTTTAAAATATTAACATCAGCAACATTCAGAATGTATTAACAAATTTTAATTAAAGATGAGCTGATATGTAAACTAGTTCACTTGTAGTTCCCAACATCTAAGAACCAGTGTTTGCCTTACCTTGATAACCACTCATTTAACTAACAGCATTGAACTACACTGCACTGCCTAGTTTTTGACACAGATCTAGGTTAAATAAATAAATAATAATCATTGTTTAAAAGAACTTGGTTCCTAAAACAGTAATTAGGTTTCTATCAACAGCACTTTTGAGCTCCATCCTTGCTCAACAGCATCCAAATGTAATTATGGAGACATGTAAATAAAATCCACCTCTTCCTTTTAGAGGTGAAATATATTGAAGAAAGGGAACACAAAATGAAGCTGCAGTAGTTTATGTGCAACCCAGCAGCATCTGGGAAGAAACTCAGGGCTTCTGGTCTGAATCCTTGACATTTTTATGTCTGTTGCATAAACAAAACTTGTCTTGTCCATGTTGAGCTGAGCTGAGCCAGGCACTTTGTTTTCTTTGTCACTTTTCCTATCTGCTAAAAGTCCTTTCTGCACAGTGCTCTGAATATTGGTGAGAGTGATCTGTGGCCTTACTCCAACAGGCTGACCTAAGCAAAGCAAACCTAACTAAACTTCACAGACAAAAGGCAGCATTTGTTTCTGTCGTGATACGCTTATGTCATCACTGAGCATCTTTCTCAAGAGTCCTGTACCTATGTATGTGATCTGTTATGAAGGTTTTATGAGCACTAACTTTTGTAAGAACATAAGCCACATTCTGTCACAGGAGATAACCAAAAATGTAATCACTTGATGAAACCAAAAATTTAATAGTTTCATCTTGATTACAATGTACAGTAGGAGCTCTTCCCAGTCAATTTGTTTCTTACTGCTGCAGAATTTTGAGGTCACAAGTGGTAAGTTGCTTGCTGTTGTCAGTGATTGGGTTGGTAATCATGTATTGTCTGCAAAGCTTGCAAATGATGAAACCATAAAATTGTGTTATTAGTATCAAAATAGTGCCAATAAAGGGGTTTTTTCCACCTTGTTATTTCCAGGAAATCTTTTCCTGAATATGCATCTTAAATAAAGTTTAAAGGGGGAATTAATTTTAAGAGGATGCAGAACTCAAAGAGAGAGAAAGCAATTAATTTTACTTTCAAATTCTTGCAGAAGCAAGATATATTTTTTATTATTCTTTGTTGAAATAACAGTTTTGGCTCAAGTTCTTAAGAGCTTGGAAAGCAGACAATTTTCCAAGACACAGAAAAGGTGTATCTGTTCTGTATCTTGGAAAATTATCTGCTTCCCAAGCTCTAAAAACCTGAAAAGTTGTAGGTATTTTTTAGGTAATTAAATTTCATTTTAAGGGCATCTCCAGACAAAGGCATAACTAGTGAGAGAAATGCCCAGAGTACAGGAGTGAGAGTTCCCCTCTTAGGGCTGAACATTACAGCATATATGCAGTGCTTGAAAGTGTCAGGGGCCTTTTTACATCCCCCCTCTCTCCTCTTCATTCTCACTGGGGCTTTCTGTACTCTTGGATTGTTTACCCACTACTGAGTGAGCTACAGTATTGTATACAAAATGTCAATGTCGCCATAAAGTACAACTGGAACAAACATTTAACATATCAATGGAGCAGAAAGCAAAACTTCTCAGAGAGGGGCAAAAGTGATCTCAATTTGACTTGATTGTGTATCTGCTAGATTTTGTACAGCTTTCAGTGGTTTTTTACACTTTGTTCCCAGTCTGCATGGAGCACAAAGCACTTTGAATATCTGTGTAATCATTTGGAGCTTTTGATTTGGATAGATATGTGTACTGCACTTGGTAGATTCTAACACAATTTAAAACCAGTCCCCAGGTTTATATCAGTTGTGATACAGAGAATAGTTTCTGCTCTTGGATAATTTGCTTCCTGGATTTAGCATGGATACCTCGCATCTCTAGTCACTGTTCTAAATTCCAGGCAATGATGTATGTCTCACAGCCTTAAGAAAAAAGTCTCCTTGACAGCAGTATCATACAATAATATTATCCCATATTCTCCTGCAGTCCTCATGTAGAAATGTCTGTTTTCCTGGAATCATTTGGGATTGTAAACAAAGCAAAATCAAACTAAAACAAAGTGGGACAAAAATGTGACTAAACAGGTGTTATTTGGAGAGCAGAAAGCCAAGGTTTAAGAGGGAAGTTTATTTGTCTATTTTTTTGCTTTTTTGTTGGAGCTAAATATGTGAGCTAGATCTACTCTTATAGAGAGTATGTTGTCTATCAGACTCCCTACATGCAAAATGAACCAGGCATAGGAATCCTAATGTCACTAGCATGGACAGCCTTTGCATTTAGTTGATCCAATTTTGAGTACAGATAACCTTACATCAAATGGGATACCAAATAAATTAAAATTTTCTAGTTTCCTGACCCTAGTGTTTTGCTCACGAATATTTTTAAGGGTTTTTTCAGTATCTAAGAACAGACTGTATCTGATTTAAACAAAAAGTTATGAAAGTGCAGTAAGTTTTTTTTTCAGTTCTTTTTTTTTTTTTTTTAATTTGTGGATTCTTTGTCATACTGAGTGGCTGTATAATACACAGTAGGATTAGCACTGCCTGCCCTCTGGTATGTTAAATCCTTCATTGGAATCTCATGATTATTTGCTGAACAATCACCATAATTGTCCCATCTGCCTCCATTTCATTCTAGTTATAAGCATCTCTTCCCTTATTCCTCTTCCCTTTCTCTGCTCTCCATGGCCTCAGGCAGGTCACTTGCCCTCTCTGCTAATGCTTCTCCATCTGTAAAATGGGAGTAATGTGAGTTGTTGGAAAGATTAATTAGTGAATTAATATTTGTAAAGCACTTGAAAGATGAGAAGCACTAGATAAGGGCTAAGTAGTGTAATTATTATTCTCAGAAGTGCCTTCATGAAAAGGGGAAAAAAAAAGATGCAGGGTTTCAGCAAACTGATTAATATCAGTATAGGTGGTTCTGGAGATAGATGAACACAGGCTAGTTGGGTTTGCTAGTCAAGAGACAAATTAACATGAATGAATATGTAGTGTTTGTGGTTTTTACCCATTGTTTTTAATATTAATATTACACATTTTCACACCAATCACAAATTACTGCTTGCAAGCATGAGAGAAAATGCGACTGTGTATTTAGGAAGTGTGGCTCTGCACCTTCTAGCTTCCACATTCTTCTAATCTCATTCCATACATGTGAGTGTCTTTTAAACATGCTACTTATTACAGATGCAAATGGAACTGAGAGTAACTGAGAATAAATATTTTAAGGTAATATTGTACAGTCTCAACTTTGCATTGTGATTATGACACCATCTTCTCTACCCCCCACCAAAAGGCAAGTAATTTCCTAGTGCTATATTTAAGCCATCTTTCATTCTTCCATATTCATAAAAAGGGAAAAGAGAGACTAATGGCTCAAAATGGGTATGATCACATAATGATGCTTCCTGTCCAGAAAAGATATAATAATTAACCTGAACATTTTTTTTAATGTGTCATATGATGAATCTGTCCTATGTGGCTAGAGAATTCTATTCTGTTTAATCAGTGGAGGCCAAATTTTATTACTTAGCCACTGTCTCAAACCATGCCATCTTCAAAAGACGTAACAGGTGGCCGTGCTTTGTGGAAGCATGTTCTGTTCCAACATGTTTCCAGAGTAAGACTGTGTTAAAGAAACTGTTCCAGCATGCTCTGCACTGGTTTTTGGCAGCAAGCTGCAGAGTCATAGAGTTTAAGATGCTGCTGCTTAATTCCCTCCGCAGGATACAATGCCCAAGTTTATGAGAGACCACAGCTTCTGCTTCCCTGAGTGAAAAGGCAGCAGCTGAGACATGGCTTTTGCTTGGGCTGCCTGAGCTAAGAAGTCTGGTTTTTTTGCTCTGATCTCCTCCTGCCACCTTCAGTTTCCTGCTGGCTAGAACTGAGCATCACATTTCATATTGTGATCTGATTCTCTGCCTTCTGAGCTTTTAAAATGATGGCATTAATATATCCAATTGGAAATAATGACTACAGGATGGAAAAATTAAGAAGACATCTTTGTATATTATTGTTTTTTCATTCTCTTTTCAGCTGATTGTCTAAGGTAAACTTTAGAAAACCTGATAATCACAAAGGCTTATGAGACTTTTGAAGTGCAGGATACAATCAAAAACAGGAGAATGAGAAATAACATGCAGGTCTGCAAAAAGGAGCAATATTTTTTTCTGAATTTTTACTATAGATGAGGAAATTAATGGGGGAGTAATATGTAGGATGTAATATGTAGCATATGCTTGTAAAAAGAGGGTGTTAGAAGGGGGTAATTATGTGAATGGGGCAAACAAGAAGGAAACTCAACAGGGTTAGGCCCTGCTAATCAGTGCCAGTGTTTTTGTACTAGATTGAAAACTTCATGTTCCTTGGTATCTAAAAATAAGATCTGTATACAGTACACGCTTTAGCTTCTTTATGTCATGGAAGCCACTTAACTTATCAGACAATTGGATGCAGCGCAATGCTTCCAGGAGTAATAATCTTGCCATTAGGCACATGGAAGGCACTAAATAACTTCTATTCCTGATAGCCTCTGAAGAACCTGGGATGAGGGACTGCCTTACCCTCCTGTTCACTGTCACCTTGATGTGGTGTGGCTTGAGTATTGCCACCACAAATCTAACCAAGTGTTAACCAGCATGGTCCCACATGAAGGGAGAGTGCTGATCCCAAATAAGGGCTTGTCTTACTGGCTGCTATTCCCATCAGCCTACTCTTTCAGGGCTTGGCAGGATAATGCTGCAGGTACTCTTTATTTTATAGCCCAGCCTTCTTCCCTGTTACAAGGGAGTTGTCCTTCACAGTCAATGGGCAGGTGTCTGTTCTATCTGAGGGAATACTTGCTTCAGACTATGAAGAATGAGACCATATGAGGAATTAAAATGTTTTCAGTCACACTCCTTTACAGGATTTCCAGCTCCTCCAGAATAGTAGTTGAGGGAATGTGATGCTAAAAGCAATTTTGTTAGCACTTGATTCCTTTTCCTACAGAAGATTTTTTTCATGTGTATATGGAAAAACGCAGCTATTATTCTCTCTGCTTTTCCCTCTATACCTATCCATTCTAACACTGCCAAGAAAAGGCAGAATACTTCTCCTTCTAAGACTGGCGAAATAGAGAGCAAGAAAACAAAGAAGAAGGATTACTAAAAGAGATTGGAAATTAAAAAAAAAAAAAAAAACAGATTAAAAGATGATTCTGGAATGGACAAACTGAAAAAGAGAAGAGCAATATCATATAAGAAAAACAGACAAGAGTGAAATAAAAATAAAAACAAACCACAACAATCAAAAAATGAAACAAACCCAAATTCCCCATAGTTAGAAGACTAAAATCTAGTCAGACAGATGCAAGTTAGGATTGTTGGAAAGTTCATTTTAATTAGTGTTTATACTTGTTACTGTATCTTTCTGAGCTTTTCCAGAAACCAGTAACATCTGAAAAATCTCAGGCAGAGATGTTGTCACATCCTAAGATATGATTGTCTCTATTATTATAAAAGCCCTGTGGTCACCCTGAAAAATGGACAGATATGATGCTTTATGACACTGAAAATGTGGCCCTTAAAGTGTGTTAGATTTATAGTATTAGTCTGAGTAAGTAGCAGACAGGCTTCAGCTATAAAAATGCCAGGGAGAATCCCAAGACTAAATTGCAGTTCAGTTTTGTCCCCTTCAAGGGGACAAGCAACCCCTCCTTATCCAGAGAGACAGGAACAGGGAGGCTAATGGATGTGTGTAAGATATTTATGTGGTTACAAGCAGTACATTGCATCCCTGCACATGACTTTCTGCACTATCCTCTCCCCCTGTCCCTGCATGCTAAAGCAAGTTGATGGCAAAAGGAACTGAGCAGAGAGATTTTACTGGGAAGTTGTAAATTGCTGCTGAGACAGATCATACCACAAATCACACTGTTCCCTTCACCTGAACAAGAAGGATGTGAGGGAGGAATAGCACTTTAGAAAGGATGTCCCTGAGTCATTCTGTTTCCCACACTGCTCCTATGGTGTAAATTGCAGGGTGCTCCTATTTCTGCTGTTACGTCTAAAGGAGGTTTACAGCCCCCGGCAAAAAGGAGACCCAGACCAGAAACTGCAAACTTTGCTGCAAAACCATGCTCTTGGTTACAGCTGCTTAATTTCTTTTCCAGCTGAGCGGTATAGGTGTATTGCTGACAGAAATTTTCAGCAGAGATTAACTAACTTCGAATATAAAGTGTTCTCCATCCTGTAGAGTACATTCTCGTAGTCCCAAGGTTCTCAATTCGTACAGAACGACACACCAAACAGACTGAACAGAATTTTGCTGCCATTATTTAACAAAAGTGCCTTTATAACATGCATCTGTAAATAAAATAGTGTTGCGAGCACATATCACATTTGAATAACTGTTCATTCTCTTTCCTTTTTTATAATTATGGACAACAACAATTTACTTGGTGCTTGAACATGAATGGTGTTCCTCTGTGATACAAAATGTATTTCTCTCAGATGGTAGTAAAACCAAAGGAGCATAATTGAAAAAGTGGTGGCCTGTTACCATTTTACATCTTCTTTCTACCTTTATTTTAATTTTCTCTTTATTAGACCTGAATATATCCTTAAAAATATTATCCCTCTATATGTCCTTTCACTCACAGGGGTACATACCCTTTCTACCCATAAGTTCCCTACTCATGGAAAGCACAATGTTCCTAAATTTTTCCTGGAACTGAACCGTATTTAATCACCACCTGCTTTTCCACTGTCATTATGATTTTGGGACCATTCCACTGTGGTACTAGAATGCACCAAAATTTCCATTTGTTTATGTATTTTGTGGGTCTTTACTTAAATCTAGGGTTACCTGTGCCTCCTAAATGCCTCAAACATTGTGACAATGCCTCCAAGGAAACAGAGATCACCAACACTGAAATGTCTCAGCCTACAGGGCTGATTAAATAAAAGCGTACAACAAAATTCAAACTGCACTTTATATAACATTATCAGAAGTGTCTTAAAGCAATATGCTGTGCTACTTTCCTTATATTTGGAAATCTGGCCTAAGTAAAAAGAATGGTACTGATTAATATTGCTAAACTGGGAGTGAGAACAGTGATCAGATGAGAAAAAGCAGTTTGGATTTGTCTGAGCCCCTTGAGGTACCACAAGAGGAAGCCTGATGAAGTCAGCAGTTTTCCACTGAGTACGACAAGGATTCAGCTGTCTCCTTCTATCCAGATCACATCTTTACCTTACCATCAAGAACCTGTTGAATAAGTTGCTGAACTAAAGCACTGAATGCTCAAGATTAAACTCTTTGTTGAAAAGAAATTTCCTGCGTTGTCTGTACACACTGTGGCCAAAAAGTTTGGAAAGAAATGATCCGTATCAAAAATAAAATATTAGATGATGCTGAGGGAAGGTTGATCTTTAAAACTTGCTGTAGTATTCATTGATGACCGATTATATTGCTTTTACATGAGATCTCCCTAATTCATAAATCTGCTGTATGATTCCGCTTAAATCAATGCAGCTATGCTGATACAAGTCAGATGAGAGTTTGGAGTTGCATTTGCTCAGCTGGTACTTTTGAAATTAATGAGGGTGAGAGTAAAATTTCAGTGCTACTGTGGATGGCAGTTAAGTATTACTAAGAGTTAACAAGTCTCATTGCCTATGGAGGCCATGGGGAAAAAATGGTTGCCAAAATATAGAAAATATGATGGTTGTGAAAGTTTGAATGGCTCAAATGCTTTTCTGCAGAGCATTTATAATGTCTTAAAGTGGTTTATTATTTATGTTTTTCCTCTGAAGAGATGAAGAATAAATACAGTTTTACTTAATCTGTTCTATGCATTCTGCTGGGTTTGCTGCTATCCTACAGTACTTGCACACCTTATTTCTATTTTCTGTGTCCAGCCAAAATGAAGCAGACAACACCTCTTTTTTGCTATTTACTTATCAGAAAAGAAGAAATTATTCAGAAAATTGACACTCTTAATACATCCTGTATAGTACTTTTTTTCATACCAAAGGATCTTTTGAAATGCAGGAGAAGAAAAATTCTATGTGTTGAAGCTATGGAAATAGACATGTTTTGCTTCTAGTTCTTTCTGTTCCTGAGCATCAACAGGGCTGACACAATTGACCCTATGTGTGATTTGGGCCAGCAGGAAAGTTGTGACTGTCTTAGCACTTTTCTTACTGTTCCTCTATGGCCTTTTAGTCTGTATTGAATTTACATTGATGCATGATAAAGTATTGTGCTGAAGTATTTTGTGTCTCTGAACCAAAGGATTTTACAAGAATATTAAGAAACTTACACTAGTACAGGTTTCTGTATTTATTTTGGCATTCAGTCTATTCAAATGATTTTTGAAAATACAGCTTTTCAAAATATGCTATTAATCTCTTAAAAAAAAATCTTTTAGTGAAGCACAAATATCTAATGGCCTTTGACAGTAAAAATACCATGGATTATTCAAAGATATTATAAAGGTCTTCTACATTTTGCTACTAAATCATTAGTTGGTTGGGGATTTTTTCCCCATGATTACTATCTTATCTTGCCCGTGAGGAAATGTTTTTGGTTCGCATTGAGGAACAATACTGAACAAAGAAATTTTTCATGTGTAACCACTTTAAATTCTGTTATGATTTCAAAATACTCTCACATATACATGTTAATTCTTTCCTATAATCATAACTTTAGGCAGTGAATTCAAAAGGTTAATTAGAGATTGCATAGAATTTTATTTTATTTTTTTACTGCTTTAATATACTGCCCCCTTTGTGTAAGAATGATGTGCTGAGAAGGGTGCCTAATTTTTTTTTATCTATATAAGTAACTATATGATCTCCTATTGAAAACATTACTTTTCTGATCTCCTAGCTTAGAAAAACCTCTGTCCCTTTATTGAGATGACTCATAGGAACTGAATTCAAAATTTTAAGTTATATTTAGGATTGGGAAAAGGACCCAAGGTGCCAGACTTTGCTTCTGTTATTTAGACTGTAGCAAGATTCATGAGTGCTTCAAATTATTGTTTTCTTTTGTTAACACCAAATTTAAAATGCCAGTGTCTTACCTAATAGAGCAAGACTACAGTAAGTCCCAGTTGTTTCTGCACAAACTGAAATCATGTTGTCACTTCAGGTTTTTTTCCTTCATGCTTCAGTCCCTTTTCTGGATCTGCAGTTATTTTTTCCCCAGACCTTTACTTATGGTGAGAAACAATTAAAATAATTCAGTTTTGTACAAGGAACTTCTGATAAATGTTGACCTTTAAACCTTAAAAAAACAATCAGAACATTGAGTGTGAAAGATTACAATTTAAATTATTAAAGCATAATTTTTTTTAGTATAAAACAACTGAAAGATACTTGAAATTGGGTAATAAAAGGAAAAGAATTCAGATTATGGAGTTCTCGTAAGCTGGAACAGCAGTTTAAGAGAAGTGTTGAAATTTCTAGGGCTGGTAAGAGCTAAGATTCCACTAAACAAAGCAGCATGAAACCTGAAACTGGAAGCTTACAGGAGTGGCAAATAAAATGTCTTAACAAAGTCTTTTTCATATTTAATTTCTCTAATTGTATTTGAAATCATAAATAATACAACATGTGTCTGTGGATTACATGTTTTGTAAGGGGTGCCGTGTCAGAACAGATGAGGTTGTAAGCATTGGGATGACTTCCACACATTCCCTGGTACAAATGTATAGGTAAGGAGAACAGCCTCTTTTTCAGTGGGGGTTGTAACAGGAAATCACCTGAGTCTTGACACATTAAACCCTTTACTCAAGAATGTATTTATGTTTCATATTAATGTTTGTAAAAGCCTTCTTATTTTATTAATTAGTTGATTAATTATTACTTTGCTACCAGTAGTCCCAGGGCCAGCATGAGTCCATGGGTGATAGGCATTCAATAAATTGCAAAAAAAATAACCTACACATTCTAAAAACTTTGCTGTCTGAATATGAATTATTGCTAAACTTGTTATCCAGATTTTGCACATGGAGGAGCTTTTGATCAGTGGGAGGAGAGTGGCATGTCCAGAGGAAGAGCCTGAAAACTTTATGGCTAACACTGCTAGAGTAGAAAAGTTGATCTATTCCTACTGATTGTCTAGTGGAAATATGGGGCACTTAGATTTATTTCCTGTTTCTCAGGCATTAAAGTCAGGGTGAAAAATCATTGTTTTCTGTCTTTCTAAATAAATTGGAGAGTCAAACTTTCATGGTTACTTCTGAGTGACCTAAATCACATGATACTCTTTTCTCTGTAAAAATGAGTTTTCTGATGTTAATGCCTTCAGAAAGTAAACATATAATCCATTTTCTCTGCCACTTGCTTAACAACTTAAAAATTGCTTTTTTTACTGCTTTTCCTACTAAAACCCATCTACACAAATTTACCTGAGAAATGTATGAAAGAAGATCCAAAGTAAATAAACTTGATTAAGAAATTCAATATATGTTTATGATTAACATTGTTTCAGCATTCATAGAGTAAGTTATGATAACCACATATGAACTAGCATTGCTACTACAGGTTCCAAATCTTCTTCATTAGTTGCTATCAAAATATCCATTTTCCATTTTATATTTGTGCTTCAGTTCACCAATACTAAATTTATTATTCTGTGAACAAAATTATTCTTAGTTGCAAACTGGTATTTTTGTAGATAAATCAGAATGGAAAATTGAGTCAACTGCCTAGTGCCATAATTATCATCCAAGAACAGGAAAATAGCAGATGAGGACAGTCACAAAAGTTGACACACTTTGGCTTGACTCATTTGACCGTGTAAGCCTGAATACTTGGTACCCTGAAGTCTAGTTTCCATAATACGCTTGAACCAAAAACAAGTAACGAATACACCTCATTCTTCATTCACACTGCTTTTTTTTTCTCTGATCTAAATTTATACTGTCATCTTTAATAGATTTATTTGTATCAGTATAAGTGAAAGGCAAATTAGATTCTTTAAATGCATTCCTTGTTGGTTTTTCCCCTCTGCTGTAAGAGAGGGAAGAACTTGCATTGCTGTATTGTTGTGCTTTTCTACTGATTTATCTCCATGTTGAAAACTCCTTTCTGTACCAATCTGAAATTCTTTCTCCACATTTTATTTAAATTGCCACATGCACTTGTTAAATGATTCTACTTTGTTTGGGTTTTGTTGTTCTTTTATTTTTCTTTCCATGGTGACTGATTGCCATCTGGGAGCTAACATGAGCCCACCATACTAATTTCACTTATTCTACCCATTAGCTGCTGTTGTCTCCAGGGTCAAAGACAAATGTATGAATCCACTTTATCTCTCAGCTTACAAAACATCTCATACAGTGAGCCTTGTATTACGAAATGACTACATCAGCCTCTAATTACTCAGCTTTACCCTGTGCTGAATGCTGGTGTACCTTGAGAAACAGCATGCAAAAGCACATTTGTTTAAGTCCTCAGATGGTTAACATTGTGCATAACCTCCTCACAAATTACAGCCTCAGCTGCAGCACATCCATTAGTCTGGAAGAATGAAGATTCCCAAGCGGCCCTGGTGCCTTTCCCAATTCCCTTGCGACCCACCAATCCTCTCAGCGCTTTCTCTGCATGTAGGGAGTGTTCACAGCTAATCAGGTCAATGATCATCTCACGGCTCAGGGGACATGACAGGAGCCTATCACAGCAGTTACAGGATCTTCCAGACCTGAGCACGCTTGCTGAGAATCTCGTGTTAAGAAACATTGCTTTGGTGCCTCATCTCTCACTCCCCACGAGCCTCTGAGGATTTCAGCTGATCTCTCTCTCTCTCTCTCCTCTAGACAGTGAGGAGTTCACTGAAAAAAGGCAGAGCAGCATGCGGCTACCCGGAGGGTGTTGATTGAAACTTAGATTCTCCCCGATCACTGTTGATTGGACTGATGCTCCAGCATTACCGGAGAAAAGATTTCAATTAAGGTAAGTGCTGCTTTATCTGGCTGCCTGCATCGTGCCGAATTTCTGCATGGAAAGTTGGAACTGAGTGAACTGCCAGCCTGCACTGCAGCAAGGGAGCCCGCGCCGCGGGAGCGGGCTGGGGGCAGGAGCGAGTGTCCCAGCCCGGAACACCTCTCCGGAGGGATTCGAGTTTTAAGCAGCATCTTATGAATGGCTGCAGGGATTTTTTTTAAGATCCGGTGATTCTCTGATTCTTGCAAAAAAAAAAAAAAAAAAAAAACAAACCAACAGACAAAGAAGCAAACAAAACAAAACAAGTGTTACAAGCATGCAGGGGTGTGAGAAGGAAGGAGGAAAGGCAAGTGCACTTTGCCCCTTGTACATGTATTTGAGGAAGCACAGCAGCTGGAAAGAAAAAGTACGTTATGGTAAAACCCAATCCTGAATAAGGAGCATCATTCCTTCACCAGCAGGAGCTCGTAGATGCAGGGCTTCAAGGTCCCATGGCATTTAAATGAGACAGTACGGGATTCTTGAAATGTGAGTCAAAAATATGCATGCAGCTTTCCAGACTACCCTCAGACTGAGGGCTGTGACTGGCATGTGGAAGGAATGTTATGCTTGGAGGCTGGTTGGATTTGAATAGTTGCTTTTTTAGAATTAGCATTTCTCCTATGTTTGTGGGGAAAAGGCTGAGCAGGGGTGCTATTTCAATACAAGTGGCCAGAAAATCAAATTGGTTGCTATGGGGTGAGAGTAGTGTTTGACTGAAGAGAGAGAGGATGTATTTTTTCATGGGCTGATAGAAAGTGAGGCATATCAAAAGAAATAGACTGATGCTTGAAGATCTTTATCTGTAAGGAAAAAAGAGAGTAGATGAAGGAGGCTGTCTTGAAAGATTAAATGAGTAATAAGAAAATGTCAGAGATTTTCACACAGCCTGGAGTTAGCTAGCCTTGTACCTATGGTGTATCCACCCTGAAATGTCTAAAGTGAACTGACTTGGATAGTCTCAGTCATGTCCATGCTTGATTGCTGTGCTATCGGGGGATGTAATTAAGGAGCTTGTAAAGAAGCCAAACTTTTTAATACTATAAGGATATACCATAAGGAATGAAATTAAGATCTGTTGTATTGAACATGTCAATGTTCTCTCTATTGCCCCCAAAAGTTAACACATTGTGTTTAAAACTCCATCATCATAGAAAGAAAATATTAACGGAAAGTTAAGTGATTTGAAATCTTCATAGCATAGATAGATGTATAACTTCTAGGCAGTTTACAAAAGTGTAAATTAATTGCACTGCCTGTTTTCAGCCAATGCTGTTTACTGTCATTAAATATCTGTATTGCTGTTTATCATTTATTGTTGGAAATACAATTCATAGCACTATATCCTGCATTAAAAACTCAGCTAATAAATATGGAGAAATACCACTCAAGCCTCTGCCCTGCTCCACTCCTCCTCTCCACTTCAGTACCTCACCACCTGCCCTCCTTGCTCCCAAAAGAAAAATAAAAAAAAAAGAGAAAGAACGATTCATGCAAATGTTGGTTACCTGCAGGTTACTTATTCCATTAGACTTTTCAGTGAAAAATGCATCTAGTTGTCTTTCTTGCAAAAACATTAGCATAGGGGAAAATTACCTGAGGCTTTGGGAGGATGTTTGAAGAATACTGACAGTTTTAACTGTCTATCTGTATATTCTCCTTCTTGAAAATTATTTTTGAAAGTAATATTTTTTATCATGGTGACTCAATATGTCCACTGTTTTCTAGGAAAGGAAGCTGATTTTCAAAGTTGTTACATGCACTGATCCTCATTTTGGTGTAGCATATGCCTCACTTAATGTTTCATGTTATATTTATATGACATTTACTAAATTTTGTGCTTCTTCCACCCAGAGTTGCAAGTCTTGACCAGGGTAGAAGTATTTCAATGCACATATGAGAATCCACTGTATATGTCTTCACTTTTTTTCTTTTGCAACTAATTAATGGTTTTTCAGTATAGTATTCATTCATGTGCATCAGAGTATTCATTATTAAAAAAATAAAAATACAATAACTTAATGCACTGCAGAGAAAAAAAAAAAATCAAGTATAAAACAATTGCAGTTGCAGACATCCAGGTTACGTACAAATAGCAGGAAGTTCCGTTCCAGTCTTTCACAAGGTCTGACTACAAACATTGTTTGACATCATGGCTTTGTTCTCCTTTTGTTTCACAAAGCTGTTGCTGTAAGTAAAAAATAAATAAATCACACTTTCATGGCAGTGTGTCTGTGGGTTTCTAAACAAGTCTTACAAATACACTTACATCTCTATTATTATTTCACAAGAACACATGTTCTATCTGCTTGTAAGTGAAGAGCGCTTGCTTTCCAGTGTGCCAGCCTCAGAGGTTTTATGACATGACAGCTTACCTAACACAGGGAAATGCTGGCTTTTTCTCATGTTTTGATAAAAACAGGCAATAATGCTGTAATTATTTCCTGATCTTTTCCATTGGTGGGTCGTGGGCTTCTTCATACGTAGTCATGATCCTAAAAGTGACCTCAGCAATATGGAAAATAACATTCCTCATTAAACAAATAAATTGGGGCATCTGACTTACTGAAGCTTTTCAGACTTGTTAAACACAGGCAGACAGATTACATAGGAAGGCAGTATAGTCTAGTTCCCTCCCTTGAAGTTTTTGGTTTTTTTTTTTTGCTCTAAGGTTGTATGAAATACTATTAAATATATAGCTATATGCAGAGTTCTACTTTATTTCAGACATTTCAAGTTCTTTGAACGAGGTCGGTGTTAATTTTTTTGCCTCAAGCTACATCTCCTTATGACTGACAGATGACTATGATTACTATCTGGCCCAGCTCCATTGAAAAATTAGTGTTTGATAATAATGCTTTAATGCTTTGGGAGCTTTTTAGGGAAATTCATTAAAATGAGGCTTGGGAATGGGTAAAGGAAAGGGAGCTCTATGAAAACTGACATAAAACCAACCATAGACCGTTGAGGAACAGTCCCACTAAAACAGGGATAGTGACATGTGAAAGAGGAAACAACTTCTAATGACTATAGTTCATAATCTAGATAATGTATAATAAAGAGATATATTATACTAAATGATATATAATTTCAATATTATGGGGTGACAGTGAGATAGAACAAGCTTCAGGGATTAATGAAGTTCCCTGGTTTCCCTTCTTGAAGATATATGGGGAAATTGATTTACCTGAAAAGGAGGATTTTTAGCCCTGTGTTATTAACATGGGTTGAAGAACTAACATCAACTTTCCTAGCAAGACCATTGTGTCCCACCAGACTCTTGTTTCTCTCTTTCATTTGTTGTTTTCATAATCTGTTTCCTGGACACTTATTCTTGCACTTCTGGGTAGCACCTTCCTCTTCATATAGGCTCATTTTCTTCCTAATGATATATGCTTCTCTTCATCCTTTTCCTCTTAGCATTCTCCCTTGTTCTTTCCTTTCTTCATCTACCATGATTCTCTTCCTTCCTTTGATGCTGCAGACACATCACTTTTCACACTTGGCCCGTCTGTGAAAATTGTTCATTTTTAATTGAAACAGAAAAAGCCCACTGAAGACACTCCAGTGCTCACAAGAATGGGATGTATGTTCCAACAACCTACCATCTCTTTAAACCCTTTTTCTCTATTTTTTAATTGGTTTTGATTGTACAATCTTTGTGTCAGGGGCTGTATCTCACTGTACAGTAAGTAGGTAGCACAGTAAGAGGTGGTTCTGCTTCCAGCTTTGGAGTCTATGTGTGTGTCTAGACTGTGGAAATCGTGTTCTCTTAACTGGTTCATGGAAACAGACTGCAAGGTTTAAGTCATCTGCCTCAGGATGACATTGTTCTTGCAAAAGCATACATTACATTTAAAAAGAAGTAGAGATTACAATGTATATATTATGCTTTTAAATGAGGAAGCTTTGAGCATATTTTCAGGGGTTGCTATTTTCAAGCCACTGTGAAACTTGCACCTCCTTAATGACTTCTCAGACTCTAATAAGTTGATATAGAGGTTAATCTAGTCTTTGCTGCTACTTTTTACTGGTTTCTCTTTTTATTGTGGCTTGTCATAGATGCAGCATGTTAAGGAATGACTTTCAAACCCTAGCTTCTTTTGTATTAACAGAACCTTTCACAAATCTCCACTTATTTTGTATTGGTGTAACTCAGGCACTAAGTTTGGCATGAATATTTGTTGAGGTAATTATTTTGTAGCAAAGTTTTGAGGATACAATGCTCTTTTGGGAGGGACAAAGCTTCAGTCTGCTTTCTTGTTGAACCTTCAAGCCTGATGGTTTGAGGGGGGAAAAAGTTTCCGGGTAGAAAAATTCTACATCAAAATGAAATACAAACCTACATTGCCATATTGATTACTGGAATTTATATTTAGCAGAAGTCAAAAACATAGGTTTTACAATGCTAATATTGCAATGGATTGTTTAAACAATCCATTGGCTCTTGTTCTCACCACCAAAATGGGAACTAAGAGAGTTCACATCATGAGGCTTGGTGAGATTACTTTAGGAGCAGCTGTAGTTCAGTTTCTGTCAACTGTATCACTTCAGGTTTGAGAGTGAAGAGTCTTCCTGTAAAGATCAGACTCGATGATGTACACCAGACAGTTCTGGGCTGGAGGACCATCTTTCTGCTGCAGATGTCTCAGCTGTCAATATTTTTTAAGGCAATGACTGCATTGGTTGGGATATATGTAATGTAAGCTTTGTTTACTGTCCTGCGTTGCAGCAGAGTGAGATTTGGGGTCTGTGGATGCTGAAGTTTATCTCTGTGCTGTTGTACAGAATGGCCCAGACCTGTAACCAAAGCTCAGACACAAACCTTTATGGAGATACTCATAAGACATATAGAGGTCTGAGGTTCAAAATAAGAAAATATCTAAGCACCTAACTCACAGTAAAATGCTGTCTACCACGTAAGTTTAAAAGTTCTATATTTAGGTACCAGAGTTATGTTGTCTGTCAACCTTCAGAGTACAGTATATTTGGAACAGTCTCCAAAACTGATGATAAATACTCAGTTAAATGACGTGTATGAGTAGTTTTTGTTTCCAAGTTTAGGTCAGATTTATTATTCTTTTCATGCATGCATTTACTCACTGACTGCATTAATACTTTGTCCAGCACACCAAATACACTTACAAAATACCATAGTGACTGACTTGGTTAGTAAAATGCTTGATTTTTTTTTTTTTCCACTAAAAGTAAATTGGTATGCAAACCCATTCCTTTTCCAGAAAACAGACAAGACTTTTGACCTTTCTTGATCAACAATGTACTCTTGCACTGATCCCATAATCCAGCTTTTTGAACTGGGTCATTTGACCTAGAGTCTATAAGCATTAGGTATGTTCCTGGCTGCTATTCTCTGAAGGCTGCCAGGAAGTGCTAAGTGCAACTGTAAATGCAGACACACATTTGCTAAGCACTTGTCTGTGGTCATTTATTCATTTTGGAAAATTTTTGGTTGGTTTATGCAGTTCAACCACTACCCACAGGACTTGGTTTGAACTGCAGACCTAGATTCTGACTTCCTTTCCCTTACATTTGTTCTTCAGTCCCTTTGGACCATTTATAGTTAGTTAGTTAGTTAGTTAGTTAGTTATACTGCAGTATTTCTGTATATGGAGTTGAGATGGTAGTTTAAGCAGCTCTCTTAAAAGCTGGTATGAAGATCACAAAGTACATTTATTAAGAACCTTCTTGTCCTCAGGCATACTGACTCTCTGTGTGTTACACATTTTCATATATCTATTTTATACTTAGTTTAATACATAATCTATAAGAAAAAAAAAAAAGATTCCAGTCCATGGTTCATTTTTCCTATTTAAGAAAATGCTGCAAATAAAACCAATATTGTTAAATGGAAAATTTAATTACAGATTTCTAAGAATATTTGTAGAATGAAGAAAAGCTAGAAACTAGTATTTCTTTACTAACAGTCTGAGCAGAATTTTACTCAATACTTCTGCTAGGGATTTGATGATGAAGCCATTCTGCCAAATCTGAGTTCATTCAAATTTATTGCAATAAGCTTTCTATAAAAACTCTTCTAGTTCAAGTAATATTTCATTCATTAAACTGGAGTAATAATTATATAACAAAATAAAAAGCCATTGCCTTTCCCTTTAGGAGACTTGTATGCTTGCTAGTTTATTATCTTTTCAATTCTCTCTATTAATACTATTCATGGTACTTGTTTGCTATAATTTTAAATATATAACTATATCTGTTAAAAAAGATTTCATTTCCTGTCACAAGGAACACTTTTTATTGCTTTACTACATAAATAATAATAATTTTGCACGTAAGTAAACATACCCAGTGTAGATCTATCTCACTGTAACTTTAAACAGATGGTACAGAAGTCCAGATTTACACTATTATAAGAAAAGAAAGAAAAAAGAAGCCCTATGCCTTTCAATACAGGTCCTGACTGACAAGCAGACCTCTCAGTAGAGGTGTGTTTCATATTTTCATAATGAAATAGACTGCTCATTTTTGGTTTTTGGTTTTTGGTTTTTTTTTTCTTTAAATCTGACCTCCTAGATAGTGACACTCAGGTTTTCTATAAACCAGAGCTTTTTGTAATTTGGCCCTTCCACCTCTGAACTGCTACTTGAAGGAGAACATGTCAAAAAAACAAAGAGAGAAAATGTGATATACCTGGCTTCTACTTGAAAGAGTGAATATGTCAGAAAAAGTACAGAGCATGAGAGGTGGTGTTGAAAAGGTAAGTGCTGATAAGGAAAACACTCAAATTAATTTGCTAATTAAAATGCTTTTTAAAGAGCATCACTTGCCTCTGATGTTTTTGTGATTCAGTGTAAAGATTTCTATCCCATTTTTTGGTCCTCACTGTATACAAATCTAATAAAATTTTCAGAAACCACCACTTCTTTCTGCATTTGTCCTCGTGTCTCCTCATCTCATTCCTATCCTCCTCTTTTTTATTGTTATTTGGAAACGTCCTTTGTTAATACTCAGAATGCGTAAGTAACTTTCAGGAGCATCAATGGACTTCAATCCCACTCTGCATTACCCATCAGATGCAGCACATAGCAATTACCTGTCACTCTTTCTCACCCTGAGAGCCAAAATTTATCTGTCAAGGACGTATTTGAGTTCCAGCAGCCAAGAATGTGAGAAATCCTAGGCTAGATGTGGAGGAAATACTATGTATGGCAGGATGGAGCAGAGTCATTTGGGCTAGCAAAGGGATGATTTTAATAGTTAAAGAGAAAAAAAAAAAACAACCAACAAAACAAACCCACAAAAAACCCACCCCCAAAAAACTCACAGGAAATATTAGAAAGTAACCATTTTTGTTTGGTTGGTTTGGGTTGGTTTTTTTGGGGTTTTTTTGTCTAGTAGAAGTATTTTTCTCCAAACTTGTTGTTTAAACTGGGTGGGTTTGTTTGTTTATTCGGTTTGATTTTTTTTTTTTTACTCTGCCTGGAACTCCGTGGAGCTTTATCTTCCAACTAACAATGGGCATTTTTTGCAAATGTTTTCTAAAGGTCACTCTTTTTTAATCAACTCACTTTTTCTGTAATAATTGTATGACATTTTTTTGCCTTATTTGTGTTCAAAGAGCATGAATATTTTAAATAGAAAACTCACACACTTAACTGTCTTTCTAAATGTTACTGTTACAGTTCTGTGCAGGCTTGGAAGGCGGGGTGCTGAACAACCAGAATTACCATTCATTTCTCATTACCTAGTGGCTATACAATCCTTTTTGTGCTACATGCCTAGGGATGCTAATTCAGGTAAAAATAACAAGATGCTATGTTTAAATTTTCTCTTGAGTGGAAGGTCTGCAACAACTATTTCTAAATATGTCTTCTGTCCAGTTAAGATATGAACACGGTTCATGTCGTTCACCTACCTAGTGACAGATGATGATTTTAACTAGGAGCTGAGATTTAATAACTGTAACTTGATATAATCTCACTTATTTGATAAAGAGCAGCTGGAGCTGGTTACCGTGCACCTTACCTCAGTTTCTATTAGCACAGGTTCTACCAGCCAAAACAGGAGTGGATCTACCTAAAAAGGTTTTGAATGCAGTATTTAGGTGCATCAGACATTTCTTTTTCTACCAGGTGTTCTTTAGGTTCTCTTTGGACAAATACCGTAATAGAAACATAATTTACTATCATTTCAAAGCATACTTTACGATCTATCATTCTTTGGCTCTCTGCCTCTGACTTTGTATGTCCTATGCAAAAATGATTAAGGGAATAGAGGTCTTGTGCATCTAAAATTTTTAGAACATAAAAGTTCTGGAGGTTATATCTATGTGTGTTGTGTGTCTTACCTGCTCATCTTGTTTTCAAATTTTAATTTTGAAGAAAAATGGTCTGATATTACTGATTTTCGTAGTTAAATTAGCGATTTTAGGAGTCATTCTTCTAAGGTTTCTGATAGGATATTTCCCCCTCCCCAGTAAAAGTAAACAATAGTATTTCTTTTGGAAAATGTCTCCTTCATACCTCTTTAGTGCTAATCTCCTCAGATAGAAATTGCCTTTCTTGCAAAGAAAAAAACTTGGGTCAAATGGATTTCGTTTTCATGGGATATGTAGAAATATTTTTTTTAAAGTGCACTTCATGAGGCATAAATGTGATGTTTTAAATAGCTTATCAGGAAAAAGAAGTGATTTTTAATGCAGATCTATAAAATAGATGCTCTTTAGTAGCATCAATACCCCTGAAGGCAGACATTTGAAAAGGCAGAGAGCACCATAAGAACAAGATAAATGTTGGGAGTAAGATAGAAGGCAAAAAGTAATACAAGTAAATAGAGAAACATTTCCTGTCAAAAAAAGAAAGCATTAGTAACAAAAATTATTGTTCTATTTTTTAGTTTATTTGCAAATATCTAATGAGGCTTTGAGGTTATTTTAATATTGGGGGGGGGGGTGTTCTCCTTAATTACTTTCAAAGCATTTTAAAATCTTTATTTTTTATTCTGAAAATAATTAGGAATACCAATGAAATACATAATATATATTGTCTTTATTATGCAAAATTCTTCTATTTTGTTACTGAAGCAAAACACAGCCACAGAAATGAAAACTAATTCTAAGTAGTCATTTGACATACCAATTTATAATTCTATATGAGAATATAATTCCATGCATGTTGGAATTTGATATTTTAAAATTGCAGAAATTCTCAAGCTCTCTGTGAAACCAAATCTTATTTGATAATCATTGGTGAGAGCTTTGTAATTAGATAATCTTATTCATCCCTCTTTGAGGCATTAAACTATGTTTTATGGAAGGTATTGTGAAAGCAGCGCTGCTCTGGTAAAGCTATAACCTAGCTTTAATTTCATTGAAAAGGATATCATGTTTATCAACCACACAACTGAAAGAACTTTTAGTCTGCTCAGTACATTACCTCATAGTTAAAAAACCTACAGCTACAGAAGCATCTGGCAAACTCTGGTTTACAGAGGAGGCAAAAAGTTGTTCAGAAGAATCAAACCTGGATGGAAAATGAATTTAACCTTCTATTATTTCATCAGGAGCTGGATCAGTCTATGGCTGTGAAGTACACGGGATATGATTGATAGAATTAGAAAATCTAACCGAGCGGGTAGGTTTGATAAGCACTCATGAGAGCTTTGAAGTTTCATGGAATGTCAAAACACAACAGAGTCTTCGAACTATTAAGTCTTGATTTCTACTGTACTCTTATGTCTGGGGTTGAAGTGTCATTCAGTGGCTAGGATGCCGAGTAACAGACAAGTTCCTGCTTCAGTCATTAAACCAAAGAAGTGCCAAGTGTGGGACAGTGCAGGAGCTCTGACTGAGATTAAGTGAGAATGTGATTACTTGTGTGATGCCATCAAGAGTTATTGAGCTTTTTCTCTTAGACAAATTGAAGTTTTTAGGTACTTGTGTTGGGTTGACCTTGTCTGGATGCCAAGTGCCCAGCAAACCACTCTATTACTCCCCAGCTGGATGGTGAAGAGAAAATAAGATAAAAAACAACTCATAGGTTGAGATAAGGCAGTTTGCTAAAGCAAAAGTGAAAGTTTGCGTGTGCACAAGCAAAGAGAAAGAAAACATTTATTCTCTACTTCTTGTCAGCAAGTGATGTTCAGGCTACTTTCAACACATGTCGCGGTTGCTCCAGAAAGCACCCCCTGCCCTTCCTCCTCTTTTCCTTAGCTTTTATGTCTGGGCTGACATCATGTGGTATAGAATATCTATTTGGTTATTTTGGGTCAACTGGCCTGGTTGTGTCCCCTCCCAGCATCTTGCCCCTTGATGTGGGGAATGCTGAGATACAGCACTGATGCTGTGCCAGCCCTGCTCAGCAGTACCCAAAGCACCGGTGTGTTACCAACACCTTTCCAGCCACCAATGCAGAGCACAGCACTGTGAGGGCTGCTGTGGGGAAGTGAACTCCAGCTCAGCTGGACTCAATACAGTACTGAAATGATTGTTCCCTGCTGACATTCCTTTGCCTTCAAATAAAGAAAAAAAGAAAAGACAAACTTGGTTTGTCTCCTTTTCCCCACCTATGTTGCCCACAAAGAGCTTTCTTCTTTCCAGCTTTTGGGAAGTTCTCCATCCGCCCAACATAAAACTCAAGAGACTGTTTCCTTATTTCATTTCATCACAACCCAGCAAACCAAGGGTTGTGGGTTAGTATACTAACCACTGCTTTCTGGGGGTCATGTTTCCCTCCACAGATCCTTAGCATCACGTTCCCTTTCCTGTTCCTAAGGAAATAATGATTCATTGTCTCAAGACCTAACTCAAACTTTTACAAGAGATTGGCTTGTGATCACAAATTGCCATAATGTCAGATGCTAACCCCAGGGATTATCATAGCCATAAATAGAAGCATTCTTAGTTTAGATTAAGGAATTGGTGGGGGAAGAGGGATTGAGGCTATATATCTTCTTGAATATGGAAGCAGTATATTTATTTTCAATAACAGTAGTAGACAGTAATTACAGCCTTTGCTCATTCTCCTGCCTCAGGGGAACTGAACAGCTGCTGGCTTAGGGGAGGCTGAACTGCTACTTAGGCTGCTGCCATTTAACACTTAGGGTCCTTTGAACATGTTTGTGAACTACTTCTCCTTTCCTTTTTTTGTTTCTTTGATTTCCCTGATAAATATGTTCTTGAAATGCCCTTTAAAGCAAGTTCAGATATCTGTGCAAATAATATGTTTTAAACAGCTGGAGGAGACTAGCAAATATAAATCTTTAGTTCAAGAGAGTCTGTCTTCAACAAATTCCCCCTCCTCTCCATATCTGGATGCACTTTATTAAACAGCAGTTAATGAGTACTTATAAATTATGATTCTTATTAATATTCCTGTGCAGCTATAATGTTTCTTCCCTATTGTTCTCAGTCTTCATAACGCCAAAGAATGAAAATTTAGCTAGTGTTGATTTTAACTGGCAGATAAGAGAGTTCCAATCATATGTATATGTTAGTAAAAGTATCTGAGAAAAAAAAGTGGCATATCTGCAAGCATGCACATTCATGAACATCTTGATTTTGTATATTGCTGTCAGTTTGAGCATTGTTTAAAGTTAGTGTAATACCCAAAGTGTGAGATGTTGACATATTCATCCAGTCTTTACACACTTTGTATGCCCCTCAAGATCTGGTTAGACATTACCTAACGATTTTCAATTTTTAATTGTTCATTTCCTATTATTTCTTCTCTCTAAAATCAGACTGTCTGCTATTCTTTCCAAGTATTACTGTTGCCATTTCCCCAGGACAGGCTTTCTCCTTAAAAGACTCTTCCTTTCCCCTCGACTGTATTCCTCTGCTTAACAGTTACTGCTCAGCACCCACTTTGGAACAGACACCAAGTCAAAGGAAAAAAAGAGGATATGTCAGATCAGCTCATCATAAAGATATTTTATACTATGCTTTATCCAAGTATGTTCACATACTGTTCTTAAAAATCTTTGTTCATTCTTGTATATGGAGTTACTTCCTGTGTGGCTGTTATAAAGGGATCCATATAATGGGCAATCAGAATGAAAGAAAAAACAGTCTAATTGCACACTATAACTCTTTTAAATCAGTGTGAAACCAGCCCTTAAAATTGTCATTAATATTATCTGCAAAATATATTTTTATTCCACTGTTTAGAAGGCTGATGGATTTGCAGGACCTAAAGAAATAAGACCTTTGTAGAATAGTCCAAAAGAGAATGTAATGGTACAATATAAGGATTAATTGTGAAAGTAATCATGTTAGTTTTCTAATTATTCAAATCTTAATTACAACTGTGTTGGCCCAATTAGTTCAAAACACAAGGCTAATGTTAGGGTAGGGTGGATACTCAGCATCTGTGCGTAAGTAAGAGGCATCTGTTGCCAAGTGGTGGAGCGATAGAAAGTGTCAACTCACCAGCTGTGAAGTCAACAAAGCTCTTAAAAACCAAATTTGAGCCAACACAATGATTTAGCACCCTTGGGAGAGTGTAAAGCTTATCACACATGTATACTTTAGCTAGTTGTTGGCACCTACTGTGACTGAAATCTAGAGCAGCTATGCATATTTAAGTCTTTGCCTGCTTTTTAAACAATGCCCTGCATGACAGGGATCTGCAGTGGGGAATCTGACAGTGACATTTCTGTCCATCAGTGCTACATGGTGTTTTGTTGTGTTTTTTTTTTTTTTCCTTGAACAAACTAGAGAACAAAATATTGCTAAGCTATTCAGAATACCTTAAGGCAGTGCCTTAAGATTTTACAACATTTTACAAGTATTACATACAGAAAAAAGGATAGAAAACAGTGAAATATTGAGGAATATCTTGTTTAAAAAGTGTTGTCTTTTCTTTCCTGACACCAGTTTTGTAGGATGATGTGGCCATATTAAATATCCATTGCACTTTGTACTTTGTTTACTGCAACCAATTCCAGAAAGACAGGATTTTTATGATTCTGACTATTAATACTGTTCTTAGTAATTTCTAGTATTGCCTGCAGAGACTGAGGATATTAATAGTGTTGCTAGCTTTACAATGGTATGTTTAATATTTATGCATTATTAACATTTAATGGTAACGTAAACTTTACTGAAAGATAATCAATTGGCAGCAAGAACAAGAGAAGAAGGTGAACATTAAAACCTAAGATGGAATTATATTGAACACTAATGCATTCACTTATGACCTAGTTCTGAATGTTATGGATCCTTTGTCAGTGACTTCATTTGCATTACTTTCAGGTTTTTATTTATTCACATATCGCAAAGTACAGATGGAGGAGTGTTTAGATTCATTGTAGTCTGATAATGTTGTTAATTTACATGAAATGCATAGGGTTTGGTATTCTACTGCAGTGTAATAGAAAATGAGCTCAACTTTCAAGATTACCTTCACAAGAATTTTCAATTACATTAAAATAAAATTAAACTGAGTTATAGGCATTTCAAGCATTCTGGGTCCAGGTTTCTTTATTTGCAAATTACAAGGAGAGAAAGGTTTTGATTTCCTTCCTGTTTGAGCACATATCCCTTTTAAGGCATGGTTTGTACTTTAATACAGAGCCTTTTGCTTTAAAAAAAAACAAGAAAAGCCTATGCCTGTATGGCAATACTTGATCTATTAAAGCAGCAATCTGACTGGACCGCAAAAGCCAAGCAACTCAGCCTACTTGTATAAAAATACCTATAAATAAACACAACTACTTCTGAAGAGATGTAATGAAGTGTAAACTTTATAGGTTGAAAACTGGGTGGTGACTTGGAAAGCATTTTTTTTGTACTCACAATTAATTTAGGTGTTTCAACATCTGCACAGTCACAAAAAAAATTCAGCAGTTTTTCACATTATACTGAAATTTGTGTATGATTGTGTGTGCATTGATGTAATGAAACAGAAAGTAGTAGTACATTAAATTTAGCTCAGATTAGCTGACCAATTTTGCTTATGATTGTGAGACTTCATCAGAAGCTCCTGGAAGATCTAATGCTGCCACCTCCACCAGTGAGTCACCAGTGCCATGCGTCTGACTATAGTATTGCTGTAAATGGGAAGGAGAAGGAACACAGTGAGACATGCAACAATTAATTACATGTGCTCTAGTGCTTTGGATTTCAGCTTCCTGTTGCATTTGTGGCTGTATTTCACCTGCAAAATGTTCTTTCCTTTTAAATCATACAGACAATGTGAATAGCATGTGTATACTTTAACTAGACAACTTACCAATTCAAGTGGGCTGTCTCAGCTGTAAGGCATGAACTCAGAAGTGATAAAGCATGGCACTGCTTCAGTAAAATGAAATAAGAAATCATTTTGACAGAGCTTAGATCTTGGTCTGGGCTGTTGAATGGGTTTGGTTGTGGGATTTATTATTTCCCCCCTGACTGCCCCTTTCCTTTCAAGGTCAATGTTCCTTATTTTTTGTAGAGCACATCTTACATGACAGTACAGAAAGAAATGCAACCTGGCTGGGTTAATGCTTTTGGGGTCAAAGTGGACTCCTGAATGCAGGGAAACAGCACCTGAGAAATAGTGTTCACAGTCACCTCAAGAAGACAAACAGACTGAACATCACATTATCAGACTGCATATTTTTACTAGGGGCATGTTATGAAAGATTTTGAAAGCAAATATTTCAGTCTATAAGTAAAGGAAATACTCTCTCTTTTGTTTAACTCGACATGGAATTAGAAGAGAGTGGAAGTGCTGTGATCATAGAATATTCCACTTCGTCTGAAAACCGATTCTTGTTTATTGGGTCTGCAAACACCTTTAAAATAGCAAATTCAGGCATTAAAAATTAGAAATAATACCATTTTTTTTTGTTCATTTCCTATCGTATACTTTACTCATGCAGGAAACATTGTAAAAGGGAGCAGCAAGGATTCTTTTGTGTTGGGGTGCGTCGGGCAAGGGAAAGCGAGACACGACTCAATTTGAGTTAATGCAAGCTTTCTTCTTTATTATTCCCAGACAGCTCTCTAATATACAGTAGCAACAATGTTTACATTCCTGGTTCCTCCTGGACTGAGGCCAGGGACTTTCTACATTCTCCAAGGTCAGTTGCCTTTGCTATCTCTGCACCTGCAAGCTCTGCTCACGCAGAGGCCACTTTCTCACACTTTTGAAGATGACTTGACATTTGCCTATGATAAGAAGAGAATTTTAAGATGTCTAATCTTCAAAATTGCAGATGACTTTAGAGTGTCTGTAAGACCAGTGCATCTTTTTTGAAGCTCTCTCGGGTCCTGAAAGAAGCAAACCTATGCTTCTTTGATCACAGAGGGAGATAATGTTTCCTTTGTTGCTCTTCCATCCTACATACTAAAACAATGGTAAAGCATCAGTCTCATGTAAACCAGATTAGAATAACTATTTAACCCTCCACCCAGTGCAACCTCTTGTGATGTATACATTTACATAAATATCACATTTGTGGGTAAAAATTGTGACAAGTTAGAGCTTGTTCCAAAATCAAACTCCTATATTCAATGGGTATCAACTCTTAAAATTTTCTTTGTGATAAAATACTGAATTTTACCTAAAACTAATGAGGTACAGTAGAGTAGACAGAGCATTTAGTCTGACAGAATCATTTCAGTAAGATGGTATTTCTTTAAATCATTCCTGCCAAAACCAAAGGATCATTCTGTCATCATTTTATTCTATTATATTCAAATTGTCTTTTTTTTTGGGCTTTCTTTATGAAGACCATTTAGGTTACATTAGCAGTTGCAGTTTGGAAATGCGCCTTGAAACTTCATGCAGCCTACAATCTCTTGCCAGTATATCATGTCTCAAACACACCAACTAAATCAAGTGGCTTCAGTGAGGTTATTCCATAAAGTTATAAGTTTCCACAGGAGCGGCTAATGTCAATATCTGTCTGGTAGAATCACATCAGCATTTTCTGCTACTTCAAATTGAATTGTTATAGTAAGGTAAATGAAAGAAATTATAAAATGTCATATGCCTGGGTGTCTAGACATGCTGTTTATATCTCATCATTAAAAGCTATTCACACTGAGGTCAGTGACACATGTGCTGGGACAATTCCTTAAATAATTTTTATCAAGTGTACTGACTTTAGGGTAGCTATTTAATTTTACATTATACCATAAAAAAGATTATCAGATTTTGATTCAGTGAAACATTTGTAATAGTGATTTCAGTGATAATGGAACAAGATCTGATACTCTCACTTTCAAAAAAGAAAGTAAAATCAAGGAGGAGCTGTCTTTGTAGTATATCTTGACAACATCTCACTCCCTACTGTGTTCATCAGTGTCACAATCACTTCTGTGAAGCAAAGAGAGTCACAAAAAACCGCTATGGAGTTTTGAAAATTTAAAGGTATTAGGAGGCTGTGTACTTTGTTTATGACAATTGTCTTGTATTGTTTTGCAGCTGAGTTTTTCCACTAAAAGCCTTGAGACATGACCATACTAATACAGAAAGCATACAGTGATAAAGACAGTGTGATGCTTTTAATGTAAAAGATCATTTTCCTGGGGAAAAAAAGAATATGCTAACCATGGCAGAGACATATGCTTATATTTTAATTGGTGTAGACTATTTTATGTCAGTTAATTTCAACTTCTGCAATGTGTGATAACTAAGAAGGAACTGAGTTTATAGTGTCCTGCATAAAGTTCAGTAGCTGTGTAATCCTCATGTAATCTGTATTAAAATATAGAAAGTGATTGGAAAACAGAGTAGAAATGAGGTGGTGATTTACCCATTAGGCAAGGATGAAGACAATGTAAGCCTGTCATCCTGTATGCCATGCCCCAACAGTGATTCTCTTCAGACTTTTGCTTTACTGAACTGAGTTTTTTTCTTCCGACTCCTTCAGGACAGGAATAAATCAGACATCAGATAGAATTAATCCAGTTTTACAGAGGAAGAAAATTATAGTACTTATTCTCTCTGAGACTCATTATATTCCAGAAGACATGTGGAAGCAGGCACTATTCTATTCTGTACAAAAATCAAGATCTGAATATAGTATGAAGGACACTGATCATTTTTTTTATACTCCTATAACTTTTAATACATTAAGACTCTCCATCCTATCTGTATGACTATAACTGCACTAAGTTCAATAGCTTGATTTGAATTCATTATATGAAGCTGTAATTGCAAGAGACCTTTCCTAACCTTCTAAGGAGTTGTATAAAAATAACATACTAGACATCAACCTGTTTATTCTACAGTTCCTATAAACATCATTTTTTGCAATTTACTGTGAATAAACAGTTTATTTATACTACCAATCAAATGGTCTATATAATGCTTGTGGTAATCATCAACCATAACTTTGTTGTTAATACAAGTCCTCAACATTCATAGTATCCCTTCAGTTTCTAGCTTTTCCACCTACTTGTTTAGAGTAACTTCAGAATAAATTCCAGAGAATTCCTATTGCTAGTTCTAACTTCCCCATGCTCATAAGGATTCCATTTGAATTGTAAACTGAACATAAGAACAGTACCATCAGCTGGATTTTTTCTGTGTGTTTAGGACTAATTCAAGCCCCAGTGATGTGAACCTGAGTTTTCTTATTGACTTCTCAGTGAGGTGGATTGAACCCTTAGGCAGTTCTTCTAACTCTGGTTCTCTAATGCCTAGTGCAATAACTAGGAAGAACTAAAGCATGTTTCAGTTGTTAACCACGTCGACACCGGAGCTGGAGTAACTGCAAGTGTATCACTCAAGCGGGAAGAGATAGTAATTGCAGCTCATGGTTCCCCCTTTCATAATGAAAAAGAAACAAATTCTTAAATTATGAAAACTGGCATACAAGCTAACATTATCCATCCCCTATTTTTATATTAAATTCTAGATAAAAAAGTTAGTGGTCACCCTAATAGAGCCATTGAAGTAATCAAATTATAAACTCATACTCCTTTATACTACCTATCTTCAAGTCCTTTTCTTAATTTCAGACCCTCTAAACTTGAAATCCCATAATGTTCCCATATTTTGATGTGACAGAAAATTTCTGTCATCCTGATAACTCCCATCAGTAATTACTTTTTTTCTTCTTGATGAGAATGAGAGGGAAAGAGATGAGTAAGGTTCTTCATGAAATGACTCTGTATGTCACTTCCACGCTCACCGCTTAAACTTCGTCTTGCAGGGAGCCAGGAAATGATTCCCACTTAACCACAAGAGCAGAGTTGAAAAGAAAAAAAAATGGGAAGAGTATGGTAATATGTTAGTTGTCAGTTTTAGCATAAGCAAATGTGAATTTACATAGTACATTTAACTTTAAAAATTCAAATCTAAAAGTTGACACCATGGTTCCCTATTCCTTAAGGAATATAAAATAAAGAACTCTATGAAGTGACAGGCACTAGCTGCCTTTCTAAGACAATAGCAATGAAGTTTCGGTGATCTTTGTGTACTTTAAAGAGGTATGTTTGAAGTGCAGTCTGATAACAGAATTCTCTCCTTATGTAACACTTAAATTTGTAATGCCATTACCAAAAGTGAGAATACAGAAAGCTGAAGCTTATCCTATGAAAGGGGTGGTGATTCAATTCCGGTTTAGAAAGACAAACAAAGCAGTTTTATAAGCTGGCTCCCTAATACCTCTGTGACTTTACTCAAGGCATCTGCTGTAGTCCCATGTCTTTTTCAAAAAACATACAAAGGAAGTCAAAAATCATCCTTTTTTCATTTATTCACCGGTTAAATGTTACGCTAAGGTGAATGCATTAATCGATTTCCTACATAATCTCAAGGGAGCAGACGGATGATCAGATCTCCATCCCAAACTTTGATTGGAGAATTCCAGGTTTTCATAAGTAAAATGTTAAGAGACAAAATTAGGTCTCTGTCTTTCTGAAACATATAGTACCAGTTGCCTATAGTTTTGGAACACTTCTTCTGAAAGAGACTAGAAAAGAAAGAAAAAAGGTTTTTTTCCTGTGTGAGAAATGGCATATAATTTCTTCCAACTGCCTTTTGGATTGAAAATTCAGGAACTTAAAGCTTTCCAGAGCTTAATGGGGAGTTTCTGTCAAAGGAATCTCAAAATGGGAGAGGCAGGACAATGGAGATTTCCAGAGGTGATGTGCTGCTATGAAAAGTATGGACTACACTGCTGTCCCTGCCTGAAGATAATATTGAGCATTTGGAGTCTAAGCAGGGTCTCTGAGACAAACTCCAAATAGAACCCAAATTTTTAGGTTGGCCAAGTGTTCCACAATCTTCTGTTTGACTTTTCCAATTCCTGAACTTGGAAGATTTTTTTGGAGTAGAAGTGTAGCTGCATAGAAGAGCTAGCCAAGAACATATCCATGCCTTTCCAAAGCAAGACAAAATACATGAGCTTGTAAGAAAAGGAACATTTCCATATGTACCTTAAATGAGAGTTCATTTTTTTTTATTTGATGCATGTAAGGAAATTCACAAAATACAGGGCTTTTTGAAATAGGTCAACACATTTAACCAACAAAAAGATTGCTTGTATTACATTTGGTTTCACGAACATTTGAATATCTATGAGTTCCTGGTAATCCATCAACTCTGTAACTCAATTTTAAAATTATGATTGTCAAAGGTATTGTGTCCAAACACAAGCATGTGTCAAGGGAGAAAATATATTCGAGTAGACAAAATATTAAATGAAAATGTTCTTAAAAAGGCTAAAAATTACTTAATTTCAGTTTGCCTGAAATATATTCTCTGAGCTTCTTTTTGCATTTGATTTGCATTACAGGCTTTTAAAAATGTTAAACTATCATGGTGAGAGCTGTAGACTTGAGACTACTAAAGAGATTTTTTTCTGAAAATATGAAAATGAGTCCATGATATCCATCAGCTAGCTGGTAGGCATCAAGAAATGATGCAAGTGGAAGTGATAGAATCAGAACCACTCAGGTTGGAAAAGACTGTTAAGATCATCAAGTCCAACCACAAACCTTACACTGCCACTAAATCATGGCTCAAAGTGCCACATCTACACGTCTTTTAAACACCTCCAGTGATCGTGACTCCATCACTTCCCTGGATAGCCTGTTCCAGTGCTTGAAAACACTTTCCATGAAGAAATTTTTTCCCAATATCCAAACAAACCCTCTTCTGATGCAACTTGAAGCCATTTCCTCTTGCCCTACCACTTGTTACTTGGGAGAAGTGACCAACCATCATCTCACAACAACCCCCTTCAGGTAGTTGTAAAGAGCAGTAAGTTCCCCACTGAGCTTCCTTTTTCCCAGGGTAAACAACCCAGCTCCCTCAGCCACTCCTCATAAGGTTTGTGCTCCAAACCCTTTACCCACTCCGTTGCCCTTCTCTGGACACACTCCAGCACCTCAATGTCTTTCTTGCTCTTGAGGGTCCCAGAACTGAACACAGGATTTGAGGTGTGGCCTCACCTTGCTGAGTACAGGGGAACAATCGCTTCTCTTGTCCTGATGGCCACACTATTGCTGATCCAGGCCAGGATGCCACTGGTCTTCTTGGCCATCCGGGCACATGCTGGCCCATGTTCAGTTGGTGGTCAACCAGCACCACCAGGTCCTTTTCTGTGGGCAGCATTCCAGCCACTCTGCCTCCAGCCTGTAGTGGTGCAGGGAGTTGCACTTTGCCTTGTTGAACCTCATACAGTTGGCCTTGGTCCTTTGATCCAGCCTGTCCATATCCCTCTGCAAAGCCTTCCTACCCTCCAGCAGATCAACACTGCTGCCCAGCTTGGTGTCACCTGCAAATGACTGAGGCTGCACTCAATCCCCTTGTCCAGGTTGTCAATGAAGACATTAAACAGGACTAACCCCGAAACTGAGCCCTCAGGAACCCCACTAGTGATATGACCACTAGCTGGATGTAAACCCTTTCACCAGCATTTTTCAGGCTCAGCGTTCCAACCAATTTTCTACGCAGCAAATAGTGGACCTGTCCAAGTCCTGAGCAGTCAGTTTCTCCAGGAGAATGTTGTGGGAGACAGTGTCAAAGGATTTACTAAATTCCAAGTAGAAAACATCCAGAGTGTTTCCCTCATCCACTAAGGGGTTTGAATTGCCATGGAAAGGAGATCTGTTTGGTCAAGCAGGGCCTGCCTTTTCTAAACCCATTCTGGCTAGGTCTGAACATCTGGTTGTTCTGTACATTTCATGTGATAATGCTCAAGATGATCTGCTCCATACCTTTTACTGACACTGAAGTCATACTGACAGGCCTGTAGTTCCCCAGATCCTCCTTTCAACCCTTCTTATAGATGGGCATCACACGGGCCAAACTGCAGTCCACTGGGGCCTCCCCAGTTAACCAAGACTGATGGTAAATGATGGAAAGTGGTTCGGTCAGCACTTCTGCCAGCTTCCTGAGTACCCTTGGGTGGATTCCACCCGGCCCCTTAGATTCATGTGTGACTAAGTGGTATAACAGGTCACTGACCATTTCCCCATGTATCATGGGGCCTTCATTCTGCTCCCCATGCCTGTCTTCCAGCTCAGGGGACTGTGTACTCTGAGAAAAACTTGTCTTACCAGAAAAACTGAGGCAAAGAAGTACCATTAAGTACCTCAGACTCATCTTTTGTCATTATGTTTCCTCTTCCATCCAATGAACATGGAGATTTTCCTTAGCCCTCCTTTGGTTGCTGAGGTAATTGTAGAAATATTTTTAACTATCTTTTTCATCAGTAGCCAGATTTAAGTTCTAGGTGGGTTTTGACCCTTCTGATTTTCTCCCTGAACAACCTCACAACATCCTTTTAGTCCTTCAGAATTGCCTGCCCCTTTTCCAAGGGTCATAAACCTGGAATTCTACACATTCACGTATAGTTAATCAAGAGCCATGATAAGCAGTTGCCTGGATCAGCAGTTTCTATAAGAGGTATGATAGATGTTGGTAGCAATTAAGCTACAGTTCACCATCAAGGTTTATTATGTTGTGATGGAAGATTCTGATTTTTTTTCATTTAGTATCAACAAATCTTTGTGTTGGTGTGATTGTGTGTGTGTAACTGCTTGAATAGCAAATGCAATTAAGAACATCTAGTGGTGTACAGATTGGAAAGTAGTAATGCATTAGAATTGAGAAATAGTAGATCATTAAGATTTGAATCTGTGTTCTAATATAAATTTGATTTTTTTTGCATGAGAAGTTGCATTATTTCTTTATTTTATCCAATATGCCTTTAAATGAAATGCCTGCAGGTTTTTTCATATCTGAAATTCCTGGGGTTATTTTCATAATTGTTCATAAACTACTACTTCTGTTTGTTGTTGTAAGATATTTAGGTTCTTTAACCAAAAAAATTTCCAAGCCTAAACATGTGACTAGTACTGATGAGTACAGTAAGTCTACTAACATGCTTAATTTAAAGCCACACATAAGTGATTTGCTAGTAAAAAATACAGGAGAAAATGGAGCTGTATAGTTTTCCAGTTCACAATTGCAATATGAAACTGCTCAGAAGAAGCATGTTGTCTGTTAACAGAGAAAGATGCCATCACAGCATGACTCCAATAGGTGGTGAGCAGCTGCACCTTTCTCTAAAGTCTGTTTCAGTACTCCAAGCTCTACATTTGTCTTTGTATCAATGCTTTTTTATTTACTGGTTTTGTCTTTTTCTTCCCAAAAGTTCTTGCAAAATTAGCTTGTGTAAAACATCTGCAAAATTCAAGACAAAAATGGCCAAAGTTGTAAAGGTAAAGACTGCTCTGATTTCTGATATTTTAAATTATTTTCTATAAAAGGGAGCACTTGGAAAATGGACAATAAATATGCAGAATTTCATGCAAAATTTTGACTAAGAATTCAGGCAGTTATTTTTTACCAATCTGATGGAATTTAACTTAATTTATTCAAGACCATATTAAATCTCTGTACCCAAATGCATTGCAGGGTTGAGTGAGCAGTTGTGATTTTTTCTGTACACTGGGGACGTAAATTCCTATGTCTGTCATTTTTGAGGGGAATATTAGTTACTCAGTAATAGGTTTCAGAAAATGATTGAAAAGGATCCAGGACACAGAAGGGTTTAACCTTTTTTTTTTCCCATTAGGATTGGCAAGTGCTCTTTTGGCTCTTTGCCCTGTGATAGTGTCTCTGTGACCCCCAAGTCTGTCCCAGGCCCTCATGCCCTACTTTAAACTTCAGTAGACTTTGATTATTTCAGAGGTGTTTCCAGTTACCTAAAGGCAAAGTCCTAAATTTTAAATTAGTTTACAAGCATACGTAAAGTTCTTGGAAGGAGGGAAGGAAAGATCCTTTGTGTCAGGTATGAGAACTGCATGAGAACTGCTCAGTCGATCCTTTCCATGTGTATTTAGTTTACCTACCTAAGCTATGGTGACTAAGGCATCTGTATAAATTGACAAAAAGGGAAAATAATTCTCTTCACAGAATTTATGAAAATATAATCATTAGTTTTGCACTGATGTGAATTCTCTTTGGAGAGGCTACAAATGTTTATGAATGTTTTTTGGTGCCACGTTTTACACTCAGTGAGTATTTTTTTCTCATTAAGCTTTTTCCATTGAATTTCTTGTTAATTTTAAGACATGCAGTGGAATTGTAACCAAAATATTTTTTTTACCTTTTAAAATTCAATTTTTTAAATTTATCTTTCTTTTCATCAAGCAACTGCACTACTTTTATTGTCTAAATATTTTGATGCAATTATGGCTTAATTAAATTACAGAGGGTTGGTCACAACTGCAAATTATTTAGAGAGTAGCATAAATAAAACAGATGAAGAGGAAACTATAGGTAAAATTTCATGGATTATTATCCATTTGTATTTTGTAAAAACATTTTTTAAGTCTCTGTTACAATACGAGTTTGAAAAAAAGTGAATGAACCCTAAAAATATTCATAAAGATTTAGAATAAATAATTTAATGACCAGGTGAAGACCTCCTTGACAGTAGTTTTTGAAAGGCATAAAAAGGAAAAGTACATTTGAAATCTTTATAAGAAGAGAGAGAGCACTATCCAAACCAAGTTGTTTAGAAAGGGACAATTTTTTTTTTTCAGCAGTAACTATTGGATTTCATCCAGACTGCCCCCTCTAGAGTAGAGTACCACCTTTGAGATTTATTCTGTAGCAAATACGCAATACTGGGGAAGGGAATGTTAGTGACATCTTTCTCTCTTAAGAGTTCTACATAATGCAGGAGCACACTGGAAAGAAAATACTCAGTTTTGCTGAGTAAATAAAATACTCTAGAATTTTCTAGAATCTAGTATTTAGAATGAAAGAAAATACTCTAGAATATTCTGCTTAATATGTCCATGATTACACACCTGATCAGCAAACATTGAAAGTTCCCTTGGATGTTTCTCTCTACGTTTATTTCTGCAGAACAGAATAGGAACTTAGTTTTTACCTTTCAGTAGTGCTAAATCCTCCAGTAACTCAACTAAAAGATGATGGTAAGGTAATTCACTCTGTGAATTACTGAGGTACTAAGGAGACTAGGTTATTTAATCTAGGAGCTGTCACTGGCAGTGAACTTTTCACTCCAATGAAGTTTCATTTCAATGTGTTTTATTGGAAGTCTGTTTTAACTGTCCAGGGAACTAAACATGATGAGATTCCTCTCACTGACTACAGAGGTACCAAGTAAATAGATAAAATTTGAAGATTCAGCTCAAATACCACAGTATATATCTTGAATACTACACTTCTAGCTTGGGAAGGTTGCTGTAATATTGTGCAGATGTGCTGAATTTGATGTGGAACACAGACTGGCCTGGGGAAGAGAACAAAATAGTATTAGAAATTACTTTGAGATCATGAGCTTAATTTATTTGTGCATATATTTTATTTGGGGATTATCAGATATAGAGTTTATTCAACTTCCCAAATACGTAACATGATATCCAGCTGGGATCAGTTTAAGATTTGACAGTTGGAGTTTATTCCCAGTTAAGATAAGCCATGGAGTCTCTTTAGTAACTACACACTGCAGCTTGCTTTCCCTCAGATGCTAAGACTCATGGAAATAAGTCCTTATCTTATAAATATTACACGAATTTAGGTAGCAGCAAAATATGATTCATTTAGAAAATGCCTATAACAATCTTTTATTTTCATACTTTTGTACAGCTGTAATAAAAAAAAATGTGGTAATAATTTACCAAGCATTGTCTCTGATACAAATGTTTAACTCCACTATCCAGTTTTCTCTATCCGTACTCTGCAATATGTTTTTAAATTAGTTAATCCAAACAGACATCTCAGAGGAATTTCTCTTATTACTTGCATTTAAGTTTTAATGTCAATCTTAGTATTGACTTCCAAAAACTGTTTTCACATGAAGAAATCAGTGGTGTAACGTGTTGCCTGCATTCAAACCATTTACTCTTTACCAAGATGAAAAAAGTAACCCAGTAGTGTATTTCTCTTCCTCATCTCACTTATTATGGTGGAATGCATATTTGGAATAAATAAATAAGTAAAGGTGTTTGTATATAAGAGGAAAATGCACTCTCCTGTGAAACCCACGTGTTAATTGCCTTTATAAAGTGTTTTTTGTCACGTACTCATGATTCCTTTCATGAATTCTCCTAAGACTGCATCTTAAATGGTAGATCTCCAAGTATTTGGCAATTTATATGTACACAGCATAGTGTATGTCTGAATGTGTATTTACACCATTTCTCTCTCTCCTCTTCCCCACTGAGATATTGAGAGTGATGCAATGTATTAGAATGAAATAACCCAGTTTTACGAGTGCTTGCCTTACTTTTCCATCAGTCGTACTAAAAATATAGTTTCTTGAAACTGAAGCATTAGGTATCTGTGTCAGTTACTGGTTATATTCTTCTGGCCTCATGCGGAATTTAGTAGGAAAAGCTCTGTGTTCTCTTTGGAAATAAGGCAGGAAAAACAGAACATAAGGGATTTTTTTAGAATTTTTTATATATATTTTAGTTGACTTTCTGTGTTTCAACCTGGCTACTTATGGGGTGTAGTACAAGTCTACACTAGACCTTTATTTAGGATGATCTGTACAAGTCACTCATGGCCTCACACATAAAGCACAATAGCTGAAACCTCTTAGAAACTAAAACTTACATTTGTCAAATAGATAGTTTGAACACCAATAATGTGAAACCTTGAAGGAAAGATTAACAAAATGGCCTAATGACAACTATGGATCATCATATTCCAGATGGATCTGCACGAGCAGTCTCTTTTAAAGGTACATTTTTATAGTTTCTTGCACATGTAAATGTCTTCAATATGGGGACATAACCTGTATTTTCTCTTGGGGAAAAAAAAATAGCTTCTATATTTATCTGTCTGTACATTTTTTTTTTTGTGAAACAGACAATGTCTTCACAGTTATGCATCTACAAAAATAATCTGATCTCCATGAAGTAGGATTGATGAGAGTTGGGAAAATAATTACCAGTAAAAGATGAAGCAGTAGAAAGATAGTGTATTTAACATAAAAGTGGCTTTTTAGTTTTCAGACTGAAAGTCATTTTCAAGTGAGGGGTAGAGTATCATAAGTTTTTCTCTGAGCAGGTTTTAGGTCTTACCTTGCATTGTGTGTTTTATTTGTGTAATGCATTTTAATAATTTTTCTTGATGCTTGTTTTGTTTGAATAAACATGTTTACTGAGCTTAATATGAGGTTAGGAGGTAATACAGATTTTGAAGATTCTCTAGGAACACAGGTTTACTGACCTGTGTTTAATGATCAACAGCAATGATTTATTCTAACAGACCCCAGTGATGACTGTAAAGGGTTTTTTAATGGTAGGGATTCAATGCAAAATCATGCTTCTGGCATTCAAGAGTCTCTGTCCTGGTTTGATTTTGCAAGGTCACTCAATGTCACAGTGGCTCCTCTTCTCACTGGGACAAAGTACCTTGAAAATAATATTCCTGACTAATCTTCTGACATGTTTCAAAAATTCTCAGCATACGCAGGCACTCCTGGAATATGAAGTGAAACCCTCAAACATGTTGACTCACCAACCACACAAGCATGCTGCAAAATTATGCATTAGCTTACACTGATTAAAATTGGTCTCATCTAAACAAATTAAGGGGTCTGATCTCTCATCCATATGCATGGCTAGCTCTCATTAATGCTAATAGAGGCTATGTGCATACATGGATGGGAGAACACACCTCTGAGGCTAACTGTACAGTTTCAGTTTGCTTTATTTCTGCAACAGCAATGAAACATTCAGTGTTAAGTACTTCAATAATTTAGAGAAAGATCAAAGGGGAGAAAGCTCAATAATGTACCTTTTCTTGTACCTTACTGTGGTAAATAAATAAAACAATATACCTTATCTGTGTAAGTTGGAGGGCAAGTAGTACTTTTTAACTGCTACTGGCTTTTTATAGTGCCTACTAGCAAATTCAGATTTGCATGCCTGTGTTTTCAGGCAGAAGTAAGGAAAAAACCAAAATCATTTATGCTAAAAAGTTTCAACCTCCCAAAGCAGTGAAACATTGATGTATATTTGTTACAATAGAGTTATTAAACAGTTTAGAGAGATGCCTCTGCCCAAATTAAGGTGCAAATACGACCATATGCTAAAGTCAAAAGTATGGATGTTATTTAACAGTAAATGTGAGGGAGAGAGAGAGTGAGATAAAAAGAAATAGAAAAAAGAGGTGTGGGGGGGTGAGAAAGAGAGTGACAGAGACAGATTAAGTAGAAAACATCACTACTTCCATTGATCCTCTTCTTCCAGTCTTCTTGGTGGTGAGGGTCCTGCAAAACATAGAGTGCAATGGATTAATGTAGGTTCAGGCCAGGTGGGAATGCCCAGGTAGCTCCCCTGGTAGGTGGGTGCAAGTTTGACACCGTCTCTTGCAACAGATTGTGGATCTGCAGCATCACTTTGCATCACATGCAATGGTCTGGTGCAAGGCCTCAGGAATGAGCCTGGGGAGCAGTTCAGGGGGTCTTTGATGGATTAAGACACCTCCTCAGCTGCTCCTCACGTGAATGTCCCATGGATGTGGCCTTCCCTGGGTGGGGGGAGGGTGGAGGGGGTTACAACTGACACAATTTGTGTAACGGAGGGTGGTGTTAACTCTCTCTGACCAGAGGTTACACCAAAAACTCTCTCCCCATACTCCCTGCCCCCGAACCCAGACACAGATGATTTTCAGGGCAGCTGCTGGATGTGGCGTTCTTTGTCGATACATTCTTCTCCCTCAGCCTTATTTACTTCTCCCTAAATCTGAGATAAATGGACAATAGTGCCACCTTTATCTTATCTCAAGTTCCATTAGGCAGTTTAACTCACAGTCCAAAGTTCCAGACAGGAGGCATATTCAGGGAGGGATGGGTTTTGGTGGTCGCAGCTTCTTTACAGTTTTTCCACAATGGGCAAAAAGTCCTTCATAACAATGCTTAAGTCATGAACCATAACATTTCAGTCCCTCACAGTATTAAATCTCTCAATACCATCTTCATAATTTTACAAACTATAAATACCATTTACTGTATTTGAGCATGTTCTTGTGCTACATACAGCATATCAGCTGTAATGTCATCTAAAGAATTCCCATGATTTAGTCCTTTCATATTCAGTTAAGTGTTCTCAGAACATATTCTGTCAAAACATTTTAAATATTTGTATAATACTGTAGAAATAGTGTTGTGTATATGTTATCAGACAGTAGGAGATTAATTAGCGTTCTTTACAGCCTGAGCTACACTGGGATGGAAGAGGTGCACATTACAAGGTCTGATGCCTCAAGGGAATTTGTTCTCTCCATAAAAGGACTTTAAAACAAGCCCCACTGCGCGAGGCTGGTTTGGATTTTTTTAATTGTAAGAATTGCTAAGTAAAAATTAATTGGTTCATGATTACTAAAATGTACCAGTCACTGAGTTTTGACAATGCTTATGCCTTGAGCTGCTTTCATAAAGCTCAGGATCTGTTCTGGGCTGTAAATTCCTCGATGCAAGACTTCAAAAATGGCCACATATATCTCTTTTCTTCTGGGCACAATTTGTGTGTACTACTGACTATCTAAGCCTAGGATTCTAGTGGAAAAATAAGTCACTGGATATGATGGAGGATTTCAAAACTGAGTATTTTATATAATTGTCATGGGTGAGGTAGATACAGGAACAGAACCACACAGCTTAGTGGCATATTATGTAAAAGGTATTTGTTAAGTAGAATGGGACCACTATGCAAGGATGTCTTCCATCTAGGTCTGTTACTATCACCGTTTGTTGCTTTCTAACACAGCTGACTGATGTAAGACACCAATGTTTTCATTGGTGACATCACCATTTCCTTATTTCCTTTTACTTTCTCCACAGCTATAGTCATCATTGTTATCTAGGTTGCTGTCACCTCCTGGCTTCCCGCTCCAAATGTCTTACCTAGGCACAAATTTGTTATGAGCTCGTCTTCTTTGTTTCTTTTCTGTGCATACCTAACCACGAGAGCAGGTCAGGTGTAGCCCAGAGCTTTGAGAGAAGCCTCTCCATAGAAGTTGTTTGTGCTTGGTTTGCTTTTCTAGAACATATCAGAATCATGTAACAGTTCAGGCTGGGCACTAGGCAAATTCAGTCAAGGTCTCAGTAACTTCAGTGGTGCTGTGGTGGTGTAATACCAGCTGGAAATTAAATTACAAATAAACCACTTTCCTTCCCCTCGCCCCTTCCCGTACGAGAGGGACAGAAACTATGGGTTGAGATAACAATTTACTGAAAACAAAAAGCAATGGAATAAGAAACACACAGTAACAGCAGCAATAGCATTAACAAAAGTATACAAAAAGCGAAGGTTCTTTACCACAAAAAAAACCCACAACATTAACTTAGTTCTGTCTGGCCACTGGGACAAAGACAAAATGGTGGCTGTTCCTGTGCTGCCAGCTGGCCCTGTCCCCAGGCCCAAGACAATGGAAAACAATGATGACCAAGCTCCTGAAAGCTGTATCATCTGTGTTGTGCCGTGCCACTGCTCTGCTGCACTGGGGCTCAGGCTCCGCTGCGGCTTTGCCTCTGCACCGCGCTGGCTCTACTGGGCTCAGCCGCACTCACAGCTTTTCAACAGCACATCCCGTAGCCATGTCTTGGAGGAACGTGAGGGGATGGATGGTGGCAGCAGAGGACTGGGTTTGCAGGGCTGATGCTGACAACCTTCCCACTGGAGAGAGGGAGGCAAAATGACAAAATTGCCAGGGTGTGCCAACCTTTTCTTCCTCCCTCTCTTCAACCAGGGCAGGTGCTTTCAGATGGGTTTTACGGTTTAGCAATAGGTTTTGCCCTTTGAAACTTACCATACTTTGTGAACTTGGTCTGAACTTGCTGATGAGGGAGGGAGGCTTTTCATGTGTTTCTGATCAGAAAGATGCACAATGAAGAGATACTTCTTCACTTGCCTTCTTCTAACTTAGTCCAGCTTGTAACTTGAAACAATATAATTTGTTATACACCAGAGTAATATAGACAATTTGGAAAGACTTGGGATTTTGAGTTCTTAATTAATGTGAAGAACAGAGTTTGGGTTTTTTTGTCTTACATTAATCTACAAAGGCATCAGCTCCCATGAATTACCAGAAGTAATAATGTGTTTGAGTAGAAGTGGAGGCTTTGAAGCAGAGTTCTGTTCTGTAGAGTGCTTCATGGTCACTCAAGGAGGTCACTGTTGATCTTAATAATTTTAAAAACTGAAATTAAAATCTTTATGCAGTAAGAGGTGAATAATACAGATTTGAAACATAGTAAATAATTGCTTCTGTAGTGCATGATCCAAAAATAAAGCTGTTACTTTTCTATAGCAGTTTAGAATGTGTTCTTCCAGATGAAAGACAAAAAAAATCCATCACTTTGATGGGATGTGAATACCGTGTTGGAAAATAATTTAGTTAGAAAAAAAAATTAGTAAAAGTGCAGGTTTTGTAATGTGTGTTTCCTGCAAATATGTCAGACCTAGTTGCAGTTTAAACTAGACATCTCTGAAGCAGTTCAGGTTTACCAAGAACTAGAATGACACAGAGAAAGTGACACAGTGTGTTTTACAAGGTCAGCCAGTCCCTGAGTTTTGTGGCAGAGGAAGGAGGTTACCAAAGTAATTAAAGCATAAAAATTAAAACCAAGATTAATTACTTAAGATGAAGAAGAGACACTACTTCAATTTTCTTTGTGAATGTGTTCTGTGGTTCTGAACCCCCACATGTGGGACACACCGTCTTCTGTCCCAGGGACATCTCGGGACCATTTCCTGATTTAACATGCCTGATGGGCTGTCTACATATTCCCTCACTTGCTACATCTGGGCTGGTTTTAAGTAGTTCCAGCTCTTTGCTGTCATATTCCTGAAGGTTGCTTCTAGCCAGCCTCTGCAGATTTCCACTTATGATTACAGAAAGAATATGATAGAGCTGGTTTTGTCTGGGAATTACAGGGCAGAAGAGAATTAAAGCTGAGTTAGACTGTAAATACACATGTAAGTCCTTTTCTGATGATGAAAAAAACCCCTAAACCAAGAAAAAAACCCCAAACAAAACAAACCAAAATGAGCATAATGTTTTATTTTTCCTTTTCATTATATAGGTTTTTTTTTTCTCATATTCTAATTCTCTTCTCAAATATTTGTATACTGTGGAAGCCTGTCTTCCAGGAATTGATGTCAGGCAAAACTGTGAACGTGCTGTAGATTCTAGAGAAATGAATTCCTATCCAGCTCTTCATATAATTTAGTAAAATTACTTCACTTAATCGTAACAAATATGCATGCTTCATTAATTGACCAAAATAAACTAGTGGTAGAAATGTAGCTTTTGCAATTTTCCTTTAATAAGGAGAAAACAAGGACAAACAAAAACAGAATGAGAGAAGCTCGTGGGAGATTGTAAATTGATTTTCTTTTGAGATAGAACATAAGGGTTCTATTTCTGTTCAGTGTTGGCTCATTTGAGTATTTGTGCTGGTACAAGAGTATGCTGCTAACAAGATGAGTTACAGAATGTTTTGTAGTCATTCTTGCGCATCCATAGTAATGTGAGATGTCATTGAAAAATATAAAAAATTCAAGAATACAACATTTATGGTTGGTTTTGTTAAAATGAAGATGGATATATAGATCAATGTGAAGACTCGTGACAGGCTTAATAATTTGCTTATACTTTTAAATGAGAAAAAGACCTTAGAAAGTCAGGAGAGAGGGTTTTCAGTTTGGGGTCTTTTTAAACTATTTTTTCTCTGGAGTACATTGTATGCAATGGTTTAGGCTAAATGGAAATTTTATAATTTCCTAATCTTACACTAAAGCTATAATTACCATTTTATAATCCAACCCATAAATTCCTTCTGGTCACATAGAAGAAGATAAGCTTCAGTCTTCTTACAGGTAGTACAAAAAAATACATTCATACAAACTTCTTTTGTGGAATTAGATCATTTTGTTATAATACTTCTGAAGATGGCTTTTCTTGTGCACTGCAAGCCTGATTTTTCCTCTCAGTTATGCTTAGGCAAAGCAAATTTTTTCATATATGTGGTTAAGGTTAGAGGTGTTCATTAGCAGCTGAATTTCCTGCTGCTTCACTGATGGTAATAGGATGAGCTTTTTAAATGGTAAGGTTATGTTTCATTCAGCATTATTCCCTTAGTTCCTTATATTAAAAAAAAAAAAAAAGCTACAAAAATACCACTTTAATAATTCAGCTTGTGATTGGCACACAGTCTAGAAGCCAATATATCTTTCTTCTCCTTAGTCTAAAAAGTCCTTTATTGTGAGGATGTCATTTGTCATACCCAGTTCTTTTTAAGTAATATGATTTGGACTGCCTACATTTTGGTACTTAAGTATTTATAAATGAGGTAGTCAATAATTTTATTCTCCAATGTGCCATTTGAAAAAGGTGGACAAGACAACTTTTGTGTACTGGAATGTTTTATGAAGTTTTAAAGGGGATGTGAAATCTTCACACAGAGTTCAAAGCTATATTAGGTTATAATGAACACGAATTTTTGAAAGATATAATACAGAATCTTCACAATAACATTATGGGAAATTTCATAGATTCATAACTGACTCTTTGGTTCAAATAGCTAAATTCTAGCTTTAACTTACTAAGATGGATGATCAGAAAAAAGGAGCAAACAGTGCCTGAAATTTTCTACTTACATGGGAATTTTCTTTTCCCTGGTTCCAGAAAGAGAGAAAAGAAGATAAATATTTTCAGTTCTCATCAGATATTCTGTTGGATTATTTTGGTTAGAAAATGCAAAACCTTGCAACTTATTTTTTGGCATTTCTTCTTGTTATTTGATTTTATAGATTTAATCACTTATTTGAAATGATGTGTCCCAAGTGAGTGTTTTAGGTCACTCAAGGATATTGGCCAAAGCAGGTTTAGTGCTAAAGTGAAAGCGTGACAAAATTTGTTGTCAAGGTTTACTCTACTACTTACTAGATTGTTAAAGCACACAGAGAAAAATCTGAGTAAAATCTAAAATCATCCAAAAAATAATCTGTGTGGAGGTTTGGGATAGAAAAAGGGTAAGAATAGGAATTTATAAGGATAAAAAAGAATAAGGGAGACTTTCCTGTTGAGTCACAATGTGGGGAGTGGATCCCTTTGCCAAATTTAGCCCCAGACGTGACAAATGGTTCAGGCCTGGAGGTTTTAAGAACATGTAAACTTAACAGCACTAAATTAATAGCCTAATTTAAACAATTTAACAAAAGATTCTATTGAATTTACTGTAGCATAATAGTAACTCACTTGTAGGCCTTACTTACTTATGAATCTAATACATTTAAGAATCTAAGAGAGCAACATTCACAGTACATTTGCTATGGCATATTCACACACTCAGAGAGCTAAAGGAATATGTATAAGGTGAAAAATTCCCATTGAATTCAGTGAAGTACTTGTGTTGGATGCCTTTGCATATTCTCAGTGGTCAAAGGGTTGAGTCTTGAGGAGCAGGGGGTATCAGCCCAGGCTTTGTCACCATTGTTTGATGATCCTCCAGGTATAGCAGACTTGAGGCTTCACTGGCTCTGAGAGGCATGCTGCTCAGGGGGAGACTGTTGGTCACAGCCCGCTGTGGTCCAGGAGAGCTGAAAGGGTCTTGTTTAGGACCGCTGTTTATAGGGCCACAAGAGGGCTGGCTTTAATCATAGTAATTTTCTATCATGGCAGCAATTCAGCTCTTTAAAAGTTTGATAAAAAAAGCATTGTTCCACTTGGGTTGTTATTCAGGAAAAAAAAATATGATTCTGAAGCTGTTCATTAAAAAAAAAGAAGCTCATTAGGCAGCAGCAGTTCCTGGGAGAACTCGTTCTTGACAAGCTCAAGAGGAGCTAAGCCCAGGTGTTGTTCATCAAGGCTGAGGCCTAATGAGCATTTCTGATATCATTGTGCAGTCCAAGAAAGAGGAGTAGGAAGCAGGGAGAAACCACAACAAGATGTTTGAAGCATATTTTTTTTTAATGATTCTTAAATTAGCTAAGCAAATTTCTTTCTGTAGGAGAGGTTGGGAGTCTCCTAGTGGTATAGTGAGTTATGGTCTTACATATATCAGGCAGGGATGGAGACCAGATATTTGAAAAAGAAAATAAATTAAAGCAGACTGCTTTACTCTGAAATAATGTTCGGTTGGAAGCAGTGGAAGTTTAGTAATTTTGATGAAGGCTTCCTGTGTTTTTTTTTGAAGGACTAGCAATACATGACATTTTTTTAAAGCCTTGCTGCAGGCTTTAGTTTAAGAGGATAGCTGGAATTTACCTGAAATGAGTGCTACCCTTTGGAATGGAGACCACAAAAGATCTTCATCCAAGACCAATCTTGTAGTCAGGGCAGTCCTACTTCATAGATCTCATTTTCCCAACCATGAGACAAAATGGCATTTCCCATTTTGCTGGGAGCTTCAAACACAGTTGCTTTTGGGGGAGGTCTTTATTACTTCCTTTCCTCCTCTCTTTCACTCTTTCTCCCCATCTTCTCCCACTTGTTTTTCAGTTTTGTAATACAATACTCCATACCTCAATCATATCTGTGGATTAATCTGATTCCTTATTTTGCTGTATCTTTCCTAATTTTTGTATATGTAAAATACAGGAGCTTTGCTTTAAACACACCAGAACCGGGTATTGCTGCATAAAACTTTTGTTTCTTTGTTTTCTGTTTTATAACTCTGGCCACCCTGGTGACTTCTTCAGGACAGGCAGATTTCATAGTTTTAGTAGAATTTAATATATGAGCAGCCATGAGATGAGCAGCAGATCCATTAGATATGATCCTGATGGACTCATGAATGTACGTGCGCATTTCTAAAGTTAAAATGTATAAAAACGATAAAACAGTGAGAACAACAACAGCAACAGTATCTTTCAAACCAAGAAAGAAAACCCAGTGATATTTGAGTGGGAGGGTAGCCGCATTGCTCCACAGGACGTTTCCAAGGTCTCTGTGGTTTGAAAGTGTCAGGAAACTTGGTGATCACCTCTCTGAAAGACCCCACTCTCCAGGCCTGCTGTGCCTTTGCCATCAGCTGCTGCTCCTGCCATCACATGAGTCAGATTTTTTCCTGATGGGAGCAGAGCTGTGGCAGGCTTGTGCTTTTGGAACCTTATCCTGCTCCTCCAGCGCACCTCTGTCTGCCAGGTCTGGGGCTGGCTCAGATCAATAGGACTGCTCCCAAGCTGGAAGTAAGGGCTGGGACAGAAGCACATTGCTGAATCAGAGGCTTAGCATGCTGATTGATGTCTGTTCATCATAACTACATTCTACAAAGCTTTCTCTGTCACTTTCAGTTTGTTAATTCATTACTGGAGTCCTCTACCAGTGTTCCAAATATCTGTTATACCTTATATTTCAGTGATGGAAGTATGTGTCTGAAGAGTGATAACATTAAGGATGGCCAGTTTCTTGGGACATAGATGCCATAGATCAAAGCTGAGCTTTCACTGTAAATCTAAGGGAAATTAAATTTTCAATGACTTATTGCTCTGTTTTCAACTCCAAATACTCAAGCAGGATTTCAAATTAATCTGTTCCAGCATTCATGCAGTCAAATGATTGCATAATACAAGAGTACAAATTTAATCCCTAGAAAATATTTTTGTTTTTTGTGGTTTTATTTTTAGATTCAGTTACATGTCAGAAGTTTAAGACAGAAGGTTTTTATTTTGTTTTGTAATGAAGCAACTGAAAAATCAACACAAACCTTTGGTTGAAGGCAAAGTCTGTTTCACCAACAAAGCTTAGTAACAAGAGAAGATAGGGAATTTGAATGGCACATTCTCTAACAAAAAAAATATATAAATCCCTGTTTCCTGAGCCTTGGTAACTAATGAGTCTTAGATATTGGTGTTGGGCTACTTCAATGTAAACAATAAAATTGAACTTAAAAGTTAAAATATCATTAAAATATCAAGTTAGCAATAGTTATGAAACATAATTACAGATGGGACAGATTTGTTTGATACAAAAGTGTACAAAGCAAATCAGCTGTAAAATTCAGCACCATAGGGTAGAAAAAACCCAGAAACTATCAAAACGTTTTTGTGCTTCACTTTTTCAGGAAGAGACTGTTGTAATATGTATAATTTGAAGGGGAATAGGCAGTCTGATGAGTTTAAATAATTTTTATTGATGCTAAGGGCATTAATTTGAATTCTTAATACTAATTTCCATTTTTCTCCATTGGATAGTGCTGCATTAACTATTCTGTGTGTTTTCTGTCTCTGATAAAGGTTTTTGCTCTTTCTCAGAAGTCTCATTTATATGTTGAAGAGTGGGTGTTCCACCAGAGCAGCATTTTTTTATGAAAGAAAGAGTTATCAGCAGTATTCATATCAATAATGACAACTTCAATACAGGAATATGTGTCAGATGCAACCCAGAGATCCATGGCTCTGGAACGAATGAATGACAGTTGACTTTCAGTTTTAAGACTGGTTAGACAGTTCTCTATAGTTCTTCTGAGAGAGCTGTGTACAGCCAGAAAGAGCAGTAGTGATGACAAAGTGAAGCCTAATTAAAGCCACTACTGTCAACAATTCAACTCTACCAGTACATTTTCTCTTCTTCTTTTGAAGTTAGAGGTCTCACCTGAGTGCAACTATTATGCTATATATGTCACATATGTATATATGTTATATATATATATATATATATATATGTGATTTGGTTTTCATTATTCTCAAACTATTTCTGTAAAATAAAGATACACGTATACACCATTAAATATATGTGCAGTCTTCAAAATGATGTTTAGATTGTGATTTTGGTGAGCTAGAAAGTGTTACCAAATAATGCAAAACATATGCAATGCAGAACAGTTAGAGTGCAGCAGATCCAGGATTTTTGAAGCCCTCTACCTTCTGCCCCTCCAAAATGCAGTGAGGTTGGTGGAAACATACTATATTTCAAGGGCTGAAAGTAAATTTTTGAAGCTGCTTGCAGAAGAGGTGAGGCAAATTGTGTGTAAATCGTGAGTCCCTTTTCATCACTAAAATATTCAGTCTCGCAGTTTGGTTTTTTGTGGTCTGTTTAATTTATCAGCCAAGGGTGTTTTGAGAGAACATCAGAAGCCACTATACTCCTTTTTGAGCAAAGTGAAATAAGACATGATTCTGGAAATCACAGCTGAGTAAGCAAAACATCCTGGAACGTGATGATTTTCATTTCACTGCTATTTTTATTAAATCTTGTAATATAAAGGAAGATTCACAAACATGTAAAAAAAATATTTAAATAATTTTTTTTTCTTTTTTTTTTTTTTTAACCTGAGCTCAGTTTCCGTCACACAGCCACGGTCCAAAGTGTAGAAGTCTGGAGATGCATAGCACTGTGAAGGCTGATTAAGAGCACTGGAAATGTAATGGGGACTAAATGAAGTGCTGCTCATTTTTAGATTCAATTTAATAAGCTCTGTTTCTGTCCTTCTCATCCCTCTTCAATGTTTCTTTTTTGGAGGAAAGTTTGGGTCTTAAGGTGGTGTGCAGTTCAAAGAGAGTAAGAGTTTTACACACTGTATTAGCTAGTTGCTGCATACGTAATTAACTAGAAATTAGCTACCTACTGTGAGTTGATATCAGCTAGAGCTTTATCTTTAGTGCCTTAATAAGACAACTGTGCTGTACATGCATATATGCTTTCGTTTAACATTGGTGTTAAAAGAGATTATCTGTTAGAACAAAAATTGCATTCTATTCTGAGCATGAGAGGTAACAGTGAAAACTGAGCTGATGTTGTATGCTGGTTGTTTGCAAAGCTGTCTCTTTGTGTGGGCACAGTTTAGAATGTATAGCCTACAGCCCCAATTGTTTTGCTCAACAATTTTTTGACCTCCAAAATTTAATTAAATATCTCCAGAAAAATATATAGACAATTTCCTGGCAACTTCTGACATTAGCGCTCACATCCATATATATATATTTTAATATCCTAACCATTTACATGCTCTACTAAATGTGAGTCATAACACTTATTTTTTTCGGCCAATGGATTCTGAGGTGTTTGTGCTTTATGCTCACCTCCTCTTCTTAAAAGCATTTCTCTACATTATTGTATATAATGGGAAGTCCTATATATTTATTAAGGTTATAAAGCAGAGCAATTATATCCCCTGTGTGAACAGACATGTCCAAAGGGTGTTTGTGGCCCTCTTTACTCAGTGGCCTCTTAGACATGAACAGTGTTGACTTCATTGTCACGGTGGTCTGTTCCTTATGGTCTTTTCTTCTGTATCTTCTTTTGTCTCTTGCCTCTCCCATGGCAGCAGCACGTCTGTCACGTGGCAGGTTCAGATTTGGTTGCTAACTGGCATTGTGCAGATCTAATTACACTGTCATTTTGTCCAATTTTTGGGCATCCAGTCGCATAAGCAGATACATCATCTATATATCCATCATGTGAAGGACATGTCAACCTGTTTTTTTTGTCTTATGAAGTTGGTTTTCTTGTCAAGTAAAGGTCAGGAATTATTTTCTTGAATATTACCATAAGAGGCTATGTGGCTTCCTGAACCATATAAAGTTTTGTGTATGAGGAATTTTGCAGCTGCATCTAACATGGATGATAGAGAAAACATTAGAAAACATGAAAAAACAAAAAGCTGAATGAATAATCCAGCTCATGATTGCCTAATTTAGTAGTGTATATCAAAGAAATCAAATACCTCAAATTGAAATTAGAACCTTCTTATTACATTCATGTGTAATTAAATCCAGAGTTGCAGCTTTTTGTTTTAATGTCACCTTCCTATCAATGTGTATTCACAAACAATTTCAGGCATAGTCTATCTAGTCATAAATCATCTGATTTATGATCTGTAACTTTATGGACTTATACAAAACTAGGTCACTTTTCAATATGTATAATATGGTAAAAGATTTGTGTTTGAGAAAGATGCCATATTATGATACTGAATGCTCAAAACCCACAAGTTTCCTTCCCCAGAGAAATGAGATAAAACATGAACATGTGGAAGTCTGTGTTCTGCTCCATTTGATTCTGACTTTGGACTGGCAACTAATTAGAAATTTAAAACAGAATGAAAAGTAGAAACTACTTATGATCAATTTTTTGAATTTGTGTTACTCTTGCTTCTCAATAAAGGTAGCTAAAACACTAATAGCCTGACCTTTTCTGAGGTAGAAAAATACTCTCACCTGAAGTTGCTTTTGAGTGTCCTTGAGTGACAAGATCTACTGCAGAACTTGAAAAATGCCATGTTTGGTTCTGTTCTTAAATATATGACTTCAAGGCCCAAGGGGCTGGGATGGAATAATGCCAATTTAAATGAATCCATAACTGTATGGAAGGGATGCAAAAAAAGTAAGCCAGGGTCTTTGAGGTGCTATCTAAACTTAGTAAATACATGTGCCAGAATGCTCTGCTTGGCTTTGAAAATATTCCTATCACTTGTTCCTTGATTGTTCCTACAGGCTGTTTTGCGTATAGGCTGGCTATATGCACCTGGCCATGAGATTTGTTATATATATATGTATATACTTTTTTAAAGGTGAAAATTCTGGGTCAGAAACCAGTAAACAGAATTTAGGACACTACCAACAAGCTGAGTCAAGATACATAAGGCATAAGTATGAACACAGTTCAGAATTGGAAATAATAAATCGCTAGCATTTAGTCTACAGATATGAGTAAATGCAAGCCTGTCTCAATAACAAAGTAAGCACTGCAATAGCTTGCTGCTTTGCAAAGGTTAATGGTGTCTAGAGTCTGGAAAAAATGGAATACTTTGACAAGATACAAGTTCTGTTGAGCTGCAACTCATGATGAATATTACAGTTAAAAATGAATAGATTATCTACATACGGAAAGCACTTACTAATTTCAGACTGGGCACTACTACATCAGAAACAATTAAATAGTTACCAAGCAGGTGACAAGGGAAAAAAAAGGTAAGGTAAAATTCATCATTTGTAGTGGCAATTTTACCCATATTATTTAAGTATTTAAACTACATATGTAGGTTAATAAAGTGGAGAAAGAGTGACAGATTGTAATATTGTCTTGGTAAGAGACCTGGTCTTGTTCTTATTACATTTTAGGAGGTATCTGGTGCTTCATAGTTCAGAGTCAGAGAAAGACTCCAACCCTACCTAAAACACATATAACTACAAGATTTCCCTTTTCCTCGGGAAAATTGAAATTCCATACTTTATTTTTTTTTAATATGAGCAGATGACATATAGTGAGCATAAACCCCAACAAACAAAACTAACCACCAACTTACTTGTGTCCCCAAAACAAAATTATGATTGAATTCTTTCCGTACAAAGAAAGACAAATAATTAAAGGAATGGGAATAAGGAGGATCTTTTCTTGCTAAGAAAGAAATTCTAATAGAAATGCTTTTATTAAAACAAAAAAAAAAAGAATCTACTTCTTTGGTTGCCTTTGGCATCTAGTATATCTTCTGGGAAAGAAAATTTTTTGATACCATAGAATGGCTTGGGTTAGAAGTGAGATGAAAGATCATCTTGTTCAGCCCCCCTGCCATGGGCAAGGACACCTTCTACTAGACCAGGTTGTTCAGAGCCCCATCCAACCAGACCTTGAACACTTCCATGGATATAAAATAGAACATATTGGACATTTAATCTGATGGGAAGAAACAAATGAAGGAGAATGACCAGAGATTCTGAGCAGCACTGTGAAGAGTTAAAAATTTAGACCATAAGAAACACAAAAAGGGAAAATAGGGATAATAGTAAAAAGTAACCAGGGAGAGTAGACAAAAAAGTAATACAGAAAATAGTAGATAAAACAAACGTACAAATGTATCTAAAATTATTTAAGTCTGTCTCAGGAATACATTACATACATACATGCTTTAGCAGTGTATGGGTACAACACATATGTGGTTTGGCAAATACAGGGGAAATTCCCTCCCTTCCCCCCTTTTTTTTTTAACTCTGGAAGATACATAAAATGTAATTTTCAGTATTTTTGAGAAACAGAAGGAGTTTCTATTAGAGACCTGAAATATTTTTATAGGAAGACAACATCCAGATTTGTCTGATTCTTGCAAGTCTGATATTGGTACACATATTTTGCCTGGTATTTTGCAGTAACAGCATCAAAGAGAAGCCTTTGCTTTAGTAATTAAAGTGTGAACAAATGCTGAAAAGAAATATTTTCCAAATGAGAAAGGTGTTTCAGCAATGATCATGAGAATGTATAGAAATACAATTTTATAAAAGGATATTAAGGATTTTGACTGCTATTGATCTTTCCACTAGTAGCTTGGTGAAAAGATCTTTCAGAGTCTGAGATTTTGCACAACTCATAGAGACCACTCTTTACAACTTTTTAGATGTTCATGGAGGAGAGACAGGAGATTGATTACAGACCTGTCATTCAGTACAGTGCAGTCCAGCAGCAACTGGGCATGAGACACTGCAGGCTGCAGTTAAGTCATTAGAGCCTGGGAATTTATATACATTCCTTTTCAAAGTTACCCCATATATCACCATTACTACAAACCAGGATTTTAAACAAAGGCAGAAAACTTGTGACTCTGTGTCATTGCAAAAAAACATATTTTCTAACAGTGCATGAGGGTTACTTGACTTTGGGAAAAAAAAATATTTGACCCATTTATATGAACCTCAACTGCACAAGGAAATAGAACAAGCTGTGAAGGCCTGTTGCATAGGCCAACAGTGCATGCTGTAGATTACAGAGCCTAAAGTGGTGGTTAGTAAATCAAATAATACCTCTCACTCAGTAATTGTAACATTCCTTGCTTCCAAAGGAACAGTGACTCTCTTGAATTTGTAAAAAGCATTCCTTGCCAACTTGCTGGAAACTTTTTCACTTTCATTCATTGTACAGAATAATCACTTTGTAATGAGATCTTATAAAAGACAAGGTACAGGTTTTTCTTTATCTTATTCACAAGTAGAGGATCAAAGAAGTGTAAAAAGAAATATGGCAACCTGCAAGGAAGAAGAGTATTGCAGAGTTTTCAGCTGCTGTCCTGTGCTGTCATATACTGAATTAACAAAATGACAGATTGCCAATAAAACTGAAATAATCACATTCTAGGACAGCATGAGCAATATGAGGAAAGACGTACTGCATTTTTTTGGCTCTGTCTTCTGCTGGTAATGGAAAGTGTGTAGCTAGCTGACTCCTAATTTAAAAAAGAAAAAAAAAAGCCAACTGGTTATATTTTATGATAATATTTAATATAATATGACCTTAATTTAGCATCTGTGCTGGGCATGCCCAGTTAGAAAAAAATACATTATGCAGATCTGAGTTCTTTGAAAGTCTGATGCAAAGAAGACAGGAAAGTAATGCCCAAAATTCAACACCACCTTCTTCATCTGAAAAAAATTACTCTCACTCTCTATGTTGGTTGGACTCCAGAGAGCAGCCAAACATCACACAGCTGCTCGCTCACATTCCCCACAGCAGGATGGGGGGGAGAGAATTGGAAGGGTAAGTGTAAGAAACTCATGGGTTTAGATTAGAACAATTTAAAAATTNGGTAATGGAAAGTGTGTAGCTAGCTGACTCCTAATTTAAAAAAGAAAAAAAAAAGCCAACTGGTTATATTTTATGATAATATTTAATATAATATGACCTTAATTTAGCATCTGTGCTGGGCATGCCCAGTTAGAAAAAAATACATTATGCAGATCTGAGTTCTTTGAAAGTCTGATGCAAAGAAGACAGGAAAGTAATGCCCAAAATTCAACACCACCTTCTTCATCTGAAAAAAATTACTCTCACTCTCTATGTTGGTTGGACTCCAGAGAGCAGCCAAACATCACACAGCTGCTCGCTCACATTCCCCACAGCAGGATGGGGGGGAGAGAATTGGAAGGGTAAGTGTAAGAAACTCATGGGTTTAGATTAGAACAATTTAAAAATTGAAACATAATAATAATAACAACAACACAAACAACTTTAATTTCAATAAAAAAGAAACAAGAGACTCATAAAACCCAAGAAAGACAAGTGATGAAAATGAAAACAGTTGCTCACCACCAACTGACTGATGCTCACCCAGTCCCTGAGCAGCAGCCCTATGGCCAATCTTCCCCTTAATTTATTTCTGATCATGATGCCGTATGGTCTGGAACATCCCTTTGGTCAATTGGAATCAGCTGTCCTGGCTGTTTCCCCTCTCAAATTCTTGTGCACCCCCACCTATTTGCTGTTGGAGTGGTGTGAGAAGCAGAAAAGGCCTTGGCTCTGTGTGAGCTCTGATCAGCAGCAACCAAGACATCCCTGAGTTATCAACACTTTCCAGCACAAATCGAAGACATAGTCCCATACTAGCTACTATGGAGAAAATTTACTTCAGCCCACCTAAAACCAGCATGTGCTTCTCTGTTGTTATGATCTTTTCCTTTTAGTAATACATGGATGAAGAACTATTTTTGACATTTCAGTTCAAGATTTCATGCAGTGAATTATTGAAGGTCTTGTATAAAAAATTAAAAATTGTCATTAGGCTTCTGTGGGAGTCAGTAATCAGCATAATTCACGGAAAAAATAAAGTGACAGTGATCTGCAGCATGCACAAATGGAGGCAAAAGATCCTGGTCTGCTTATCATTGTACAGATTTTGTAAAGTTTGAGTCATGAGAAGATGTTGACAGTGGCTTAGAAAAAGACACTGAAGTTCAGTCACCTGAGAATGACTAATTACCACCATGTTTTTTCTTAATAATAGTAATGAGGTACATATCTGTACAACATCAAAATATTTGTCAGTTATGTTTTTTAAAATAGAAGAAAAAATACAAAATTAGTAGTGTTTATTGATTGTATATCCCAATAAAATGTATCAGTGGTTCACCAAGGGAAGAGAGGAGATGGCTGTTCAATCTGACTGAGTAAAATAATGTTAATTGGTCAGTCAGGCACAGGATATAACAAACACACATATCTAAGGAAGTAGAAAAGCACCCATTTTACACAAAAAGCAGAGTCAGCTGATTTTCTCTGTATGTACCTGATACAGTTATTTTCTAAGAGAAAAGCTGATGCTGCCTGAGTGCATTGGGAGATTTGATGGGAGCACATGGCTACAGGAATGTAACATTTTGCAAAAATGTAATGATTTTTGGTGGAGTCAGTAAAGCAGAGGATCTCTCTGAAAGTGCTGTCCAGGGTATAAAGTAAGGAAAATATTATAAATGCTTCTGCCATCTTCCCTGCAAGAGTACACTGGCTATACGTGGTTTTGAGAGGAGGAGAAACACTCCTGAGATCACTGAACACTCTTGTTTAACCTTAGCTGAATAGACCAAGTTTCTCTTGTCAGCACATTTAAAAGTATTAGAGTTGAAGAGAAAAAAAAAAAAAAAAAATTGAACAAGGGGGGAATATGCATTTTACTTTAGCTTGGATTCAGTTAAGGTGATTTTTAAATGTGTTGATAACTGCTTACCGCTTAGGTATTATGAACATAAGAATAGGAGGAACCCAAACATTATATCTTCAGCAGGGTTTGGAGCATCCAAAAATGTAAGTCTTCATTTCATGTCCATAGATTAGACACCATAAAGAGCAAAAAAACCAAGTGTGAAAACCAAGAAACTTACTTTGGGGCCTACAAATCATTTTGTTTTCTTCTTTCAGCTGTATGTACTTCCTGGTGATTATCATGTAATTGGTAGTTAGCATATGCAGAGTATAAGGTCAGCTTAAGCACTGTAAAAGTGTACATAGTTTGTGAATTGAATAAGAAAACCAAATTTTGATCCATGTATAGAAGTCAAATTCAGACTGATGTTTACTATAATGGAAAAGTAATACTAAAAAATATAATCAATTCATCTTGAAAATAATGGTACATTTCAGCAAGGTGTTGAAGAGCAAAAGAGCAGCATATGTTAAGCAAAAGCAGAAAATTGCATGCAGTGCTATTAAGATGTAATTGTTATAAACAAAGGTTTTATTGAGAATAGTCATCGCTCTGTAGGGGAGAGAAGAGATCAATAGTATTCATGAGACTGCACTTGAGTAATCAAGTTTCTTAATCTTTTTTATACAGAATAACTTCCCTTTGAGCACTATACAATTTAAAACAGCCACAAATTATAACTCAACAAATAAATTAGTGTATATTTTCCATAGATTAAAATCAGCCTGAAAAATTGCAATGAAGTATAGCTTTTCTTTTTTTATTCCTTTTCATTTTATTTTTCCTTTTTTTTTACCCCTGAATGGCTTTCCTTTATCAAAAACTCCTTGGTTTGTGCTCTCATGGATCTTCTAGGATATTAAAGAAACTGATTGTGTTTTGGATGCTCTCTTTTTGATTAAGTGTGGACATTTCAAGTTTACATGTGTGATAGACCATAAAACCAAATGCATGTTGCATGCTCTGTGCATGTGACTTGCTGCAACGTGAAGGCATCGACAACCCACTCTTCAAAGACTAATCCTGGAAGCCGAGGAAAGCACTTGCTGTGCCAGGTCATGTAGCTTTTAAGTAACACTGAAATCTATTAAACAATTTTTTTGTTCTCATAATGCAGTTTTTAAAAGTGGCATAACCTTTTAGATAAGAACCATTTGGCATTTCAATCTACCACTTATAGCCAAGAAGGACTAAACCAATGTTGAAGACACATGGTTGGATTTAGTTCAAATCTTAGCTCTGCTTGCCTCAATGGATTTTTTCAGATCCCTTCTCTCTATATTCATTTCCCTCTTTGTATTCTGTGAGGATCTATCAAGATGTTTTATTCATTAGTGCCTAGAAAGTCATGTGCTACACTCTGAAGCATTTTTTTTATGATATACATGGATGTATAAATGAACAGTCCTACTATATACACTACTCATTATTATTTGTATCACTATCTAGTTTTTTTGGTCTTTGGAAGATTATGAAAGCAACTTTTTATGTAGTCAATACACTTTTTCTTTAATGTTTAAAAGGTTCTATGTACTTTTTGTTCACCACCATCAAGTTGTGCCATAAATAACCATACTGCTACATTATAAACTCTTTATTAGTTATTAGTTCCAAAACATTGTTTTTGTTTGTGAGGTAATTTGGTTTTTTCCTCCCAAACAGGACAGAAAAAAATTGAGAACCAATTTTTGTTGCTTTGTAATGTATGTTTTTCTGAGTTTTCTTGCAACAAGGTTTTAAAAACAGTGTCAGGTTTTTGTTGGTTTTTTTCCCCAAAATATTCAGGATTAAAGTTAAGTAAAAGGGTAGGAAGATATATATTAACATTGTAGCTGTAAATCTTAAAGTAGAATTTCACTTGTGCTAGTATTTTCGGAAGGTGCATACTAAGTGTGTTAGATGCAGGGGATACAGACTGTTTCCTTTCTAATGGAAGCTCTACCAAAATAAATTATATGACAAATGTTGTTAACCTGTTTTTAAAGAACAGCATTTTGAGGAGATCCACAGAAAGACATTATACTACACAGAAAAGAAAGGTTAGCAAACTCAACACGAGAAACATTTAAAAGTGTTACCTGCATCTTCTTCCAATGCAAAACGGAATGGAGTGTTACCAATTTTTGTTTCCTCAACTGTAAACAGATAGCAGAAAAATTATCCTTTATTATACTTGTAGTGGATGCAAAAGACCATATATGAAGGTCAAAGAATGAAGTTTTAGTCACCTTGTTATTGACAAGGGTTTTTAGAAGAACATTTTTACCTTTCCTCACTTCCCTCTTCCCTTCCCTTCTCTCTTTTACTTGTCTTTCCCCTGGTTGACTCTAGAGCTCAGAAAAGACTGTTTCCAGTGTTTCAGCATCTGAACTGAAAAATAATTTTGTGGAGTGACTGAACATATGCTTTTGAACAGAGAAATGAGCAGAACCAAAAGCACCACCAGGAAAAAATGGTCCATAATGACCAAAGGAAAGTCATGCTGTTTACCCAGGGCAATGTGTGCTCACATCCCACTGTGCTTTGCAGCTGTTCTGAATAGAAGAAACACTGCCTGTCCTAAAATATGTTATCTGCAGTGACCATGTGCAGAAAAGGGAGTCATAGGAAATTTAGGCTTTGTAAGAAGCACTCACAGAATTGAAACTGCGGTATATCCTAGAAGTAAATTTTCCCCAAATTCTTGATAAAATTACTGAAATTTGCAGCACTGTGTGTGTATAATGTTTTTTCAATCTTTCTAGTATAAGACTGAGGAAAGTCAAGTATCAGCTTTTCAGGACATTAGGGACTTGAGTTCATTTCAGGTGGAACTGATGTATACTGACTTTTTTTTTTTTTTTTGTAATCTTTCCTGCAAGACACATTTTCTTCTTTTGAAATACCATTTTAAAATGCCTGCAGGTCCTGTGAGCACAAAGGTTTGTTTTGCCATCCATATCATTGCTCTAAAATGCATTCTACAAAAGAGGAAAGAAAAGTGGTAGATTATTTGTTGAACTTTTTCAGGCATCATTTTCACAAATCCTTTGCCTCTCTACTCTTTTTTTTTTTCCTGATCATCTTTAGCATAATAAAAGGAAGCCAAAAGACTCAGAGAAATTAATTATAAACTGACATATTATTGATTTCATGCCTTGTGTGGATGCAAAAAAATTTAGATTTTTCACTAGCACCCAGTCCTCCCTGTTTTATTCCATGATGTTTTCCTTTCCTTTTTTCTTTTTTTCTCATGGTTTGGTTTGGGGTTTGTTGTGGTGGGGGGCAATGTTCATGCAGGCTGTGAGAATGCTACACTTTTCTGCTTTATGTTCCTAGGCTTTTTAATAAGCCTAAGCAGATTTTTGTGTCAGTTACATTGATAAAAATCTGCAACAATGCCTTGTTTGTCTTTGGTGCTTGTCTAGGTGTCTATCTGTGTACTTGAAATACAGAGTCTTTTATCCTTTTTTTATTTTTAAGTTCTGATTACTGCTTAGGAGAAAATGGCTTGTCAACTCCTGCAGGAAAGTTTGCTGCATCCCAAATTCAGCTTGCTTTGTGCTTGCTTAACAATGAAGCGTCAAGTCTGTTGCTGTCTATGGAATTAAATGGTGTTAACAACAAAAAAAAAACCAAACAACAACACACCAGAATAAAACAGAAAAATAGGCATTTTCTATCTGTTTGTCTCATTCCCCACATTAATTTTATTTTCTTCTGAGCTCCAAATTGTTTGTGCAAAGGCAAAAAGCACATCTGCCCCCTTGAGAGGCTCCTGTTTCAAGCAATGTCATAACCCACCCAGGCTGTTAAAGTGACACGCAAGACTTTCCTTACCCTTTTTCTTCCTCTATGAAATATTTTAGGGTGGAAGAGAAAGTGTTCAGGTCCTCCGGGTGATTTCTGCTCAGCCAAGCTAATTCCATTATCCGTTAGTCATGTTTACATCAGGCTAACAGCTAATAACTCATGTGGAACTCTGTAACCGTCTTTAATCTTGTTCTTTATCCAGGAGCCTGGCTTTCTCAGATTATTAATGGTGATGGGTAAGTGTCCTGTCAGGCTTCTGCTTGTGGAATTGCAAAGCGGCACAAGGTCAACCCTTTCAGACCAGCTCTCTGGGGTGACATATGGTAGCCACACATACCCCTCCTCCTAAGGGAAAGAGCTGACTATTTCATACAGAGTCTCAAAATAGTCATTGTTCTCAAGCAACCCATTAAAGAGTTGAATTTTCCCATTTGAAAAAGCTGGATATAGATGTAGAGAGAATTGTGACTGACTAAAAGTCTGCTATCAGCTCGGTGGCAGGCTGTATGTATCCAAGTGAGTCTTTTTTGTAGGTAAATGATCTTACAGAAGATTTCTGAATCCCAGTGGGCATACAGATGCCAAAGGATGCCCTCAGAATTAAATAAACACTGATGACATACTGTGAAGAAATTTCTTTTTAATTCTTTTCTGACTGACTTAAACTATTCAGAGTACCAACTGTATTATAGAGCAATAATCATTTTATATTAATTTGGCAAAATGCTTAGGTATGAGTACTTGAAGGTATAAATAGTTACTATAATTTCCATGCATGTTTGTGTAGACAGCAAAAAAACCCCTTAGTGTCAATGTCAAATCACAGCTTTAACCTTGGACTCTATTGGGTAAGTGATACTGAAACAGGGCGAAGAACTTGTTTAAGCTGTTTCTATTCAAGAGGGCAAATCTGCTCCATTGTTGCAATCAGAATGAGTGAGTGTAAGCAACGTCAGGGTAAGTGATCCTGCTTTTCATCATAGACAGTGCTCTAGAAGCCTTTCTTTGTCTATTGAATAAAGATGATGTGAGAGTATCCTGCCAAGCTTCAGTTTGTGAAAACTAAATGAGGCCAAGAGCAGACCTTGCTAAGGAACCTGTAATTTATGCAGCCATGAAATGCTACACATTCTAACAAGGGTGTTACTAATTTTGTGATTAAAAAAAACCCACAATGAAACCAAAACCAAAACAAACAAACAAACAAGCAAACAAAATCCCAACCCTCCACCAAATTTATTTGGTCATGTAAGTCTGTCAGGAATGAAAAATAGTTTAGGATGTACTAGGCTCTGCAACAGTCTCCTTTATTCATCCCAATATAAAGACTTTCAGCTTGAAATGGGCAACCAGATCCTTATCTGAAGAGATATCATATCTTCAAGCAGATAATGTTTAATTGAATAAAATGGAAAATATAGGGATGTCAGGGGATCTGAGAAATTGTGGATTGTCTCTTGATGGAAATGGAAAGCAATCTAACTCAGTTAAAATTTGACTGCATCACCTTATTCTAAAGAACAATTGAAAATATATATGAATAGGCATAATGGACTTTAAAATATTTTCAGACATTTGATTTGATTATTTAAATATAAAATCTCTTTTCTTCCCCTTCTTTCAAAACTATTCGTAGACTCATAGAATCATAGAGTCACAGAATGTTTTGGCTTTGAAGAGACACTAAAGATCATCTAATTCCCACCCCTTGCCATGCACCTCTAGACCAGCCTGTCCAACCTGGCCTAGAACAACTCCAGGAATGAGGCATACACAACTTCTCTGGGCAACCTCTTCCGGTGCCTCACCACCCTTTGAGTAAAGAAATTCTTCCTAACATCCAATCTAATTGCCCTGTTGCCTTGGGCAATGTAAAAAGTTGCTCTAGATCTTTCCTATAAGTTCCCTTTAAGTACTGAACGGTGACCAATAAGGTGTCTCTGGAGCCTTCTCTTCTCCAGGCCAAACAACTCCAGCTCTCTCAGCCTGTCTTCATAGGAGAGATGCCTCAGCCTTCTGATCACCTTCATGGCCTCCTCCCCCACTCAATCCAACAGGTCTATGCCTTCCTTGTGCTGGGGATCCCAGAGCTGGAGGTAGCAATCCAGGTGTGGTCTCACCAGGGCAGAGGGCAGAATCCTCTCCCTTGCCTTGCTGGCCACACTGTCTGCATATGCCTTGCATATGATGACTTTCTGGGCTGCAAGCATGCACTGTTGGCTCATGTCCAGCTTTTTGTCCACAAGAACCTCTAAGTCCTTCTCTGAAGGCCTGCTTTCAATCAGTTATTTTTCAGTCTGGGATTGACCTGACCCAGGTGCAGGACCTTGCACTTAGCCTTGTTGAACTTCATGAGTTCCTTGTCATCCCATTTCTCAGGTTTGGTCAGGTCCCTCTGGGTGGCATCCCATCCTTCAGGTGTGTCAGCTTCGTTTCATCTGCAAGCTGGCTGAGGGTGCATTTGAGCTCACTGTCTATGTCATTGATGAAGATATTAAAGAACATAGGTCTTAAAATAGAGCCTGTGGGACAAAATAGTATAAAGTATTTATTTAAAAAAAAACCAAACCCAAAACCCCAAAGTTAAATGCAATAAAGATTAAAATATGTTAATCATTTTTCACTATTTTTATTCTTACAGAATTAAATGTAATCTCTTTAACCTAATTATCTTTATTATTTCCCTTTCTTAAATCAGAGGCACCAGAGTTTGGGGAGCAGTGATTTGGTAAGAGAGAAATCTTAATTGATTTTGTGGTTTTTGACTCAAAACAAGGACTTTCTGCTGCTGTATGTAATGGGGAAAGGTGGGAGGAGAACACAAATGACAAAAGGGGCTGGAGAAAGGAAAGCCAAGCTCACAGGCCCCATGGAGGTTGGTTTGCAAGCCTTGAGAGTTTGAGCAGGTGCAGGAGTACAAGCCTTCCAGGAAATTTTGTGTTGACAGAAGGATGGAAATTCATGCAAATAAGTCTTTCTTGTCACAACTTAGCATCTGACAGATGAAAATTATGCTGATTTTATAGAATTAAACTGTCATTTTATGGAGAGAATTATTTAGAACTGCTGTGTTATAATATTCAGTCATGAACTTAAGTAAAGGTTGCCTTCAAAGTCTTTACCTCAGAGTCCTTGTTCTTCCTGCTGCTTTCCAGGGGTACTGTGGCCTCCTTTGCATAGCTCTTTCTGTGGTTGAATCTCCTCTGCTTGTAGCTGCTGGATTTCTGTAGTCTCTAACTCATAAGGTCATTGCCCATCATGGGGACATAGATTTTACCTCTCTGCTAATATGACATGTTAAACCATCTGGGTAGACTTCTGGCTTGTGTTCTATATTGAAAATTACTTTTATAGTTTCCTGCTTCTGCTTTATGGAATGGCACCTTGTAATCTTCTCTTCTTCTCTTCTGCTTTTACCTCCCACCACTGATATCTCCAGTTGGAATGAATTCCATTTAATTTATGATAGCAGTGGTTTCAGGATACATGCTGTAATTTGGTTTAGTTCTTTTGTTTTTGTTGTTGGTGTTTTTGTTCATAAAGATTTGCAACATTTCTGTTATTAAAAGACAATAGAAAACAATTGCTATACAACACTGCAGCAATCTGTGTTTGTGAGAGGCCTTACCTTAGAAAGATTCATCCTGTGGAAAAAAAGCCTTTTTTTCCTTTTCTGTTTAAAATACCCTTTTTAAACAAACCTGGTTTTACAGTTGTTCTTGATTTTAAATTAGGATTTATCTAAAAAGCTGATAATTCTAAAAGGGAAGGAATCTGTGTTTCATTTTATTTGTTAAATTATTAATAAAGCGCAATTTCCAAAAGAAGATGACATTTCAAAATACTACATGAAATGAATTTTTTTTTTTTTTAGTTTTTTTAATTTTGAGGTTAATAGACTTTGTTCATTATTGGCTATTTTAATTTAAAAATGTTTTGATTTTAAATGGTGTTTTATGTCTGAAAATACTTTGAAAAATTCTGAGATGGAAATGAGTTTTGAATGACTTTCCACATTTCTAAACATGTTTTTCTTTAGTTTCACATGATTTAACTTAGTTTAGCCAACTATGCCATTTCTGATAGAAATTTTTCATATAAGTTTTCAGTTAAATTTAGCTTTCATTAAACAATGGAAAGACAATTCAGATCTAAAAGTTTAAAAAAGAAAGAGTTTTCCATCTTACAAAGTTTCCTGCTTCATATAATCCTAATGTAAATCTAATTCCATTATTTTTCTAGTCTGTGCATGCATCTTTTATTTTGCCTCTGTTGCCTACATAAAAAAGGAAAACGAAAGCAGTATTAGAAGAGAAAATTTCACAGAAGGGTGTATGAAAAGATCAGACATATAGAATTGTTACTTGTCTTTTCAACTTCTGTCATGTTTTCTTTTGCAATAGCTCATCTTTAAATCACAGTAAGTGTCTAATTTTATTTTTCACAGCTAGAAAAGTTTTCTGGCCTTCTTAGTTGTGCTGTACTTTTTGAGTGCTGCATAAGAATTTGATAAACAAGGACTATTTCTTTTATTAACCCCTTACTTTGAAAGAAAGTAAAATGTATTCTAGAATGTATTTTGTTTGCAATTTATCCATTTAGTCTTAAATTTTCATCACGTTATTCATCCTGCACTGCCCTCTGTAACCTCAAGAATCTTTTGGGACAAAATAGAATTCATTTTATTTCTTTTGTCAAAATTAAATCTATAGTTCCAGTTTTGACAAGAGAAAATTAAAAAATAAAGTATAGAATGTAGAAGTGCTGCAGTAAGTGCTTTCAGTTTGAAAAATAAATGTCACTGGTACACAGTCAAAATAATAGAAAATGTAATTGAGTTTTGTACAGGGAGTTTATACTCTTTGGGATAATGCATTATATTTGGGTTTGGGGTTTTTTCAGTGGAAAAATATATTTAATTTTCTTATTTTCACTTCTAAGCACTGGACCACTGCCCTTTGTTGAAAGTGGAAGATATACCAAGTGTCTACTTTGTTTCTTTTTTCACTGGCAAACAACTCTATTGCTGAGCATCTTTGTTGGAGCCCATACGATATGGGAAGGGAAAGTGCACCTTAAAAACATCTGAGGAAGTCATATTACTGGCAGTGTCCTTCAGAAATGCTTTTTCTTTAGGTAAACTAGGTGTAGAAAGGATTTTTTCACTGTATTGGGAAGCGTAATTTACGTTATTCAGTAGCAAATATCTTTGGTGTTTTTCTGACAATTTACCACTCTTAGGCATGCCTGTGAGGAATACACTTTCATTTTTCTTAGGTGTATATAAACATATCTCTGTGTGTCTTACACATACATATACACACAGAAAGAACACAAAATAAGGGGATATTTGTTGTCCTGAACTTTTTTGGCCTGAAGACCAAAGCAAATGTAGTTGTCATGAAATCTTTGTTTTGGTATCATAAGAATGACTGAAAATTATATATTTTTTTAAATACATTGTAGAAAATTAGAGACCGGGAGTTTTGCCTTGATTTCCTAGGAGGAAAAAATAAGTCAATAAGAGCTTGTTAGGAGAAATCATGATACTTGGCTTTGGCTTTGGTCTGAGAAAATTTACTTTCCTCTTTTTCTCTTTTTTTTTTTTTTTTAATTTAGTTAGTGGAATGCTTAATCTTTGCAGAACAAAAGGGATGTCTGGGAGGTAAAACTTTGTTACCTCCCATAGACTGAAAGGCACATCAACTCTGAAAGTCAATCTAAAAAAAGTCTTAGATTTGCTGCAAATACTTGGAAAAGATAGTGTTCTTCGAAATCAGATCAGTCTCAATTTGGTCTCTCTGTTTCAAAGATCCCATCAAACAGGAAACGTGAACTAAATCATCAAGGATGCTGCAATTTTTTCTGTTACTTACACAAGCAAACAAATTCTGAGTTTTAACATGGCATATAGTCCAACTTCCTATACAAACTGATCATGAAAAGAAATATTGTGCCTTATGCTAATATGTATCTAAAAGCTTGACCTAATTTTCCAAAGTACACTGCACACATGACCTCTGAAGCAGACCTCTTTAATTCATGTGTCTACTACAAACTTAATGTCTTGTGTTAAAATGCTGTTGCATTTTAATAACAGTCTCATCTCCTCTTTCTTCCCTTTACCCTCTTTTAAATACTGATTCTAAAATTCATGAAGAGAAAAAACAGCAGCAAAGAGATGGAGATAGGGAAGGTGATTAATTGGTGAACAATAAAGGGGTGATTGATGTGTTGACATGCTGAAATGCTGGTGCAATATTTTGCTCTTAATTTTTGTACCTTGAGCCAGTATGACAACTGGGAGGTTGCACAGTTACTGACACTCATCTCTGTATTTACAGGGCAATTAGCAATTCCCTGCACCTCATCTGCAGGTTTTCTTACATAACTGTGGTATGATTATTTCTCAGTAATAGTAAAATATTAAAGTCGCTGTACCCTGTCTGAAAATTCTTATTTGCATAACTGTTATTCAGCTTGTTTCTGAACAAGGGCTGAGTAAGTCAGTCTTTTTCATTGATTAGCTGAGAGCCATTTTAGCTACCTTATTAAGAAATAATCACAACAATTCTTTCTGCTCTGATTGTCTGCTGCTGCCCAGCCAGGCTGCCAACTACTGCCCCAGATGCTAACTAGTTAAATATTTAATTATAATTAGTGATGCTTGAATACCATAATGATGGTTAACACAGGTAACAGGGAGCTACGGCCTTTTTCACTGAGCTGAGTAAAAGCCTTCTTTGCCTTCAGAAGGCATAATACTTTCTGGTTCTGGAGGGTGTGTATCCTAGAGAGTTAGTTGCTCCTTCTGTGCTAATGACAAACCTGAATCTTGGAACCTCGTTTTTACTTTTCATTTCCTTTGGGAACAATGGATTTGTTTCTGCACCTTCCATTATTATGCAAATAAGTTCAGCAGAAACCTGATGATATTTACTCATACAAAAGTACAAGGATAACCCCCTTCTTCAGCATTATCAAAATATTGTTAGGGGTCTCAAGTGGGTGACCTTAGTGCCAGTCCAAATTTTGAGCTGCTCAACAGAGATTCTATTTCACACACATTGGGTGAGAGGTGTGTCTGTCTGGTCTCTCTCTTCCTTTGGTCCTCACCTGAGATTCTGTCTTTGTGTCTGAATGAAGCTGGCAGGTAAATAGGTGGAAATACATCTGGTGGTTTAGCAGATGCTGAGAAAGAGACCAGAGTTGCAAGTGGTGAATCAATATAAAATTGTCACAGGAGTTTGCTGCATTATGCGTTGTCTGCAAAATCAAAGGAGTTGTAAAGCCAATAATGGTTGATAAAATCTAAAAAGTACAACTTTATTCAGTTTCTAAGTTGCAGGGTTTGGGTTTAAATGCTCTTTAATGCCACAAACCATATAAAAATGTGTATGTGTATCAAAAGGGGTAAAACCAAAGAATTGTTTTAGTTCTTTTTGAAATGGAAAATAAGTCTCTTCCTGGGGATAAAACCCTCCCAGGAATTTCAAAAGCTCTAACATCAGAGAAAGTTTTAGCTAAAGTGAGGTAAAGTCATAAAAGCATTTCAGTTGGAATTTTCCTAAGCAGTAATGTTTTACTGTCTTTTATATCATCAATTGCTTTTAACACCTTACAACACTCAGCAAAGCAAATACTTGATTTTATGGTGAATTAATTGTTCACTTCATATATCTGAATGATCTGTCATAAAATGATGAGAAATAATTTTACCATCTCTGTAAGAGAAATATAGGAAGCTGTGTAAATTTTTAAAGAGTATTAGAGATATAAAGGAATTAATTTAAAGCTATATTTTTTAAAGCTCACTGTGCAAAATGAGCTCTCTCTACAACATATGAAAATTTTCCAGGTAACAATTCTGTCACTGAACAGATTTATTCATTAAAAAACCAAAAAGTTTGTTCATTATGTTTACGATAAAGTGTGACCCCAAACCATTAAAATTTAGATCTTTAAATGAAAAAAATCATATAAATATTTTAGGTATCATAAGTAAGAAAATAATTTCGTCCATTACATTAAAATGCTGTCTTTCCAATGGCTTTTATTTAGTGTACTTAATATCTATTAAGTATCTGCATGCTTATTGTTATTTGTTTGCAATTCTTAAGAGCACAGAGTACAAATTGTTTCTTGAAAGCATTCTAAAGATTTCAACAGGCATTTGAGGTGTATACTGTTTCTGAAAAATCAAAATACTTTATTTAGGAGCATAAAATATGGACCTATTTTGGACTTCCATGTCAACAAATGTGATAACTAATAATAATAAAAAGACACTAATTCATTTATAAGAGAAAAATTGGAAATTTAATTGAAAAATGAATAATCATCTTGTCTAAAAGTCCTTGGTACTTTCAAAGACTCCTTTCCTAGAGGGAAGTGAAGAGGGTTTGAAAAATGAGAGAGCTTATTTTGGCTTACTTACTGGCTTAGTGTAAACAACAAAAGCTATCTTCATGAAGAGACTTGGTCATAATGACTTTGCTTTAGGCTTTGAAATTCCAGGAAAAGAGGAAGTACCTGCTGCTAATGTACAGAGCAAAGAAGATTTTCCCTCAGTGAAGGTTGGGAGCACTTTAGGAATTGGTACGTACACTAATCTATGGGGCCTGAGGCATCAACCTCACTTAAGTCCTCAGGAAAATAATAATGCCCTGGAAGCCTGAAAACCATTCTCAAAAACATGAAGGACAAGAAGGTGGCTGAGACAAGTCAGTATGGATTTACAAAGGAGAAATCATGCTTAACCAACCTGGTAGCTTTCTATAATAAGGCAACTGGCTTGGTGAATGAGGGGAGTGTAGTGGATGTAGTTTACCTTGACTTTAAAACAGCTTTTCACATTGGCTGCAAAACAATCTCATAGAGAAACTGGTGAAGTGGACAGTGAGGTGGATCAAAAACTTCCAGAGTGGCCAGGCCATTGGAACAGGTTGTGAAGTATCCATCCATGGAAAAAAACTGTTTTGTCCATGTAGCTGCAGCTACCTTTCGTAGCTGACCCTGACTGAGCTGAGGGTTTGGACCAGATGAACTCCAGAAATCCCATCCAACCTCAACCATTCTCTGTTTCTGTGATTCTGCAACTAGAGGAACCACACAGTGGGTCACACGTAACCACTGATCAGAAGTTGCATGGAGGGAAACACGTTTATTTCCACCAAAGCAATAGCTCCCTCTGTGGTTTTTTTTCAGTGCAGAGTATTAGCCTTCCTTCCAGCTTAGTCTTTGGCCCAGTACTCCATTTATACCAGGACAAAATGTGTGTCTCTGGGCTGTGTCCTCTAGTAAGGTTAATTCACTAATCTTAGGGAAATATTTGATTTAGGTTGCTCCAGACTAAATGTGTCAATCTTTCTACCTTGAGACTTGATGGTATTTTTTTAGTACAATAGGACAGTGCCCTTAGCAATTACAATATGTCTGATTGATTGGCTGTAATCTATAATACTGCAGGTATTATATATCATTATCCTCTTGCCATAATGCTGTTCTTTGTGAGTTCAGCTGAGGTACAATTTCATCAGGACTATTTCAGCACTTTGTTCCACTGAGCTTAACCTTAAAAAGACATTATTGATTTCCTATCAAAACCACAGTTTTGCAGACTGAAATAACTAGACAAATTTATGTTTATTATAAAAAAATAAAATATGCAATATATGCAATAAACAAGCTGCTCATTACATGTCTTGAGGTAAGTTATATAAGTCGTAAACCACCTAGCCACTATACAGTTGCATTTTTATTGTAGCATGGAAGGAGCTCAGACAAAAATAAAAGAAAAACCTTGCTTAAATTGCAAACACAAAAGAAAAAGTAACCACTGCCTTTTCGAAAGAATGAGGATGTTGACTGTAATAGTTTATGAAAATACGTGCTTTATTTTTAATTAGTATTCATTTAATTATTGAAATCATTCAAAGCAGGGTGTTAAGGCTGAAACATAGTAAGGTGAAATGGTTTCTATTCTAAGTTAAATCAGTGCTAACTGAAAATGGCTTATGACTCTTTATGGACATTTTTATTTAAAAAAAGAAAGCAGTTTTAATATTGTAAGCTCACAAGGATTGATGAGATTTTGGATTTGACATTTAAATTTGTCTATTTCCTGTCTTTTCTGTGGATCTGTGAGATTGGGCATGTATGTATGTATGAACAACTAAATAGAGACAAAATCATATTTGCCTTTAATTTATTAAATTAAAGCAGATAGCTTTGTGAATGACGATATGAAAATATATTCACACCAGTTAATAAAGATCCACATGTGTACCACATGGGAAGAAAAAAAAGGATCAGTGAGAAGAAGTCTCCAATCATTTATGTTGTTGAGTGTGAGCATTCCACAGATGACAAAACCGGTCTCTTTTCTAACACATTACTTTCTTGTCTATTAATTTGAAATTTAGAAAGGTAGGAAATAATCTAAAAGGAAAATTATTTTCTCCAATAAGATTTGCAATTTTTTCTCTAGACAAGACAGATAGGGCTGCAGTAGTAAGTGTCACTAAAATGTGTCCTCTATTTCCTCCTGCACCACCTCATCTGCTGTCTGTGCTTGGCCGTAATTGCTGAAATTCACAGCAGGCAATAAAATTACTCAATTCATTGCTCTTGAATTTGGGAAATGAGCAATTGTACACAAGAGACATGAGGATTTATAAAGATGAAAGAGAGGCACAAATATTATTTAATCTATTTTTAGAAACTGTTAACAAAATGTCTCCTGGCTGCTTTTAGCATCTCTGAGTTTAATCATTGACTTAGTTTGGGAGCACTTCCACATTGACTGGCAAGTAGAGGGTTTTACTTGAGTGAAAGATTTCTTGATGAGAAACATACATCTACTCAAACACAGCTTTGATATTTGGTGAGTCTTCATGAAACACATCTGGTTCTGAACAACAAAACACAGATGAGGATTACTTTGGCTGAAATTATTTGTAGATGCCTCTACTCTCTAGTTAGAAAAGTTGTTGCCAGTCTAACTAGAGCCTGCCTCAGTTGCTCTAGTGACCTTATATTCCTCTGCAGCAATGGTGGGCAAAACAAAGAAAACTTTTTTAAAGAATCAAAATAGAAGCCCTAGCATTACTATTTCTAATATTTTAAAATCCATGAAGGTCTGGGTTTTTTGGTTTTTTTTTCAGTTCATCAATGATCAGTAAAGAGTCATAGTCCTAGCAGCAAATGTAGGTAGGGTGAGAACAAGTCAAAATGAGTTGTGAAAAGAGATAAATTACCAAGCATAAGAGTTATTTATTATTGAGCATTGGAGAAAGCCCAGGATAAAGTAGGTGATTCCAGAATACTGAGAGATCTGAGCTGATGTTCTCGCAGTTCAGAAAATTGATGGGTTATCTCTCAGTCCTGTTGTCTCTGGGACTACCAGTTAAAATTCACAAGATTAATGGCTAGAAACCTGTTGGGCACAACTGATGTCTGTCATTTTTTCCTGAGGATGGTATCATCCTCTGAAACTACATAATTCAGTGCTGTCAGAACAAATCTATTAGCCTTTCAGAAGGCTGAAAATCTAAAAGTTGGACTATGGATTTCCATAATCTACTATGGAAAGGAATATTGGGCGTTAAATACCTTTTATTACTATGTTGATGGAGACAGAGACATTTAAATTTACTTTACAGAAGTTGCAAAAATTGGCAAGAGGAGACGCATATTTTCAATTTTAAGTGTCTAAGGTTATACACCAATTTCATATTAAGCAATAATTGCACCATTATAAACACAATACACAAACAAATGCCTGCAAGAACTCACTTCAAAATTTCTATCTTTGAGTTAGTTTTGTAATTTAGTTTATTTTTAGAGTTCTTCTTACACAAGAAACTATAATAAATTGTTTCAAATTTCTTATAATCAGGTTCTGACCAATAGCAGAAAGTCTTTTAATAATGGGATCTTAACTAAAGTATGTTTGCAATCTGAAGTAATTGATAGAATTCTTGACAGGTTCAGAAAAACAGAAATATCCTAAAGATTAAGAAAATAATGTTACAGAACACATTAAAATGTGCTTACATGCATTTCAATATCTTGTGTTACATACAAAATTATAAATATATTTGAGCTGTAGCCGCAGATTTGTCAATTCTTCCTTTACATGTATTGCTAATGTGTTGGAATGTTTTGATATATTTGTCTTTCTCTCCTTCCCCCCATCTCATATATTTATTCAAAAAAGCGTAGAAGGACAGTAGAATGAAGGATTGTTTCCTGGTTGTCCATGCTTTAGCATTGACATTGACAGATTCCTAGTAGAAATGAAAATGTTTGTTATTTATCAAAAATAAAGATTCTAGATCATTGACAAAGTATGTATAGATTCACCATAGGACTTTTCTGAGCCAAACATGACACAAGACAGAATAAAAATGAAATTGATGACACTACTTCATCATCTGACCATCTTTGTAAAGGAAACTTTGTTCTATTCTGAAACAGTTTGTTTCTTTCTTTTAACTGGTGATTAAACTGTAGAGCTGCATTATGTATTTACAGAGTAGTACTGGCCCGGATTTGAATCTCAGCTAAATACACATTAATTATTAACCTGGAGAGAAATTTCATTTTACCTGAGTTAACTTTCAGGAGTTCAATGAACCATGGAGACTTGTGCATTTACTGATGTATTTGCATTTTATAATGAAAGTTTTGGTCCTTTTATTTTCTTTTTTTTTTTTACAGTTATTTCCCTCACATTCTTATGCATGTTTGTGAATTAGAAATGATAATTTCCCAGGCAAAGGGTGATGGCTCAGTCAGAAATGATCTCCTGAAAGTATTGCTAATGATGACAAAGCTGACACAATATGTATAGATAGTTGCTTACAGAACCAGTTTATTATTTTGCACTCAGAATATTTTCACATTGATCTTCCACATTGTTATGTTACCAAACCCTCTAAAGTCATCACTTTTTTATATACTAGAAAGCCAATTATTAAAGCATATAAGTGAAGCTATAATGCTTTTATTATTGTAAGGCTTAGAAATGCCAGATATAATTAGACTCCTCTCCAACGTTAGGCACTTCATAAATATGTTTACTGGGTATTGACAGAGTATATCACACGGTTTTGTGCTGTAATATATCTTTGTGGCAACCTTCCTATGAATGTGCTTACAAGGGCAATCACACTCAAAGATGGGGTACACCATTCTCATCTCACTTTGGTTTTATGCTAGTTAAAACTCAATAGAGTAGTCCAGATACATGAATGATATCAATCTGTAGGCACAACTAACATCAGAATTGATCTCTTAACTAGTATAGAAAATACATTTCTGCTGAGAACAATTGAATAGAGAGAGGAAGTGGCTTTGGCAGTCAAATCCAAAAATCTTGGCTTTAATCAAACTGCTATCATTTTTTCCAAGCTGAATTATTAGCAACTTAATAACAAGTAAAATATTTGATATGAAATGATAGAGTTTGGAGGCTTTTGTAATAGAATTTAACAAAAGAGAGCTAAAGCCACTTTATTGCAGAGGAAATGCTTCTGTCTGTTTGTTGCTTAGTAGTCTACAGAGTATAGTTCTTGTCCATATGATGACATATACCTTCAAGAAATACCAAGGTTCAGCTTCCATATGTGTACTTTCTACATTTATTTCTCACATTCAATCAGAATGCTGTCATCACTAACCTACAGAATATTTGGGTTTAACTTAGGTGATTTGGTTTCTGTTCCCCCTCCTCATCTGCAACTTCATATAAGCAACCTCTGAAGTAATGGGACTGAGATTCAGATTTTCAGCTTGTGAAGATTCAATCTAAACAGTCAGAAGGCCACCCTAGGCTTCTGTACTGGTTTTGGCTGGGACAGAGTTAATTCTCTTTATAGTTGCTAGTATGGGGCTGTGTTTTTGGATTTGTGCTGGAAACGGCATTGATAACACAATTATCAATGTTATTATCAATAACATTGATAATTTTATTGATCACTGATCAGTGCTTACACAGAGTCATGGCCTTTTCTGCTTCTCACACCACCCCACCAGCACATAGGTGGGGTTGCACAAGAATCTGGGTGGATACACAGCCAGGACAGCTTCAATTTTTCTCACTTTTATTCTCTTGCCTACATCCTCCTGGCTGAGGGAGTGAGTGAGCAGCTGTGTGGTGGCTGCTGGCAGATGTTAAACTAGGGCAGTTTATACAGCTTATTGAGTCTTACACAATGGGAGATAAAGGAGTAACTGGTTTGGATCATGTTAAGACTCCAGCAGGTAGAAACACTGGGTTTTGGTTTGTTTTTTTTTTTTCCCCCATGACAGTTACCTGGCATGGATTCCGGATGTTATCCTTGCCAAGTGGTTGCTGTATCTGCAGAGATGGGACCTGTTTAATCTGTTGAAAGTCTTCTGACTTGTAGGATGGACAGACTGAGAATTAAACTCCTTGCTAGTTTGAGGCTTGTAATTGGATTACTCGTAATCTCCCTCCTAACCCCTCTTTTGATATTACCAAGTAGTTCCCACCCTAACTAAAAAGGTGGAAAAAAAGGAAGAATTACTTTTTTTTTCAAAGTGTCTAGATAGGTTGTGAAGGTCAAGAAAGTCAAACACAAAAATATGGTCATTAAGAGTCTAATGAAATAGTATTTATTTAATTAAATAATTTTGAGGATATTCACTTAACTGATTTGCCTAAACTCAGAGGAAGTTTTACCATATCCTTTTACCTATTCTTTAACCAGAAGATATATCATCTCAAATGTTTTAGCAGTTAATTTTAATAGATATCAAAAACATTAACTCATTTTTCCTATTGTTTTATTTTCTTATTGCAAGATATTGCAGAGAAACAAGATTACATGGTCAGCTATTACAGCATATCTGTTGTATTGTCCTGGCTGGGCAGAATTCGCCCAGCCCCAGCCAGGACGCAGCTTGTCCCTGGATGGAGACGTGGGGGTGGCACCATAGACACGGGGTGGTAGAGGGTCCCGGACTGAGAAACCATTGTTCAGCTGTCCCTCCCCTGCCTCCCTTTCCGATTGGTTGTCAGCTGCCATGGCTCTGCCCCGCCCCTGACTGGGGAAAAACCACGTGGCAGAGCCCGAGAGAGAGAGAGCACAAGGGACAGAGACAATAAACAACCACCAGACCCCACGTGCTTGGCTTTCCCATCTCCCCTTTTTCTCCGCTCCGGGAGGTCGAGGGGGTTCCCCGAGGGACCCCCTGGGACTGTGGCTGCATTCGCTAAGAGCTGCCGGCGAGGGCAGCCTGGGAACGAGCACAGCAGGCTAGAAAGGTATTCTCAAACTCGTAGGGAACTGTGTGGCCACAGGGGTAGCTCCGAGCTTGCTAGCACCCCAAAACAAGAATATAAAAAACAATACATATCCATAGTCATAGATGTTATCTGGCTTTCCTTCTGGCATGATCAACCATCTTACAGTACTGCCAAGCTTTTTCAAACCTATTTATGGGTAGGAAGATCGTTGCTCTGCATTAGCTCTTATTTTACATGAGTGAAAGCATTCTCTGTGCTGATAGATTTATGGTTAAGGTGGCTGCAGAAATGTTCCCACCATCAGTGCATAATGGATAATTTTTCAGTAAGCAATTTGCCTCCATTCATGGAGGTGCAATTACCAGCCTTGCTGGACTGATGACAGTTTTGAGTGCATCATGGAGCTTCAGTGTTTCCTGCTTGCGTGTGTGTGACAGTAGTGCATCTGTGGTCTGATCCAATTAGATGCATCATACAGATCTGCGCTGGTTTTGGCTGGGATAGAACTGCTTTTTGTCGTAATAGCCGGTATGGGGCTACGTTCTGAATTTGTCCTGAAAACAGTGTAGATAACAGGGGGATGTTTTAGCTATTGCTGAGCAGTACTTGTCAAGGCCTTTTCTGCACCTCACCCCACCTCACCAGTGAGGAGGCTGTGGTTGCACAAGAATTTGGGAGGGGAGACAGATAGGACAGCTGATCCAAGCTGACCAAAGGGATATTCCAGACTGTATGACACCATGGTCAACATATAGAGCTAGGGGGCAGGGGAGGAGTAGAAGGAAAGTTNATGTTTTAGCTATTGCTGAGCAGTACTTGTCAAGGCCTTTTCTGCACCTCACCCCACCTCACCAGTGAGGAGGCTGTGGTTGCACAAGAATTTGGGAGGGGAGACAGATAGGACAGCTGATCCAAGCTGACCAAAGGGATATTCCAGACTGTATGACACCATGGTCAACATATAGAGCTAGGGGGCAGGGGAGGAGTAGAAGGAAAGTTGGAATGTTTGGAGTGATGGCATTTGTCTCTCCTAAGTCACCACTATGTATTACAGAGCTCTGCTTTCCTGAGGATGACTGAACATCTGCCTGCCAATGGGAAAGGGGTAAATGAACTTCTTGTTTTCCTTTCCTTGCATTTACAGCTTTTGCTTTATCTATTAAACTGTATTTATCTCAACCCATGAGTTTCCTGACTTTTTTCCTTTTGATTCTCTCCCTCATCCCTCTGGGCATGAGTGAGCAAGCAGCTGGGTGGGGCTCAGTTGCTGGCTGGGATTAAACCATGACAAGATCAATGATCATTTAGAGTTTCTTTTCAAACACTTCTCTACATGAGGCCTTATGTGCATACTAGTGATTGCAGAGGATCTGTGGCTGTCCTCGTTACAAGGGATAACCTTTGCCAAGCTTGGCGAGGTGTTTTGTGTCTGCAGTACCATGACTCCCACTGATTAAGGGTTGTTGCAGGAGCAATGGCTTGCATAAGTTTTGTATTCTGAAAGCATTCCTTTGCTCAGGCTGTTTAGATTAATGACAGTGTAGTCCAGGTCAGAATCAAAATTCTTGCAGGAGCACCATTTATACTGTATTTTGTTACTCTAAATAAATAATTTTAGTAGTCATATTTTATTCATCATTTGCATTTCATGACTTTCTAAGCCTGCAGTTTGGGGGACACAGTAAATATGATCAAGATTTCTTAATAAACATGTATTAACAGGCTGGCCATGCTTGGTGCTGGGTCATTTCACTTTATCAAACTGGGGAAATGAATAAATGTCATCTCAGGTTGTAAAAGCATGTGTTCATACAGGGTATCTCTCTGTAGCTCTCTGTGGGTTAATTAGGTCCTGCATAATGGTACTTAAATCCATACAAGATAGTTTGAAGAAATGAGTAGCAACAGTTAATATTGAAAAAAGCCCAAGGTCTAAAAATAATCTGACCTTCTGTCCTTTTGTAATATATAGGAAAGAGATGCACTGAGGCTGCATGTCTGTTCACAACTCTCTCACTAGATAAGTATTTCTTTATGAGCATCACAGGAAATAATACCCTAAAAATTTAGGAAATCTACCATCTTCCTTATGGTTTATTGTTCTGATTGGATTTCTAAATCCTTGTCTCCTCATTGTCTTAGCAGTTTTCTGGTCAGAGGTACATAAGGGACTGAAGAATATTTGACCATATAAAAGCACTAAGACAGGTTTTGACATCCACAGCTTAAAAAAAAAAAAAAAAGCCAAACAATAAGCTCAGACTAAAAGAAATATATATATATTAGCCTTTGAAATGCTGTACAAGTTCCAGTGGTGCTATAAAATATATTCTATCAGACCAGACCTCCTCCAAAGCCAGCAATGAAATTATGGGGAAGAAGAAGCAACTGGGGGAGAGCCTTCTGCCTCAGTTTCCTATGGCAGAAGTATTACAGATCAGCAAGTTGGAGTGATTCTTTCAAGTGCCAAAGTAAGAAATTCTCAATTATTTGCCTTGCTGAGTTTTAAATTAAAAAAAAAAGGAAAAAAAGGAAGAAATTCTTCATGTTGAACTCTTTTGCAGCTGATGAGGGCATCTGTGCTGCAATCCTGTACTGTGACATCCATTAGCCTCCCATTTTTCTCTGACCCTCCCATTCATCAGCTTTTTGAAGCTCTAAGAAATGAAGCAAGCACTGGCAATGCTCTTTCCTGACTCTGCAGTAGGCATTCTGGGAGGCTGTCTGGGAGACCAACAGAGAAGGGGTTAAAGTGCTCTGTGTCTTGCACTTGGTTACTAACCTTCCAGCCAAGGGGGAATTGCTCTCCTTTCATTGAAGTCTTTCAATCTCTTTGCATTACTTTTGGTGCTGTATAACATTTTAAAAGCTCCCTGACTGACAGACATGGCCGGAGGCAGAGCTCTGCTGGGAGAACTGTAATGTACAGAGTCTTCTCAACAAAGAGAAGTGGTATGGCAATTAAATTGACTAGAGCATGATTTTGGTATTTCTGACGCAGTGCAGACTATCCCATCCTTTTTTTTTTATGTTTGTTTCCACCTCCCATCTACGTCTGGGCAATTCAAATGGATACATTGAGTTGTTTGGTTTTAGTTTTTGCTATGTTTCATGATTACTATGATTTTGCTGTAAAAACAAGGCATGCACTCTGTAACCATGGATCAGGAGAGGCACAAAAGTCTGGAAATCTCAGAACTGAATTATGGATGAACACAGTCTGAATGTGATGTTATATACCACTGAATGCACTAAAAAGAGAAGCAGAAAACCACATGTGAACTGTTCAATAAAAAATAAATTCATACCAAATATATTGAATGCAGATCTCTGTTGTGGTTGGGTCCTGTCTTAAATTAAGTTTCTTTGCTGGAATAAAATCCATAGACTACAAATGATAGTGCAAGTAAGAAGTTTTTACCCATTGCACAAAAGAATATTTTGCAATGAAAAACATTGAAATGTCTTGAACGTAACTTAGAAAAACTTTTATTTAAAGGATTCTGAGCAGATGGGAGTTCTTTCTTCATCTTTTATCCTTTCTGAAGATAGAATTAAAACACTCACTAGATACCTTTCACCAGGTTTTTTAGTTCTTTTTTATTAAGACCTAAAATATAGCCTTTCAAATTAGAACAGAAAATCTTGCCCTAAATTTAGCATAGGAAGTGCAGTTATTCTTCTAGGGTGAATTTTTTCTTTTTTAAGACTTGTTAGGTTTTCCAGGTTCCTGAAAATCCTTTCTATTTAAATGCTTCAGCATGTACCTAAGAAATAAGTATTTCTATGTTATTTATTGTTATGGATATTAATAATATTATTCATAATGAAAATATAACCTTTGGCAGTATTTGAAAATGAAAAATATATACGGTTAAGTGCTTTATTATTCTTCTTTCTTGAGGTCCATATCATGTCATCGATTTTTAAGTAGAACTCTATTGATTTCCTAGAAATGTATGCTTAAAAATCAATGACACAATATGGCCCTAACAAAGTGGTGAATTCCATAGTGTTATAAATTGTATTTTTGTTTTTAAAATGTAAAATGCATGTATCTTAAGTCCTACAGGCAGTTATTTTTTATACCTGGCAACCAGCACACTGTAGAGAAGACTTCAAGAGACTTTTCTGGCAGAGAAAACGAGCAAGGGATTCCTGCTGTGGACAGTAGGGTGAAAGAGTGGATCCCCTGTTCTTCGGTATTTTGTTTGTAAACCTGGAGTAAACATCTTTGATATCACTGCTGGGAAACAGTTTTGTTTGATAACTGATCCTAAAGCAAAGCCTACAGCCCCGTCTCAGACAGACACAAAGGTAGTGCTAAGCAGAGCAAGAATGAGGTATTCCTGTAATAACTGTACAGTGTTCTAGAGCAGCTCAGTGCTACAATGAAAATAGAAATCTCTTTTAAACTGTGAGTCTTAATCTTTTTCTCTGTCTCTAGAAACTAACTAGGTGTAAAAATTTTGATGAACGCTTCAGTGTAATCCTATGTAATTTGATGTTGCGTGTAAATCTCTTTTATAGGTCCCTTTAGATGGAATTTATTGCGGCAAATACCTTGTCATCAGAAGGATTAATGCCTGCATTAGCATTTCTGCAATAAAATCAGAAGCTAAGTGGTGAAGGCCACAGACACTTCAAACCTGGATTCCTCTGCTCTGCATTAAGTGCTGGAGTTTTTATTGCTTGCGGTAGGGAAGCCATTGCCAATGCTTACAAGGAACTGCTTATCCCTGCTTCTCTGGGTCCTGTTTGATGGAGGTCTCCTAATGCCACTGCATCCACAACCACAAGAGATTTTAGAAGCACAGCCAAGAGAAAATGCTGTCCCAGTGCCAGGGAGAAGGTCATCTGCCCAGCGAGTCAAACGAGGCTGGGTGTGGAATCAATTTTTTGTGCTGGAGGAGTACATGGGCTCTGAACCTCAGTATGTGGGAAAGGTAATTTTTTACTATTTCTTTAAAAGTTCAAATGATAAGAACAAATAGTATAATATATTATACATTTGGACCTGTTTCTGGTGGGACGAATCTTCTTCAACTGTCAGTAGTTCCCTCTGCTCATTGCTTTTGCCATCCAGCCCTTCCTGTAGTCACTATATATTTTCTGTCTTTGCATGTTTGTCTTCGTTCCCCGTTCTTGCTTTTGGAATTAAACAAAAACAACAGCAACAGCAATGAAAATAAGCAAACAAAATAAGAGAGTTCTGAGATAAGTTTGTTTCACAACTAACTTTAATTGATACTACTGTAATAGCATATTTGGTTTTTAGCAACAAATATTGTTCTGATACCAAGAGATAAGATTTAAACCTTAAGTCTCAAGCCCAGAACATGCAGTCATTCCTGTGATTGATACAGTTATTTCAAGTCAGTTTTCAGCTAATGAAGACACCTTTTTTTTTGGTCCGTTGTCTTATGCCTCAGAACCATTTACTTTTATTTCCGATTGTTTAGATTGTTTTCAAGTATTTCTAATATGTTTTGTTGCTTCATAATTCAAACTCAAATAGCTTTTATACTGTTGTCGGACATGCACAGTAATGCATGCAGAGAATTTTTGCAATTCCCTCTCTCATTATATGACCACTGTTTCTGTAACAGGGCATAAGTAATTGACAGACAATTGTTTGAGGTGTGTGGGGGTGGTGAATTTAATAGTAGAGTTTTCAGATAGGAAAGCTGAAAAGGACACCTGAAAAAAAATCTTGGCACAGTATGTAATTGGATGCTGTGTATAATTTTCCGTTTTAGTAAAAGATCCTACTCAGTGAAAATAACAAGTCAGGAATTTGTTTCCTGGGCCCCCAAATGCCACTTCCCTAGATAGCAAGGTTTCAAATTCACCTACCATAAAAATGAGTCATCATGCTCCAGGTTTTACCTTAATACCATTGTGTACTTTTATTTTTTTTAATGTAAAAACCGGGAATTTTTTTTTTTCCCCTAAATAAATAAATCAACAGAAAATTAGTTTTTCCTCCTACCCTTTCAGAAAACTATTCTGAGGATGTATAAATAAAACACTAGATTATTTAGCAAAGCAGCCAAAAATATACTTGGATATTACACATGTAGACTTTTGTGTTAAGTACAAAAATATATTGGTCAAAGCAATTTTCAAAGCACTGTGTATCACAAATATAATATAATGAGCTTGTTTTAAGTCTGAGGAAAGGGGGACCACATAATGAAAAATTTCATACTTGTGATATCCAGCTGATACAAATTACACTTTCTCTAACACATACCTTTGTTCTGGCACCTTGATGAAGATGCCAGCAAGGACTCTTATCACATCCGATGTTATAGCACAGGAAACATGATTGCTGTGCTTTTAATGTCAAAAGACAGAGATGTTACTGCTGCATCACCTTATTTTCTGTAGTCTTTATTCCTTTATGTAAGGTTTCCTTGGTAGTCATTTAGGGTCAGTTCTAAACTGCCAAAATAATGTTAATTTTGCACAAAATGGAGTATTATCAATGTACTGATGGATCAGCTTCTTCCTTTGTCCTGTTTGTGCTCCATTGACTTTAAGTTTATAAGCAACTTTAGAACTAATGGTGTATTTTCATTAAGAGTAACTCCTATCACAGATTTACCTTGAATATTTTTACCTCCTAAGAGTTTTTTGAACTGTTATAAATTGTGGGACACTTTTTGAGTATGAGAAAAGTCAAAAATTCACAACCCTTTTTTTAAGTCAAAACCCCTGCTTCTAAAATAGAGCAATTAATTCTAGGTGATACATTTTTTCAACAATGTTTATTTGGATGTTTGTCACTACTTGTTGTAACTACATTAACTATTTGCTTTAATATATCAGAGGAAAACCAACAAACCCTGCCAGTCTTTGTATGTCATCTTTGCTGAATCTCTTACAAAAACACAACACAAAAAAAAAAAAACCAAAAACAAGATGGAGATGTTTGTGTTTTCCCCTTATTTTCCACAAGGCTCTCAGTGAAGGTATAACACTGAAAGAGAGAAGTTCCTTAGAGAAATTGTGCTTTTAAATCCAGATAGCAAAAACCAAGCTTCATATAAATTCAAACTGTTGTCAACACATTAAAATATACCCACCAGTTGCTAATCAATATCTTTAAATCTTGCATTTTTTTTTTATCTATGCAATTTTTTAAAATCACATAAAATTTTTAAGGTGTTAAATGCAATCCAGTTCTTGATCGATTGCCGAACTAAATCTACAAAAATAAAATATTCACCGTAATTAAAGGTTTATGCCAAAAGCATATATTTTCAATTTAATTATTTTTATCATGCTACTGTTCTATATTTTAATGTGGTAGTAAGTACGTGATAAAGTGATAGAGTATCTCATGTGACCTGAAATCACAGGGATTTTATCTTTTTCTAGCCGTGATATCTGGACACCAGTGCATAGGCATTTATATTACTTGTTATAGAACTACTGCACTAATAATGTCACAGTGATTTATAAATAGGAGTTTAATGTATCTATTAGATAAGCTGACAGTTTCGCTAAACAGTTGAGGGTGAGTAGCTAATTTTGCAAACCTTCTGTAAAAGAATACAGATTTACAGCAATAATGTCTTCTGTTATCGGGCAATGCACGTAATTCCTTTCATGTCTGTTTTTAGACTAATGTCTCAAGAAATGTCAGGTTGCAAATCAAAATATAGTTTAGAAACTGATAGGGATTAGTCTATCTTACAGGTGGTGATTTTGAAATAGTACTTGAAGCTTACGCATTAAAAGCATTTAACCTGAATATTGAAATTTAGGAATCTGCTCATGTAATCTGGAAAAGGAATAAAAATGCATCAGATTGACAAACAGAAGATAACCCTCTTTGCTTAACATTCATTAAGCAGATCCAGTCTAAAAAGCAAAACTGGAGTATGGTGTTACCATGTGACCCATGAAAATGGGCAGGGTGTTGGGAGTAAAATAAGGCTTTTTCATTTACTTTGCAGTGCTTTACTTGTTTTCCTGGTACTGTGGAGCTCCAGAAGGCCAGGCAAAAGCAGCACATGTGTGGATGAAGACAAAAAAATTCATTATTTTTTTTTTTGCAAAAACTCAAATGTCAATGAAAGGTGACAAAAATCATCAGAGTATCAGGTCCTCAAGCATGAACAAGTCCCAGCACAGATTATAACCACAAACAAGGTAGCAGATTTAATTGCCCTTTTGCAAGGATAGCTGAAGGGGCACAGCCCCACCAAAATCCTGCAAATATGTCTGTAATCTTTCTAGCAAAGGTTTTAGTTGTGCTGCCTGTGACATGCTTCTCTTTATATGCATATTTGCATTCCTAGTGTTCAAATGCACCACATCTTTCTTGTGTTGTACACCTGCACAATTGCTTCTAGTAAGAATTTTTGCTGTCTGTTCTCAAGTTTCCGGAGACAGGCATATGGTAGCTTGTACTGGATGTACACTGAGTGCATAGGAAAGGATTGCAAAGTCCTCTTCAATGCAGTGGCCATTTCTCTTTTATTTTCCAGTGTGGAAAAAAAAAACAAAACCAAAACCCCAGAACCTCAGCTTACCAGATTTTTTTTTGCCCATGAATAACCTATGTTTTACAACAGTTTGTTCTTTAAACTTCTGTCACATTAATGCATGCTTACATACAAACTACTAAAGATATTTTTTGTTAGGAAAAAGATGCTGAAAAATTTAATACTCAGGACTGCTCTATGGTAGTACAGGGTAATGTAACAATATGGTATTTTTCATCTGACTCAGTCCTGAGAAAGCCTCATCATCTTCAAAGGTTTGCCCATATATCAAGGCAGAAAGAGTGCTGATTTGGAGGAAGCAGAGCTCTGTATCTGTGACCAGAATGGAGTGCTTTCTTGAAACCTAATAATTTATCCTCTGCATTTGAAATATGAGCATAGAATTCATTTATGCTTTTTATATTGGATAATTTTTAACATAATGAAATTAATGTTGACCACCTTCCATCAGGCTTAAATCAACACGTACTTCTGCATACACACTCTTCTTTTACAGTTATTTTCCCTCATGGGTGAGTGTCTGGATGACAGGGCAGTCGCTAAAGGAAATTTTGCACTGCTTGTTTTGAATATCTTCAGACAAACAATTCTACAGTGCAGTGGCTATCATTTTGGCATTATTCATAAGCACTGAGTTAACCTGAAAGAAAAAATAAAAATTAAGGAAAATAAATACATGCAGTGAATTTGAAAGCTTTGAAGAAAAAAAGAAGCTTAAGTCTGTTTTCATAACTATACCTTGATTAACCGTACCTTTATAAAATTATATTTCTACTAGATTTCTAGTAAGATGATCACAATAATATTTCATTTAAAGTCGTCAAAAGGGTTTTTTGTAACTTATCAGATTCTATTCCCACAACCAAAGTAACAACATTAGAGATATTTGCACAGTGCTGTCATCAAGGAGATGAAAATTGTTTCAGGGACTGCTGCTAGTAATGTATTAATTGACTCCCATGATGCAAGACATCACAGCTACTAACTTCTGGATGATTTTAATATGAAAGATAAGCTATGTATAAGAATGAGCTTGTTCAGTGCATCGAACATATACCCACCTCTGTCTGCTGACATCAAAGTAAAATCTTGTCAGGCCTTAGTGGTCTTTAGATAATAATTTAAAGTGTAATCAGGCATAATCACATTAACCTGGCTTATTAGATTGGCTTACGGAGCTTATGCCCTGCTCCGTGTTAAAGTAAAAGGACTGTCACAATTTATTACACATAAGGAAATTGATGAGGAGAAATGAAATGGTAAAAAAGGTGCAAGTGGAATCAGAACTGGTATCAGAAATCTGTGTTTGTTATCTTGCTCTGTTGAGCTGAGACCTTTGTCTCTCCCATTTATGTCTGTGCGGTGAAAAAAGTGATGACTTTAAAAGCTTTGCATCCTGTATATTGCAGAGAGTATGTGAGACACAAAGTAATTTTGACAGTTGCACCTGAAAGTGTGAGAAGGAAATGGAACCATGGAAACACAAAACCCCCATGAGCAAGTCGGATTTGCATTTAGTGTTTACTCCTGAAAGCTTACCTTTCTACAAGGTGTACAAAGACATGCAGCAGAGATTAACAACTTGCAAGAGAATGTTTCTTATTGATCTAGTGGCTTCATTTTGTTTATTGATTTGCTTAGGTAGCTCATAGCAGGAAAATTAGGAGAGTAGTAGTAGTAAGACCTCTTGCCTGTGGTCCTTGCATTGATGAAAATTATATGAGATATTTAGAGCTGAAACAGAAAAGAGGACTATGTTTTCACTGATTGCATGAGAGATGAGAAGGAGTGAGCTGAGGACAAGGAGAGATAAGAATAAAAAGGAAGGATCAACTTCTTGAGCTGTCACCCACATTTTAGAGGATGTAAAAGGTTGAGGTTATTGTTCTGAACAGTTAAGGATGTCACAGACTGGAATATTTCAAACTCTAAAATTTAGCAGGCTGTATTATGCAGGAATTCAGTGATCACTGTAGAAGATTCAGCCCTGTGAAAATGGTCCGGTTAGAATGAATGATTGGGTCTCACAAGACTGCTGAACACAGCTGCGTGTATGGTGCCAGTGGTGCTTGCATGTGTCTGGAGTTCATGTTGCCAACACAGACGGAGGAGTAGAAATGAGCCTGTAGAAATTAATCTACTAAAGAAAAATCTTATACCTTTTGTAGTTTTATTTGGAATGCTTCTGTACAAATGGCTTCATCTGGGCAGGAAGTTTATTGAAATAGGGAAATATGTGAAAGAATAGTTAAAAAAAATATTTATAAGTTCTTGGAAGGACTTGAGGAGAATAGACAAACAAAAACATTGTCTCCTCTTTTAATTCAAGAAAATGTGAAGATTTTAAATTTGTTTAATCTAAATATAGAGTTTGGCTGAGAATTTCTGATTCACCTGGTGGACTTGGACATGGTGTTACTGATAGTCAGATCAGACACAGACATGTATTCTGTATGTCAGCAATGAAATCTGAATTTATAACTAGTGAAACATTAGACCATCAATTAAAATTCAGCTGGGATCATGAGATCTCCTTTCTGGAAGAGCATCAGAATGCCAAGAAATTAAATAGCATTTTCCAGACAGCAAGATGTGGGAAAATATTAAATACCTTTAGCCATTCCTGTATCTGGGTAACAATGTGTAAACCCAAATAACAAGAAGGTTCAAAAAGGAATAGAATTTATGGTTGCTGCAACATGCAAGGTGTTAAGAAAAGAGGGGATAGCATAATGCCTCACTTAAACATGCTACAAAAGTATAAATTGTCAGCAGGAAAACAAAACAATTATGGAAATATTAAAGAATTGCTAAGTGGCAGGAGACTAGATTAAAGCTCAGGATTTCCTATATATGAGATGGATTGCTGTCTTCTCAATGTGAACTTTTTTGTTTCCTTTTCTCATTGTAGAGGGATATGGATTTGGTATTAAAACAGTAACTGAAAAAAAATGTAAACCAGCAAGTTTCAGAAATAGAAATAATTCATAATTCTACTTAAACAGTTGTTAAAATATGAATATTTATATAAATCAGATATTTATACAGTTTTCACTGGAAAGCAGTGCTGCAGAGAGGCACCTGGGGGTCCTGGTCAATCTCAAGTTAAATGTGAGTCAGCAGTTCCCTGGCAGCTAAGAGGGCCAAGCCTGTCCTGGGGGGCATCAGGCACAGCACCGACAGCCAGGCAAGGGAGGGGATTGTCCCGCTCTGCTCTGCACTGGGGCAGCCTCACCTCGAGTGCTGGGGGCAGTTTTGGGTGTCATGATGTAAGAAAGACATTAAAGGGTGTCCAAAGGAGGCCATAAGGATGGTGAAGGGCCCTGAGAGGAAGCTGTATGAGGAGTGGCTGAGGGCACTTGGTCTGTTCAGCCTGGAGAAGAGGAGACTGAGGGGAGACCTCATTGCAGTTACAGCTTCCTCATGAAAGGCATAGGAGGGGTAGGCACTGATCTCTTCTCTATGGTGTCCAGTGACAGGACCCAACAGAATGAGCAAGTTGTGTCAAGGGAGGCTTAGGCTGGATATTAGGAAAGAGCTCTTCACCCAGAGGGTGGTTGGGCACCGGAACAGGCTTCCCAGGGAAAGTGGTCACAGCACCAAGCCTGACAGAGTTCGAGGAGCATTTGAACAATGCTCTCAGGCACATGGTGTGACTCCTGGGGCTGTTCTGTGCAGGGCGAGGACTCAAAGATCCTTTTGGGTCTCTTCCAACTCAGAATATTCTGTGATTCTGTGATTAAAATTGCTTCAATAAAATGCAATTAATTATTGACAAATTTTTGAAAGCATAGCATGAAAAATCACCACTGAAATTCAAAACCAATGTATGAGTATAAAATAGAATGTAACAAAATTAGACCTTAAATTCTTTTTTTTCAAGCAAAATAATACATATCCTGAAAAAAAAACCAAAACAAAAACAAAAACAAACATAAAAAACCAAACCAATACAAAAAAACAACCAAACAAAAAAAAAAAAAAAAAAACCCAAACAAAAAAANCCCACAGCTAGAATCAATCAATCAATTATTACTGAAGCATGCTTGATAAGAAAAAGAATAATTTCTGGTCAGGTGTCCAGCACCAGCCTATAGGAGAAGCTAATGAGTTAGAAGGTTATCCCATCTTCAGTCACTGCAGTTAATATCCTTGTATGCAAATCATTAACAGAAATGATGGGGATTGGCAGTCTTGTCAAGCACTGCCATTACATGGCATGGTTTGTGAGTTAGGGCCCTGAAAGTGTTTTAACAGCAGATGTCCTAAAGTGCAAAAACTCCCTGTTCTTCTGAAGGTGATACATCAAACCACAATTTCTGTTATCTAACATAGAAAGCAATGGACTTGGAGTAAGTATTGGTTTTATGGCAATGACCATTTCCCTTTCTCTCAGCAACACTTCATGTCCAACAGGCTCTAAATGGCCTGTCTCTTCTCTCCCTCTAGAGATAATCATCCCCTAATCCTTCTTTCTGTCTCCCTGTATCTTATATCCACTCTGCTGCAAGTTACAATCACTGTACTTGTGGAGGATCTGTTACATATCCTACTAAATTCTGAGGAATGAACCCAGTTAATAGTAGCTTTGAACTCCACAGCTTCTCTTCCAGTTTCAAACAGACCTTGTGAACCCAAAAACTTGCTTATATTTTCCACGTGTTGGTGAAATGAATTGTCTTTCATAAATTAACCTTGTCTTTACTGCATAATAATTAGCTCATAAAAAAGAGTAGATTACGTATTTCTCTATCTGGGAAAAAAATGCAGAAAACTCACCATGAAAAGTCAAAAAAAGCCGTAACAAAGAAAAGTGGAATGTGACAATATTAAAACTGAGGAAATAATATATAAAAATAACCAAATATTATTTAGATGTCCCAAAGATTATTTAGATGTGGAAAATAATTTTGTATTAGGAACACTATGGCATAGTTTTCTCTCTGTTGTCACTTGCTTATGATCATTTAGTCAATCTAAATGGAGATTATAAAATCCCAAATAATCCAATAACATTGTAGAGGCATTTACAGACTGATGATGCTGTTTCTAAGGGTTGAAGATGATCTAAACATAAAAACAACCTGGTGTAAAATTGCCCCTTTCCTTCCAGTATTTTTTTGTAAATTCTGTTAAGTTCCTTGGTGTAGTTCACTGTGTGGTACCAGATGCACGTGTTCTATGACTGCTTCATGGCAGCAATGCATGTGCTCTATAGGCAGGAGAGGGTGACTAAGGAGAAAGGTGATTATGTCCACACTGCTGGGTGATATGTCCCCCCACCACCCAGCCCAGGGGCCAAACTCATAAGAGATAAAAAAGGGAGGAGAAAAGCTGAAAGATACACTAATAATTGAATACAGTGTCCAGCATTGGATTCAATGCATTGACGCATGCTGAAATTAAAACTAATAGTTGTAATTTTTAGTAACTAGCTTAAATTTAGTCTTCATCTGGAGAAAGTTTAGTTTCATAAGTACATAAATACAGTGGGTTTTGTCTAAACAGCTGTGCGTGGTAGTTATTCTTGTGTTTACAACAAGAGAAAAAAGTGTGTGTAAAGAACAAAGCAAACTTGGAAAAAACTTCTGTCTTCTAGTACCAGCTGTAAGTATAGAAATTATTACCTTGTGTGCATTGTATTTATTTTAGCTGTCAGTCCCTGAACATGTAAGTTAGAGTTATTATTGATTCTGTTATCAATGATTGATACTGTAATGCCATTAAAGCCTTGCTGCTGCTTACTAAAAAAATAGATTTTCAGTAACAGATGGATTATTCGCTCCTATTTTTGTGAAAATACTTAACTGACCACTGAAAAAACATTGCTATGTTTCACCCTGGACACTATGATGCTATATTCGGTATCAGTAAGGGTTTAGGCTAGGGCCTATTTTGTTTAATGTCATCATAAATTATCTTGGAAAGTGTGAGGATATCCAGGGGAGTGTTTGCTCTTCAAATTAAGCTACCGGACTTACTAAAGACAAAGGTTAAATGGAAAAAATGGGAAAAGGACCCTATGAAACAGGACTAAAATAAAACATGAAGTCTGATATAAAGTGGTACATACTGTGGGAGGAGGGAAATAATTCCACTTTCATTAATAAGTTGTAGTGCTCTGTGGAAATGATAATCTCTCTCAAATGAGATCTTGTTTCATAATAGCTGTATGCACATTTGCTTAGTGTGCGGCGAGTGCCAAAAAAAGCAAATGGGATGTTAGAAATTCTTAGCAGCAGCAGCAGGAGGAAATAGATGTCATTAATACAGCTTTGTGTCTAAATTTCTGGTGAGTCTCTATCTTCCACACTGTGGGAATTATTTCTCTCTAGTCTCAGAGGACATGTGTTCCAAATAACTGGGAAAAGTACAGACAAGGATAAAAGGTTACCCAGGACCTTTGGACTGACTCCTCAGTGAGGAATAACTGAATAAGATAGGTTTCCTTAGCCTGGAAAAGAAACAAAGAGGAGGAGGTATGATAGGTCTCAAAAATATCTAGAACATAGTGGTGAGACTACAGGGGAGGATTCCCTCCTTCACCAATGCAAGATGCAGGGCAGCAAATGAAGCCAACAGGTGACACATTCAGAGCAAAGAAAAGGAAGTGATTCTTCACAAAAGGAATCAAACCAAAATAGGTAACTCCATGCCATGGGTTGCTGTGGAGATAACAGAACCTTTCATGTTAGTGATAAGAGAATGAAGAAATTAACAAAAAATCAGTTTGCCAAAGGCTAATAACTATAGTTACCACCAATATCTGCACAAACTACTGGACACTTGGAAATTATGTGGAGATCTGTGCTTTCTCTGACCTTCACCTTTGCCAGAGACAAGAGTTCTGAGCTGGAGGCCACTTGCACCCAGTGCAGCACATCATGCTTTGGGGACCAAGGATAGCAACAGATGTTCTCCTCCACCTAGGATAAAATAACATTAAGTGTTTATATTAGCCATGTTCCCAAAAATGACTTATTTAACTTTGTTGAAAGTGCTTTGGACAGTTTAATGGGCAAGGAATTTCATCAAGTAACAAATCAGTTCTAAATAGAAAAATACATTGTATTAAATAGCATTTCTCCTAGTGAAAAAATATAAACATTTGTCTTTACATGTAAAATGCAAACATGTGCAGTACTTCACATAGCAATTTACTAATTGTTTAGTCATTGAGGCTATATTAGTAATAATATTAGATTCAAAAAACATAAGACAGTAGTGCAGGTCACTATACTAACATCATGCTGAGAAAAATGCTTAGCGAGAGACTTGCGAGGTTGTTGCAAATCTTCATGCTTTTCAATATCTCATACTGCCAGCCATTTCACACTAACTGCTTCTTCAGTTTTCTAGTCCATGTCACTGACAGAGGATTTTCCTTAAAAACATCCTTAAAAAGAGCTGAGCCTCTTCAGGCCCCTTACAAGTCCCTCAGAGGATTCCTTCTGTCTGAAGCTGGCCTAAGCACAAAAAAATCTTTGCTATGCTGAGGATGCAGCCCACACACTCAGTTTGTGGTTTGGTTTCCCTCTGACTCTGAGCAAGAGGGAACTAGTTCAGCCTATGCTCAAGACAACTTGGGAATGTGAGGGAACTTGATCAGGTGCAGTGAAACCTCCCAGGCAAGCTCATCATCTACATGCAGCATGAATATGACAACCCTTGAACCGCAGTAGTACCTACACCGAAACTCAAACATGCTTGCAAAAGACAGACAGATACAAAGCACAAATATTCCTGTATGTCTTCTTGTTGGGATGTTTTTATTCTCTTTTGCAAATCTTATGGCATTCTTTTAAAATGCAGTAGGTGATTTAAATTATACCTTGCAATCTGCTTCATGAAAATAAAATGACCTCTTAAAGGGGTTAAGAGTTGTGGCCATGTCTTGTTAGTCTGACTGCCTGATAAGCTGAAAATCAAAAAGTAAATGAAAGGAATTTTTTTAATACCTTCTGTTTTACTTCTGTGGAAGAATTCCTTGTTCATCTTGCAAGCTTAAAAATCTTCAGAGTTCTGCATATGTTTGCAAACAGTCTTTATATACAACATCCCACTTACACTGAAGGAGAGTAGGTGTTTTATGTGCTGGTTGAATAAGAATTTAGGCCTGTCAGGAATGTGTATACCATCCTTTTGATTTTTCTTTAATTTTTGGGTCTTCAAAAGCGCCTTTTTGGTATTCAGTTCAAGTTGTCCTTTAAAGAAGCTTAAGGTGAGACAAGATGAGAGAATTTTCTGTTCCAGTATCCTAGAGGATAATGTCAATAAACGAGTTTTAATTAGTACAACCTTTTCTCTGTCACTATGGCAGTGAGTAAACCATAGTCCCTGATGATGATTCTATGCCATTCAGCAGAGGTTGTTCTATTCAAATTTTTCTCATAGCACTGGTTTTCAGGACTCATGTCTGAGTAACATGTTGATCACAGCTGATTCAGAATCTTTTATGTTTTCTTGTACCTTGGTGTCAGTGTAAAATTACTGTGTTGAAGAAAGTACAGGTTTTCAGTGTTTCATAATGCAGGATCCAAAGATATTTTTTAGTGTGTCAAGTTGCAGATTTGGATAGTCAACAAGAGTTACTCTGTCAAAAAACCATCAGCCTATAAATATTTATGTATTATGGCTGATGTGAATTAAGGATTATAATAATAAAGAGAGATAGGATAGTCTAATTGCTGAAACAATGTTATTTTTTTCTTACTGTGAGAACTGAAGCATAAACTGTGGAGAAAACAGCCAAGAAAAAAGTCTCATTGATGTTATTAGTGCAGTACATATTTTCTAGAAACCAAGAGTACTTTTCAGCACTGTCGTATAAGCCAGTTAATAGCTCCTGCTTGTCAAATCCAACTGTATCAGCCCAACAGCAGGTAACTGATTCTAGTTTAATTGATATCAGTATTAGAGTCCAAGAAAATAATCAATGGGTATTTGCAGAATCAGGAGATTCCTGCGCAAGACTAATGAATTCTGGCAGACAGCATTTTTGCAGCTTAAGAACCATTATAAAGATGCTGAAAACTTGAAAAACTGACCAGTAAAACAGAAAATTTCTTTTCAGGAAAGGTATGTGTTGCTGTGGCATTTTTAAAAAGTAAAATATTTACCTTTCTTGAGCAATTTATATGTTAATAGACTAATTTGATATTATCAAGAAGTTAAAAGGCAGTAACATATTTATGATTTATATTAGAAACAATAACTTGAGCTCCATTTTTTTGTATAGCAAATACAGAACCAAAAACAAGTCATTCTTTCATTTGGATGCAAACAAGATTGGGTTTGGTTTTTTTATGTACTATTTTATTTACTCCATTCACCATTTTGACATGCTTATCGCACTGTCATATATGAAAGCTTTTGTAAGGCCTGGTTCTGAAGTGCACTTGATTGTTCCTTCTTCAGCAAGCTGAGTCTTCTTCTGCCAGGGGAGTCTGGTAGCAAGTATAGCATAATTTTATTACCCAGGGTAGTAAAATTAGATATATTAACAATTTAAAAAGTAAATTAATGTCTAACCTACTATTTTGTTTTGGAACAACACTTTTTTAAAGGAAATTGTAATTGATACTACAGAAAAATTAATTGTTCTCTCCTCTTTTCTTATTAATCTGTCTATAAAGTAGAGTGATTCAAAGAAGTGCTTTTATGGGCCTCATCACTAAGGCATCTGGACATTTCAATGACTATCCTTGCAGTGGCTCTGGGAGGCAAGAAAGTGTCAGCTCTCTTCCCTAAGTAGGGAGTTGAAGCCCAGAAAGACTGAATTACTTGCCTGAGTAATTATCACATGAAATAGAAGCCTTAAAAACTAGAAAGTCTATCCTTCTAATTTTCCTAATTCTTGTTACATGTGGGTGTTTTTTATATAAATAATGGTCTACAGTTTGATGTTGTCTGAATTGATAAGTAGGGAGTTGTGTCTCCGTCGAAGGACACAGTAACAGAGAGCTGGGCAGGTCTGCCTACCTGGAAATGAAATAAAGGTTTACTGATTAAATTTCCCTACATCCAACACTGCAGTGCTCTTTAGATTAAATAGTTAGCTTCCAAGTCCATTCCTAGTCTTGACATTAATAATGTCAAATTTGTAACTGCAAGGTAAAAAGTAAGGTAAAGTAAGCTCAAGGGGAAAAGGGAAGGGGATTAAAGGTCAGTGCTGCCAAGTCCTCTTGAGCCTACTTTATTCATGGATCATCAAACTAGATTACAAAATTATTAAAATAACCGAGAAAACAGGCAATCAAGAGTCCTGTGTTCATAACAGTCTGTCTGCATTGTGCTTTATGGGTCTTCACCTTCTAATAGATTGTTAACATGTTTCTTTGGGGAGCCCAGCCCCAGAGACTGATTCTGAAGCAATGGCTTCCTCAGGGTATTAAATAATTCTGACAGGCTGCTCATTTTCTTTAATTATCTCCAAGTATCAGTAGTTAAAAACTTGTAAAAAATAATGGCATAAGTAATTATCCTATTGACATTACTTTTCCTACAGGCTATACAAGATAAGAAGAAATATGTCCCAAATTTGATCACATTTTATGCATTGTACAGATAATTTTGTATTGTTGGGGAAAATATAAAATGGTATTTTTTTGAGAGTAAAAAGGAACGTGAAATCCCTCTTCCCGATATCTAGGACAGGAACTAAAGATTCTTTCATTCTGTATTTCTATCTCACTGTCATGTTTGTTAGAGATGGACAGTCCATATGCTGAGCTAAATAAATAGGAAGAAATTATTTGCTTCAGTAATTTATCTCCAGTGTTAGTTTCCAGTATTGTAACTCAAACTGCAGGAAAGAAGTAAATTACAAAGATAAATACGGGTAAATTTATTCAAGGATTTTGCAAAGCCATTGATATTCTATCATGACAATGTCTTAAAAAACACTGCAAGTCATTTATAGTCTTAATGTTCATTAATGCTATACACTAAAGGACAAGATGAGCCTAAAACAATGCCTACAAAGTATATAATGACATTTGTATAAATGTTGCCAATAGTCCACATATTTTGACAGAATTTATCAAGAAAAAACATTTTCAGAAAATTGTTTTTCAGATTCAGGGATTTTAAAGTAAATTTTCATTTTATCCTGTTAAATTCCTGTTCACTTCACTTTATGCCACCACAAATTTTCTAACCAGCTAATGAGAGTTCTATATCTTTACTTAAAGATACAATGCAGACATAAACTAAAGTTCACTTCCATTTTGGGCTGTGTTCAAAAATAAATGGGACCTTTCTTAAAAAATTCTTTTTGATTCTTTCAAAATTAAGAAGTGAGATTATACTTCTTAAATTCTGAACTCATAGCCATGTTTCAGAATCTTTACCAGATAGCTGGCAAATCTTCACAAATGTTTTCATTCCCACTTAAAGTGCACTTTTGAGGCAAATCTCTTGATCATTCAGACTTAGTGTAGTTTTGTTCACATCAGGAGAGGTCTTGGAGAGTACAAACTAGATCTCTTCTGGATTAAAAAAGCTGAGAGGATGCACTACATGAATTGGCACTTAGTCCACTGAACCAGATGAGATTTTGTTCGCAGCAGAAAACCCTGAGGTGCATTTATTTCCTGCATCATTCCTCTCCATCAGCTGCTTCATTCTACAGAACACTCTCACTGGTTCACATTACCTGCTAACATAGGTACAGCTTGTGTCTCATAAAAAATAGATACAGAAGCACTACCCAAGGCTAGGTGAGTCCTGGCATATCTAGTCAGCCATCTTTCCCTAAATTTCAGTTCAATTTTCGAGTATTTTTAAGAAGAACTACTGAGCAGAAGTGATTTATACTGTCTAGTGTACAAAGGTGGGGAAGACATGATGCAAAGCAGTAGTATAAAACATGAGTGTATAATTGCAGCTTTGAAGTAACTCTTAGTGATATTTATATATAGGTTACTTACATGCCTGAAAATGTAAAAAACTCATGCTTGTAGTGTAAATCTTTCATAACTTACAATCCTTGAAAAATCCAGGTACTAAAAATAAGTCTTTATATGGTTTGTATAAAATCATATTGATTTAGAAGAAATTAACTTCCAAGTTTGGTGCCGCTTGTCTGTGTGTCTATGTGTCTGTGTGTGATCTGCAAGTAAAAGCTACATTTGTCCATCTCTTCTTGTTTAGACTAGTTCTAATCTGCGTTAGAACATGTTCAACCATTGCTTTTCTCATTGTGAAAAAAACATGCCAAGAACAATAAAAATTATGAGATAGATCAAATCTATGTTGAGGTCACCAAGATATTTCAATTTGCATAAATTTTTACTTGATCTTAATTGATTGTTAAGACAAATCATGAAACAGGCAATGCAAAGTTATAAGAATCAATGCAGGGAAATGAAAAATTATTTGATGTTATATTTAGTTTATAATATATGGCCTATTTAAACATATTTTTTCACTGCAATAATGAAAGATAGAATTAAGTATAGTTCAATTGTTTTTATTAAATTGAAAGGAGAATAGAATAATCCAACCGAAAACTGAACTTTTTAAGATAAAAATTTTGGAGTGAAAATGTGATACAAGGTGTTATGAAGAACAGAAGTAATTTTCTAAATTCTAGTTTATGCTCTTATCATAATTTTAATTTCTCTGAAGGCTAGTACTTCTGAATATGTGCTCCTGAAAATATTCGTGGTAATATTTTCCCAACTTCAAAAATTAGTATTTCAAAACATTTTTTATATATAAAAGGTATGAGAAAAAATGTATACATAATTCACAATCTGTGATAGAGAAACCTTGTATGTAGAATGCAATCTAAAATGCCATCTGTTTTTTCCTTTAAGGTTCTCATAAAGTGTGTATTTTTAAAATACTTGGCTATGTAAAATTCATTTGCCCTTTCTTTTGGAAACATTTGTTAGCTGTTTTGCAACATCCATTAGTAATGCATATGATTTACACCTTTGATCAGAGTCTTCTTTTTTTTCTTTCTTTTCTTTTTTTTTTCATTTTTCGCTTCCATATTAACCAGGAAAAGAACTACTCTAAAACAAGCATAGGGACAATCTGTGGGTGTATGTTTGTGTGGGTAAAACCTGCACTTGGGGAAACTTCATTTGATTACTTACTTTTGAGCTGGTAAACGATCCAGATTTTCTTCTTATAGGTCCTCTGGTTTCACAGTCTTGACCTTTTGTGGTTTTGACTTTAAACCTTCATCAAACTGACACAGTTTCATATGGAAGGAGAACAAGTTGCTCTGGTTGACGTTCTCTGTAGAGTTGATGTTTCTCTACTCTCTTTCTCGCTCTCTCTTGCTCTCTCTTGCTAACTTAGAGTTACTAAGATCGATCATTTCTTAGGTGTTCCTAGCTGAAGTTCTATAAAATTAGACTATTCTGCTTCATTTCTCTGACCTTTGAGGTTCTGTGGCTTGAATGAGAAGCAAACTTAACACTCATCTACAACTATTGTGCTGGAAGGCAGCTGAACGATTGAGTACTGCCATTAAAGTCACTACACTTTCATTGAATTCTGTTTACAAATTGTACTATTGGGCTTCTTTGTACCATTCTATTTCTTTGTCTGTTTCCCTTCCTCTAAGTAGGGTTGATAATGCTCTCTGAAAATTGATGTAAAGTTATCATCTTACACAAACATGGGTTTGTAGAACCTTAACATCATTAACTTTCTTTTGTCAAAGTGCGTAATACCTCTGGGACTCAGCATGTTGCTACACAGATTGTAAATACACCCTGCAGTGCTGATATGTGCTGCTAATTTGCTGTTGCCATGACTAGTTTTTTATTTTACCTGTCCACAGAGAAAAGTGCTTTTCCATTTTTTCACAGCTGGCAGTACTTCTCAGCCAGGAAATGTAGGAGTTCTTGTGGACTAAGTAGAGAAAGAGCTGGTATCTGCTGCCCTGGCATGGCATTGGCACACATACCTCTCCTGTGGGACAGAGGTAGGTGTAGCAGCAGGATCAGCCCACAAAATGTAGCCAGTAATGCTGGGAAAACAGTGGTTTACTTGCCCTTTTGGGAAGTCATCTGGAAGCACCTTACAACCTTCCCTTAATGAGTCTGTGTTGCTGTGCTGAGGAGGGATGTATGTTAGAAAGCTGCACTGCACTCATGGGGAGAAATATTCTCCACCTGAGATACGCAACCTCTCTTTTATAACCTCTTTATAGACAGGCATGTACATCTTCTTAGCTGTGCTTTGTACAGCCCAGCCTGGCTGAAGCACTATTCATCTGCCTATCAAAGTCATGACATTCACAGACCACAGGCAAGTTGGAGAACTACTCTGTATATTTTTTTTTCTATCTTCCAAAAATATTTCTTGTTGCTCCTTCTTAAAAGCAAAAACAGTGCCTGTTGAGGGCAAACTTGCTTAAGTACAGAGAGCATGTATCAGAATTTTTTTTTAGAGGGAAGTTAATCAGGATCAAATCGATTTTTTACTTAGGTACTGAAGAGAGACATCTTCAGATTGTCCCATTCTTCTTTCTTCCAAAATACAGTTTCCATTTCACAGTCATCTCACACTTAAGAGTGAATCTGGGTATGTTGATTTTTACAGGGAAAAAGATTTGAGTTTTTACTGAAATAAAAAAATCCCAAGGAATCCTCTGTTCCATGGTCAGTCATACAGTGCTGATAACAAAGGAGTCATACAAGCCCCAGAATTGTTTCCAGGGGTCCACAGTACTAACCCAGTTCACAAAATAGATGCTTCAGGAAGTTAGAAATGCTACACTGCTACTAGCTGCAGCTGATACATCAAAATATGAAGAACGTATGTTATTATTGCTCCTGGTACCAGATATTCCAGTAATGGAAACACCACTGCTTAGTAGTATTATTTAAGTCTAACTAATTTTAAGATTATTTTTATTTTATGGGAGATAGCAATGGCTTGTTAATCAAGCTAAGACCAATCTAACTAGGGTATTAAGTTGATGAACACATTAGGAAAGAAATCTTGATGTATTTATGAATTTCTAAATCTTTATTGGGGTTTCTTTTATGAATTTTAAAAGAATATTTATAGAAAATTTAGTATTCAGTTGAATTCTTAAAGAAGAACATAATCCTGATACAGCTGTAAGTGTGCGGGGACCTAGTTTATTCATGATTTTATAGCATAAAATTCCTTTGTGACAGGTGCTTGGCATCCCACAACACCAATTCATGTTTTCAGTAAATGTATCATTAAGATGAAAAATATGCACATTTAAGGCACACATAAAGTAAATCAAAAGCTTGGCCTTGTTTATTTTTTTTTTCTGTCTGTGCTATATGATTTTTCAAAGAAAATTTTGCAGCACTCAAAACAAGGCCAGCTGGATGCCAACGAGAGATGAATCTATTCTGAAAGTTTAAAAAGGCTCACTGCAAGTGAATACTGTATTCTTCTCATTCTGCTAAGCCAGCCTCTCAGAAAACTTAGCTTTAGAGTAAAGGATGTAGCTCTATATTGGATCTCATAGCAGATCAACAAGGATGGCTGTTTCCCTGTGAAGGTGTGGAAGTTCAGGGTAGGAAGGTGGGAAGCTCTGTGCATAAAGCCTTTTTCTCTTCGTATTGAGTCAAATAAGACTCAATTACTCAAAGACCTTGTTCCTTTAATAGAACCCTCTCTATAGGGCACATGACTGTTATAAATAGCCCTGTGCACTGCTGTGCGTATGGGCTTTGGCAGTTGCATTTTATTCCCTCTACATAAATAAAGTGCAGTTCTACAGAGTACATCCTTGCATGGCTTTCCATGGATGGCTTGCAGACTGCCTGTTTAGAGGCTGTACCTGCTATCTTCCTATAGCCGGTCACACACTGTGATCCTAGTTTAGTAGTTAGATCTTGCCTCCTGAATGAGATATGTGTTGGAGTCCAAAATGCAGAGAATATTTCTCTGCCTGTTTTAAAGGGATTTACCCCCCTGGACAGCACTATTTTTGACCTTTGTCCATGGAGAAATCTGTATACTCTCTGGGAAGAATTAAAACCTACTCTGGTGTGAATTAGGTGATGGGATATTATGTAAGATTGTCACAGGGTGAAAAATCTAGACTTTTTGGGTTGGTTAATACAGTAAATAGATAAAAGGAAAAAACTTCAAAATGGAGGATAATAGTTGTCTTTTAGACCCTTCTTCTTCTTCTTCTTCTTCTTCTTCTTCTAGTACTCCATATCCTGCAGTAAAAGTAATTTGGAATGATTGCATAAAAATGCCACAGTGCCTGTCAACATGACAGGGTGAATTTTTGAACATTGGTAGAAAAAAGAAAATATCTTTCTTTTTAAGATTTAATTGGATAATTTACCTTTAAAAGAGCTTGTAATCAAGATTAGAGGCGGCTTTTCTTGGCATTCCTTGCTCTGCACTGTACTACGCTAGCAGTCATATTTCTCTGATAAGACTTAATAAACATCTGTCTTCAAGCAAGGAAGGCTGAAGGTCCCGTTTGTCTCCATGCCTGGCAAAAAGGCTTTAAAATTTCCCTCATCAGGGGAAAAATAATTAGGGCACAAAACATGTCAGATACGGAAATACAATTTGCCTCAATACTAGAGTGATTACTCTTCAATTACTGTAAGCACGACTTGCAAGAGAATACACTCATAAGGTGGTTTTCTCATTGAATCTATTCTGATTCATTAAATCAGTACTGAAGAAGACCAATCATTGTCAGATCTCCTTGAAAGAAATGAGATTTTCTAACAAATAACTTTGCACTGAAAGGAATATTTTAATATTCAGTTTGTTAATAGAATTAGAAATGCTAGCTTTCAACAGATTTGTTAATTTGTACATCTAGAGTATTTTCCCCTAAAAAAGTGGGAGCAACAGAAATAATGCTGTTTTCTGGCTTACTCATTTTTGGCAAATTCGTTAGTAAATAAGTGTAATTATCTGTTCCTTCTTTGATTTGGTTTAAGCAAATGTTCTCTATATTTTACCTCTCTGGATGAATTGGATGCAGTAATGGATTTCTCTTCCTATATAAATTAGACTACATTCTCCCTTATTGTTAAATTTAGTTCAATTTATGGTGCAAATATGGCTCTAGAGTGAAACCTCCATTAACAAACAAATGCCATTTCTTTTGATCGGATCTAATTCTAAATAGGTGCCATTGCTCTGCATTCTCATTTACAAGTATATGGTTTCTACACATACATCTTTCAGGCATAATCACAATTAACGTCACTAGGTTGTGTGTTTTCTTAAAGTGCCTTATTCACTGTAGAGATTTTCTATTTTTCAGTTAGTAAAATATTTACACAGCCTTTTAGACGAGGCACAAACACTTTTCACAGTCCTTGTTTCTACATTTGGAGCAAGTGTCATATGATGATGAAATCTGTAAAAACTTAAAGGCAGACAGCAAATTAATTTGATGTTTGATGCTTAGAAGGTCTACAGCCAGTGAATATATTATTATTTAATAGATAAGTCTGTTCTTATGCTCAAAAAGGGCATGTGTCATTTATCACACCAAAGGCATATTTTAGGAAAATTGCTAAAACAGGTTCTTTTTGTGAATATCACTTCCTTGATCATAATTAACAGCTGCTGCAAATACAGGTAAATTTCCTATCAATACCTGCAACATTTGTCAGTGAAAGAAGCCTGACTTCTGCAAACATTTATGAATGAATAAAGGCCCTGCCACATCACAACTAACTCCTGCACCACTGAAAGGATTTCACAGTAATTTCTGTCTAACAAAAGAATTTTTTTGATAAAGTTTATCCTACCCCTGAATCTTGCAGCAAACAAATATTATTATTTGAGGTTCTGGAAGATGAAAAAGGGGGTCATCAGTAAGGGAGGAGAGAGATGGTGAATGATTTCCACACAAGAAAAGACTTCTGTTTTTTCCATTATGAGATATTTAGTGTGGTAAAACTTAAAGGTGAAAAGAAAATTTCCCTAAGTGCATGAACTTAAACAAAAGAAAATGTTTACTCTCAGTCTGCAGGAGAGAACCCTGCCAATACTCTGCAGGACAGTACTCTGCTAGTACTTTCAAAGCCCTAATTATCACTGAATAAAATTGGAGACAATGGGAGTTTCGCCATTGACTTTCTCAAGTCCAAGATTTAAGCTTTATGCACACAGTTACGCTTCCCTGGACCCTGGAGAGTTTTTGTCCTTGTAAATTGATTTCCCCAGGACTTCTAGAAGAATCATATGAAGGAGGATTAGGAACAAATTAATATCTCTGTTGTTTCATTGAGAAGTTCTGTCAGAAAAAGGATGGAATATAAACTCATACAGACAGTTTTTCTGCCTCACTTCCTGCTTCTTCCAAGTAGGAATAACCTTCCCACCCTCTCATCTCTGGGCTATAATGACTCTATGCTCCTCTCTTCCTTCTCCACCCCCAGTAGCAGCAGCAGAGGTGGCTCTTCTTCCATCTCGTCAGTATAAAACATAAGTACAGCCACAGCTATAGAAAAGAGATCTTACAGCAGCCATACAATAATTTCTGTTCCAAATTATAAAGCTTTCTAATGTTTTTAACTATTGTAGTGTACTCTCCACTGTTTCTTAGGAACATTTTTCTTTATTCATTAAAAACATGAGTAAATCTTGCAAGTGAATGCTATAGCTAGCATATAACTACATGTAAACTCAACATGTTTTTCTTAAAATTGAATTGGGAAAATCCAGCAGAGACAATGATATTCAGATTTATAATTAAACTGCTCAATTTGAGCAGAAATTATTTAACCTTTAGCTGTGGAAGATATTTTTCTTTTGCTTATTAGTACATAGGTGTGACATTTTTATTAAAAGAAGGCATACCAATATTCTTACACAGTGTATCTTAACAGTATGTGAAATATTAGTGTATCCGTAACTTGGAATACATACAGGATTTCTGGGATTTGATTCAGTTCTGCATAGTGCCATATAAATGCTGATTGTTTTAAGTAATCCAAGCCAGAAGAACAAACTCTGTCTGATGCTTTACCTGTGTCATAAGAACCTACTTTTCTCCCATGCAAATGTTAATTAGTTACAAGGCCCCACTGAAATAGAGTATTTATTTATTTTTAAAAAATCTCAAACCTCAAGAAAAAAAAAACCAAAAAAGCCTGCGTCACAAGTTAGCAAAAAATGCAAACTATGCAGCGTGTGACTTATCTGTACTGCTTCAGCAAAATGAAAGAAATACATACAATACAATCCTTTCCTATTCTGCTTCTGGAACCTGAGGAAAATCAACACTGCTATGTGATAATACAGCCTTTAAAAATATTGTTGTGAGGAAATCTTGCAGCCGGAACATTATTCATGGGGTTGTGCTTTCTTGGAATTGATGCATAGGGCACAGAGGAGCTCTTTCAGTTTATTTGCTGTACCTTCTGTTCCCGTATCTCTTGCACATTAAGTGTTATTTGTTCATGCTTGCTGGATTATTTTGCAAATTTTTTTTGTGTCTTGTAGTGCGCATGTTTGCCTGAGTTTTTTTGGGCCAACTTAAGACAAAGAGATTAAAAATTCAGAAGATATTATGTTTCACTCATAAAATTCCGTGCCTGTAAATGACTTAAAATTATCCCTCTAATATATGTGTTAAAATTTATATTTTTCACCTGTATGATGGAAGTAAGATTTTTTTCCTGTTTAGAAAAGAGAACTGGTCAAACAGTTTATGATAGTATGCCTTGTCACAGTGATAGACAGGTTAAGGTAAAATCTTTCTACTCTGTCAATCCCTTCATGTTCTAGTATATCATTATCAAACGAAAAGAGACACCTTAACTGACAGAGCTTTACAGCAAGTGTGATTTATGGAACAAGTTTTTTGTATTTAACTTAACATTAAATTTAAATACATGAGGAAGGGAGTTTTTATATTCATTTGCTATGCAGTCAATATAGAAAAATATTTGAAAAAAAAACCAAAGAAAAATATATTAAGGGAAGGATAAAAATGAAGAAAACTTCATTAGCACTATCAGAATTTAGTAGGCCTTTAGTCTAAGCCTTTCCAAGTTCAAGCTGGAGTTGAAGAGCACACTGACACAAATCAGAAATTAGCAGAAGATGTATTTGCTAAAAAAGGTTCCAATCAGTATAAAATTATGCACAAGCTTTTGTAATCAGTTTCTAATCTTTTATCTTTCCAAATGCAATGGATTTAAACTGATTTAAACTCATTCAGCACACATTTCTAGGGATGAGTTTGCTACAGCTCTAATCTTTCTTGTCACGTTCTAACTACAAGAACCTGTTACTTTTGGTTTGTGACAGAACTCCTGTTTGAAGTACTTAAAAGTTGTGTATTTATCAGTGTTGTTGCTGATATTATTATTATTATTATTATTATTATTATTATTATTAATATTACTATCTTTGACAGAAAAATTTAAGCTTATTTTGACTAATAGGTAATGCAATGGAAGCCTGTATAATAATCTGTGTCCTTTCATGCCTCTGCTTGTCATAGATGTGTGACTTCTTGAAGTAGAGTAAACCTTGTTTAGGGAATCTTAATTAGGGTACACTTCTAGGAACGATACTGAGCCCTTGGCTTTACAGAGAAACTATCTCTGGATATTTTGCACAGCGGAGTCAGGGAGCCAGAGTTAGGCTTGGGATTAACTTTGTGTGTGTGGTCACATGCACCATGCATGGGACTGTGGAGGTCAGCTAACCCCTAAGTAGGGTTTTCTGTTTTCTGTGTTAAGGACTGATGAACATCAGGAGATAACTACTTCATGACCACTTTGCCTTTAGATATTTATGACTGCATAGCTGGAGACGTATTTCTTCTCTTAGTTGCAGCTGTGATGTGGAAATGTATGCTGTCTGACAGCTACTGTCCTTCGTACAGGTTGCTCCCTCCTCAGAAGAGCAACTCCAGCAGGAAATTTGAGTTTTCCATAATTAATTTCAAAAGAACCAGGCTTACAAAAACCAGCTATTTAATTCCTCTAACTAGATGGGACAGTATGATATAAAGAATTTCAGGGGAATTCAACTAGATCCAGATATTTAGGGTGGAGAAGTGAATACCACCAAGGAAAGGAGTGGGAAGCTGCTCAGAGTCAAGATCTCTTCCAGGAGCACGGAAGTTGTCAACAGGCAGCTGTCTTTTTGTCTGTCACTTCAAAAAAATGAATGGCACACGCATACTTTCTTCTCTATCACACAAGGTATTCCTACTGGCATCAGCAGGACAACTCCTGTGAGAGAAAATATGTCACGCAACTGACTGGCTGTAGCTATAGCTTCCATGGTAAATTAGATCTCAAATGAAAAACAAGTCCATAATGTCATAATTATTAGGTGAGATTAGGAATCAAGCACTTGTCCTCTGATGATAATGGTATTTTCTGTGTAGAAAAGTCCAAGTAACTAACCAGGATTTTATACCTTGTAGCTTAAGAGATCTATAGACTATAATTCTACAGAAAATGTATCACATTCAGACACCCTAGAAAGAAAAAAGATTTTGTCATTTCACAGGCATAAACAGCTCATTCTAGACTAAAATTTCTAACCTTGCCAAGAGCTTAATTTCAGTGACACTTTGCAATATAAAGTTCCTGCTTGTTCTCAACTTTCTGAACAGTGGTTACCTGGTGATCTTCAGAGAGACTATCTTCATAAATATAAGTAGATAGTCATTAGAAATTATAAAGTCTCCTCTAATAGGTGTCTTAGAAATTTTGGGTTTGATGCAACAAATTTCACATAAAGTCTTCCTAAGTCTCTAGTGTCTATTGTTATTATATTTATTCATGCAGCATAATTCATATTTTCATGCACTGATCTTTTATATATGTTGTAGAAGAGATACAGCAGGGAACAGAGTGCAAAAAAATGTATTACTGCCAGTATGTATTATCAAGAGAAATGCAGCTCTGTTTGATATTCTTACAGTGATTCCTCTTTCAAAAAGGTAATACTGCAATCGTATACACTACCTCAAAAGATCACCAGCCCTTCATACTTATCATTTTAATTGGTTACAGCAATGCTATTGAACATTTTGCTGATCTTGCACAATTAAATAGCAAGAGTTAGAATTTGATTGTCATGCTGTCTTTTCTTCATTATTTTTCAGAATCAGTAAATAAGTATTGTCTTGAAGAGGAATACAAATATCTCCTGCCTAAAGCTGGAATGATTTTTTTCCCCACAGCCCTGTTTGTGGCAAATTCCCTTCCCTCATTTCTGAGTTTTGGACATCAACATTATGCTCTGACTTAACCACAGGGACTCCAGGCAGGCAAGGGTACAGAGGGAGTACCAGTGCTTTCACAGGTGTAGATCAAACCAGGCCTACTGGTGCCAATTCAAATGCATTCATTAGTAATAGGTGATGTCTTCCACAGTCTCCTTCAACCCAGAAGATTATTTGCCACAGATTTTGGGTGCATAGCAGTGAAAAGGCTATATCTATGTATGAGGATACATGGCACAACCTCACTTTTCCCATCTGATGCATTAAGGGGTTTGGATTGTGAGGGTTTCAGATTCAATCCCCTGCTTGGTTCCTGTTAAATACTTTAAAAAATTTTAAAATTATAAAAATTTAATGATATGGTAAAATCCTTTTCCACTGAGCTGTCATCAGCAGCTGCACACTCCATTGTAGCTCATATTACTTCGGCAGGATATATAAAATTGCACTTGATGAAGAAATTGGAGGTTGATAAATTTCCTCAAATTTTGTCTCCTGTTGCTGTCTAGTGGCCAATACTGGAATTTGTTGTTGGAACCTGTGATTATGTTGTCACTTGACAATAGTTATACCCAGAGACCTCAGCAGATGGATGTTCACATCAGCTGTCACCATTCTGCAGAGCATTTCTCTCAAATGACTTTCAACATAACTGTGAACTTAAACCTATCAACATATGTACACAGAGCACATTGCAACATGGAGTTATATGAGATCAGTCAGAATAACCTAATTTTAAAAAATTACTTATATTATTGATTCTTGCATTAGAGTTGAAGAGAGAGGACCAGAACACAGTGTTTCTATATGCATCAGCTGCAGCTAAAATACTGCTGCAGAAATAATCATCAGAAATCTATGCAACTTGTAACTTATATGTATAATTAGTTGTATAATTAAATTATATTAAGACATTATTGAGAATATTTTATTCTTTCAATCTTTTACTAGTGCATAACTTTTTTCATTGGCCAGTATTTTTTACGCATATGGCATTCCATGAAAGGAATGTTGGGTTTTTCCCTGTGATTTTAGAAGTGTTTTTATTAAATTCCACATAATCCAACAAAAATATTCATGTAGAGAAGAACTAGAAAAATAACGATCCCTAACCCCTCAAGTGCATGAAGTTGGTAGAGATGAAGATTTATCTGAACTGATGGGGGCAGGTAGTGTTTTTATTCCTTTCTAATGACTCACTTGCCATCATCTTGCTACCTGACAACCACACTCATTATTGGAAAAGAACCACACTCATTATTGGAATAGTCTGTTCTGACTTAGTGTGCTTAGACTAAATCCCCGTGTCAGAAGGAGATAATGTTTTATTTAATTGGAAAATAAGTGTTTTAATTTAAATAAAGCTCAGCTTTATTTGTGAAGCAAGAATCATTAGAAAAATAGAAGAAATTCTTTTTTAATTAGATTGTATTGTAATCTGATTTGAACAGAAAGATACTTCAAAATGCAGAACCACATTGTCTATTACTATATTTACAAAAAGTAGTCAGAAGAATGCCAATTCTTGGAAGCAGATATTTTACTAAACATAGAAAGAGAAGACGTAAAAATACAACCCAAAGAAAATTAATCATAATGATAAGATATGCACAGCTTTCTAATTCAAATAATATTTTTTTACTTTTTTATATATATATATATATATATATGTATACACACACACACACTTACACACCCTTTAACTGACATTTGTAATTATTGTTTGAAATTGTCATAGTACTCAGAAAGCCTACTCACAGATGGGAGTCTCTTGTAAAAGCCCTGGACAAAGCTAGTACAAAGACACCTCTTTTTCTTACAAATAATTTTCAGCTTTGAAAGGAAACAAAACCTTCTTTTCCAAATGACCTTTAAAAAAATCATTCTTTTCTCCTTTTGTTCACCTTTCTTTTACCTCATGATTTTGCAGTTGGACTCAGCTATTTTAAAGGTCTTTTTTAACCTAAAGGATTCTCTGATTCTGTGATTTTAGTTGTTCCTTGTTTCCATATAGTGATTATTGTTCATCTGACCCATTTGTAGTAGTGTCCTAACTCTTCTCAACACAAGCTTTAGTCTGCTGTCTTGCCTGACTAATGTGTGTTAACTTAATATTTAGAAGATGCCCCGGGTAATCCAAACTTTTAGGATTAGGAAACATTTTCACTGACTGTGTTGTGAGCAGATTTTACCTCGTCCCTAAATGTCCTCTGCAGGGGTGTGTGTTTGTGATGGAGAGGGAAAGAAGGAAAAACTGCTGTGTTGGGTTTGATTAGCAACAATTACACTGTCATTTTTATTTCTCCATGTCCTGAATTAAAGTCTCTGACACACCCACAGCCCTTTTAATCTTAGGAAAATTTTCAGGGTTGTCTTTTTAGAGGGGAAGAATAAATACATTTGTGTAAAAGCAGTACATTAGATTCTAATTATCAGTTTTTAAAAGAAACTATGCAAACTGTGTAGACCATAGAGCTCTTGCCAAGAGGAAATAAGAGTAGAATAATTATATTTTAAAAGGGCAGTCTTCCAAATATAATGTCTCTAGGCTCATTTACACCCTCCTCTCTTGTAGTGGGTATCCCTGTTCCAACACAGCCTTTTGCAGTAGAGATCTGTCAAAATAGGTCTGCTTGCATCTATTTTAACTGCACAAAAATGGCCTTTTCCCCTTTTCTCAGTTCAGGACATTGTTCTGTGTTTGCAGTCTTAGGTAATACTGGAGTTGAATGGATATTCTGGTTTCTCATTGCACATCTTACCCAAGAAAGGGCAGGAGGAGGAGCTGGTCGCTACAGAATGAATAGTGGTACCTGGGAGTAGATGCAGGAAGAGGAAATAATGGAATAAAGTCACAAAATATGTTGCATAAAGAAAAAAAATATGTAAAGATACAGATGTGGGATGAATAACTAATACTGTTGTGCAGGGAAGGAATGGTTAATAGCCTGGAACATTTAGCATTTTTTTCAGTCCATATATGCACTGCAACATAGCATTTAAATTGATTTACTAGTAACAAATAAATTGGACAGTGATTTTTTTTTTTTCAGGCTGTGAAATTGGCAGCGGGATAAGACTTAGAATCTCAGAGTGTATCATAGGGTGAATATATCAATTTAGGGATGTTAAGCATTCCTTGACATTTAAAACTTTTTTACTCCATTCTCTACCTTTTTTTTTTCTTTTTATGAGGATGGGAAATGCAGAAAGGGAACTAGTCAAATCATACAGCAACTTTTCAATGTCTGTATCAATGTGAAATTAAGATCCCAGCAATCCTAGCAGATGTCATAGCCCTTGTTCTAGCATGATTTATTGGGGTACACTGATTGCTTCACTTTAAAGTAGACTGTCTTGCAATGTTAAGTTTCTTTTGCTTCCAATTTCTTTACCTGTGTATGTGAATTTACATATTTGAATTTTGAAATGATTGTATTAATAGAAGTCATTGAAGTATTTGAGGAAAGAGATGGTTAACAGTTGAGGATCAGATGAGAAGAGAAAATCAGTACCATAGGATACTGAGGAACAAATACTCCTGCAATGTTCAATTTACCTAGGTGTATAGAGCCATTCTTGAAGTACACTACCTAATGCATCTCCTGGTCTTTCATGTGGTTTGAAATTATTGTGTATGAATTCCTGAAGTGACACAGACTTGATAACAATGAGTTATTGAAGCAGTAAGATCTTAATTTATTGCTAAAACACAGACAATTGTACTTCGTATTAGGAATGGGACATAACTGTCAGAAGAATTGAATAAATAATTTTTCCCAGATGTGCTAGTAGTGAGATGCTACTAAATTTTTGTCCTCTCTGAAGCAAACTAGCTTTCAGCTTGTTACAGGCTGAAGCAGATTGCTAGGTCACATGGACTTGTGGACTGACTCAGTCTGGCATCTGGTATTGGATATGATTCAAAAACACTGCCATAATTTCTGCATCGATTTCTGCAATGTATTTCACAATAGTCTCCATCTTATTATTCATACTTTTTTTTTTTAATCAGTCATTTCCTTTGCCATATGTGTTATTGTTTGTACACATTAGCAAGAATTATGGAGTCTTTTTCTGCCATCAAGAAAAAATATTCATGATTTTCTGCACTAGCAGTTTGCTGCAAGAAATTATTAGTTCTACACTTGGGACAGATTTGCCCAAAGATCTTACGCTAAACAATGTTACTTACATAGTGAGAATAAAAGTGTGGATTTCAGCAAAGGTAGAAACAAATCCCTCAGATTTCCAAGCCTTTGCTACATTTTTAATACTCAGGATTTATTGGGAAAACATACAATTAAAACAGCCTGTGTGAATACAATCATTTGTACAACCTTGTTGCAGTAAATTCACGTGATTCTGGAAGGGAAACACATTGTAGGGAGGGAAGTTGGTAAGATCTGAGCACTTGTTCTCTTGCCCTGAAATTTTGCTGAAATAGTGGAAGACCAAGAATTAGAAAATAAGTGCAAGCAAGGGGAAATGGGATACAAACCCAAAGTTGCTGTGGACACAGTGTAAGAAAAACTAGTCTTTCACATATCTTCTGTATGATTTTCAGCACAAAAAAAAAATGTCTTTTCTTCCAGTGCAATACAGCTTGTAGCATATAAATCAAGACACAGTAGTAGGCACTTATTCTTTAGCCTAAACTGCCTTCTGGAAAATTTCAGGCATTGAAAGTCAGGATTATTTCCTAGTGTTGTGTAAGTACAGCTAATGCTAGGTTCTTGCTCATCATATCTGAATTGAAGTTTTGCATTCCTTTTATTGTTGGAGAATTTATTTAATTTTAAATTAAATCAATCAGCTATTCCCCTACAGTAATTAGACACTGTGTAATGTTGAATTGCCCCACAAATCACATAGCTCAGTGTGGTTTACAGATAAGCATGCATTTGCACATTGTCCAGCAATGGCATTTGGGAAGCCTGTATCAAAATCAGCAGATTAGCATGATTTGGTGAATAAATACAATGGGACAGATCCCAGCTAATGCAGAACTATGCAGCTCTGCTTGAATAGGTGGAATGGTTCCCAGGTTCTAGCTGAGTGATACTTGTGAAGCCCAGTGAACACATCTGTAACTGTAGAATTGCTAATCCTACAAGTTATAAAGCTTTTTTCCTCCAAAACATTCGGGGGAAAATAGCTGCGTTTAGTCTGGTCTTTGTATTTCAGTCTTCCTTTGTCTTCCTGCTTTTTCTCCAGCCAGGAAAAGCAACTATAATTGTTTCTCTCTAGTATAATCCAAGGGCTCAGATAAGACATGCAATGCAGCCTGATTTGTTTCAAGTTGAACATAAAACCTACAGCTGGCAATCAGAAACACACTCAGCCATCTCAGCTTTAGTGCCAAATCCGATGACAGGAGATGAGAGTAATCTCGTCATGCTTCCCTGTTTACAAATTCCTGCTTCGTAACTGCATTCTTTTGCTCCGTGGTACTCTTACTTCCAGGGGTATGCATCAAGGTAGTCTTCACAATGAAGCCCAACCAAATTTTATTTAATATGGGGACACTACTAAAACAATTGTCTGGTTTCCTCTAAAAATTCCTAACATTTTTTTCTTCAAGCTTTCTCATCATAATGTTTTTTTTTTCTCGATGTATGTCTGTAAGCCTCTAAATGATTATGGAAAGAAAATACCAAGTTTTTACTGATCAGAGTATAATGAAACAGCAGGATGTTTTGAGCCACTTAAATTAAAATGATGAGGAAGAAATACACATTAATTATCTCAGATCGCAATATCTTTTCATTGTGCAAGCAAGAAAATATTTAACACCTCAGAAGCAAAATGCTTTTGTTTGGACTGGAAAGATAATTTAAAATTGCATGTGGGGGGCAGCTAGATGAAAGATCAGAATTTAGCATATTCACTGAGCAAGAAAGATGAGAAAAAGAAGACAGAGACTATGTTCATGTTCTCTGTGCCACAAACCATGACCTCTTCCACAGTCACAAGGACCTATTTTCAAGTCGATAGCTATAAATGTTAGTAATTGCCTTTACCTCCTTCTCTGTAGCTTAGCTTCTTGCCCCATTACCAAAACCATTTAGTTTCTCAGTAATTCATTTTCTACATAATCTCCTTTCATGTCCCATGTTTCCTCCATTGTGTTTCACCTTGGGCAGTACATCATGTAAATAAAGTCTATATCCATAATCGCTTTACAATTCAGCTTAAGAGAATTCACTCTTGAAAACTCCATTCTGACCGGTGTCCATTGTAGTAGATCTTTTTAGTCCTCATTAGATGGGAAAAGTGGACGAATATTTTAAAAACTATTTCAGCATCAGTGATGTAACCTTGAGTATCTTTTCAAAGCTTTTAGATGTATTTAAAGGATGAGTATGGAGCAGGTGAAGGCATATGAGAAAGAAGCTTATTATATGGTATTTGGATTTAAAGAATTCCTGCATTTAGAATAATGTTTAAGGCCACTTCATTGTTGGACAGACACTGATTACAGGGACAAAAACACCCAAGAAGTTGAATTCAAGTTTGTCTTTTTTTAAAATTACAACTAGAGATTCATCAGAGCATTAGCCTGAAAAATGTGTATATTAGTATTTAAGACAGAAAATATTGAGTTCTGTACTCTTTCAAAATGAGCAAGAAGCTCCTAGATTCTCAGTCTGCAGTGTGATTGCGTCAGAGAAGACAAAAGCAAGTGACCAAATATTTGTGTAAGAGGCATATTTTTAGTTCTGTTTAGCATTTACTGTAATCATGAGGTGTATATTTTCTTTTTTTAAATGAAATTTGAATTTGAGTTTCAGATGCCATCAACTCTTGCTCATGAAATAAAATTAGATATTTCCCTTCTACTTCTCTAAAAGCCAAATGCCTGTGAAAGCTTTTGACACTCTCATGTCATCTCACATTTTTTTGATGTGGTTATGGGTGATTTTACGTCCTTGGTCTTAAATTTCATTTTATAACAAATGTGAAGCCCTGCTTCATTGCGGTTTTAGTTGCTGAACTGCTCTCTGTGCTGTACTAGATAAGGGTAAAAGTCTTACATAACATTCTACCCACATTTTTTCCATGCACTTAGAGGCAGTTAAGGACTTAGGAAATTGGTTCCTCCAATGTCTTTTATTACATAAAAAAAAAAAATTAAAATAATAGTTGCCGTCTAGCCTAGGAAAAGCCATTAATGTTTTTGTCGTCCCTTTTGTTTTTCTTTTTCTTCTCAAGCTTCATTCTGACTTGGACAAGGGAGTCGGCACTGTTAAATATACCCTTTCAGGAGATGGTGCTGGCACGGTTTTTACCATTGATGAGACCACAGGAGATATTCATGCCATAAGGAGCCTAGATAGAGAAGAAAAACCTTTCTACACACTCCGGGCTCAGGCTGTGGATGTTGACACCAAGAAACCACTAGAGCCTGAATCAGAGTTCATCATCAAAGTGCAGGACATTAATGATAATGAGCCAAAGTTTCTGGATGGGCCTTATGTTGCCAGTGTCCCAGAAATGTCTCCAGTGGGTGAGTAAGAAGCTGTACATGCTTGATAGTATATTATAGTTATATTTTCATATTACTTAATTGTCTCAATGTACTTTTCTTGCTGAGGAAAGGAAGAGAAGGATGAAATGAAAAAAACAACTTCTAAAACTTATTAGAAATGTTTCTAATATTCTGTGCCTAGATAGACACGGATTACAGTTTTGTTTTAGCTTTGTTTGCTTATTTAGAGACTTATTCTCCTGCAACGTGAGTGTCTGTGATGTTAAGTTTCTGAGGGTAGAATGAGTTATAAAAAAAAAAAGATATTCAAGGAAGATATTCTAATGGGATTCTCTGTAACCCCAAACCTGTTATGTAGCATGATGTGGTGCATTCCCCTCTCTTCCTAGTTTACATCTGCTCTTTGCTGTACAAAATTAGATTGCCTGTTTGCTGTAAAGCATCTTGCCATTTAACCGGTTTTGTCTTTGTGGCTCTTAAACTCCTCCAGCACTTGCGTGATCTCCTAATTGTGCATTAGGGGGCAATTCTTTATTCAAGTCATGCTATACTGTGCATGCTCAAAGTAACTATTGCCCTTGCCTTGGTCACAATGCAAGAATGAGAGTCTGCAAGAGTGGCTCAAGTTGTCAGAAACCTAATGTCCAAGAAAACCTTTAGTGCATCAGACTCTTAAGTTAAAAAAAAAATAAAAAGAAGATGGCCTGGGAACATGGTAAGTTTTCAAAAACCTAGTGTACAGAGGACAGAGTAATTTTCTTTCCAGAGAAAGGTGGACTGCAGTAAGGATACTGAAGCACTGGAATAGGTTTTGCTTGAAGAATTTTCACAACACTGTAGATATTTTCCAGGAATGACGTAAAAACCATCAATCCTGCTTTGGAGATGGAGAATAGGCTAAATGGGCCCTTTGGGTCTCTTCCTGATGGCTGATTCTGCAGTGGTCCTGAGCAGTGTGTTTGCAACATAAGCACACTGCTTGTGTCCTGCTGCCAGATGGCATTTTGGGTTTCCCTGCAGGCACCAGAAATTAATTTGTTCTGGGCTGGGAGTCCTTTAACTTCCCAGTGCTAGTTCCAGCTTATTGCCCTTCTCTCTCCTAAACTGTCTTTTCCCAGTACTTCACAAACCAGTACCAGTCATTTAATACTCCCAGTAGTTGTTAACAGTTTTGGAAGTTTTCTGAGTTTGAAGTGGCAGAGGGATACTGTTCCCCTTCAGCTATGCTCCTCAGATGTTGATGTTTTTAAAGTCAATCTGGGAGGTGACTAGCTATCTACACAAGTTGCTACATAGAATTAATGAGGTAGTATTTAAAATTTTGTGATAAGGAGTAACAGAATGTGATAGAAAGTGATAAAATGTGATGTGAGTAGACATGTAGATATGAACATGTTAACCTTATAGAAGTGTAGAGAAGCACTCACTATAGTCACCCACAGGGGTTTGTCTGTAGATTCACAATATAGGTGCACTGTTGTTTCCCCTAATGAGATGCATAATAATATTACTTACAGTTGTATCATTTAGAGATGAAAACCATTTATTATATTTTGACATCTGTGTCTGTGGCAAATTCAGAATAAAATTTCTCACCAGTGAATGTATGGTTGGCTGTGAAATTCCTTTTAAAACCTGATCAGAAAGAAAAAAATGAAAATGAGTGATGCTGTTTGTAGAGCAGAACAGTGACTGCATTTATTCTCTTACTCTGTTGCTCTTTCCCATCATCCTCTGTTATTTCCTTAAATATGTGTGTGTAGCAGAAAACTAAATGCTAACAGAGCTTTTACTTCATATGAAACACTCTTCAAGGTGTGCCAGACGTTGCTTTTACATGGAGTTGCATGACTAAATGAGATAACAACAGAGGATGCTGTGTCATGCATACAGCATTTTAAAAGAAATGCTTTTCAATTTATTCTCCTTTAGAAAAACAGTAGTAGATGCCATGGCAAAAATGGATCTTCTTGATCTTTTCTTTATTCAGTCACATTCACTATATCTAGAAGATTTATTCATAACAGTTGCTATTTTCCTCTAAAAAAATAAAAGATGGATGAAAATTGATCAGAAAAGGCAAGGCAAAGAAAGAGTTTCCTAAATGGAGGCCTAAACTTCAATTAGTGGTTACTAAAGCAGATAACAATTTTTGCTGTTAGGTTGTCTTGCAGCAAAAACATCCAGAAATGCCTTGTCCTCTGTAATGTTCCAGGAGGTTGTTCCTTCTCTGATGTAGGTCTTGCCACTCTCTTGTTCTGTCTTATCTATGTTTTTCCTTCCTTATGCAAGCACAGATTTCTCAGAGGATCTAAAACTACTCCTTTCTATCATCAGTACCACTTAGTTGCACCTATAGAGATGCTTAGACCTACCAGTGCCTGAGGCTGACATTGAAAATCACTTTGATTTTTCAGCTGGTACAGCATATGGTTGTCTTGGCCTAGGAAAAAAAACCCAGATAAACTCTTCCTCTTATCCATTTTTTTTTTTAATATATTTTCATTTCTAGTTGCCACTTTTTAATTACCAAATGTTCTAAATTTCACTAACTACAGTTTTACAGCAGTAATGATTATAAACTGCACTCATGCACATATTTCTATTGTGGGAAATGCACTGAAACATTACTTTTTTCACACTTACTAGTCTCTTATGTGAGCCTGACAAGCTTTTGTGACTAGTGACTTGCAGTCTTTTATTCTTTCATGACATTTACATGCAAAGGCTTATTCAGGTTGGTACTTGATCCCAACGTTATTGGTAATATTATTAGTAATATATTGGTACCTTTCAGAAATTGTCATGGCTACATGGTTCTCAGTTTTTTAATGTCTCTGGACTTCCTACTAATTGCTGTTGCTGAATCTGGGATGGCAGATATAATACCATAGCATTCATGTCTGGAATCAGAGTTGCAGTTACAGTGTTATAATAAAATTGTGCATCAATTGGACCTTGGTGATTTTTTTACCAGAAAAAGTGCAAAAAAAAAAGAAAATTCATAGCATCCTCAAGATCTGGCTTTCTGCACAGAGGTATTACTTAGATATACCTGTCATAGCCAAGTTTTTCATGGTAGAGTTTCTTAGAACTTCTGCTACTTTCCATGCATGTTGTAGGTGAAAATTTACTTTTTCCCTTCAAATTTACATTGAGGGCAGATTGAATTTTTTTCTACAGTTTCTGTACTCTAGTGTTGGTTTGTTTTTCCTTTTAATCAATACCACTCATTAAAAAAGATAGTGGTACAGAATATCTTGTAGTTTTTTTCTGAAGAGATAGTTTTAGGACTGCTATTTTTACTTAGCGGTACCTTCCTTACCAGGAACCAAATTCCTTCATATGCTCTTAAGAAAAAATGTTAGATAGATGTTTACCCACTACAAGCTAGGATGCAAACCTATTTCATGCCAACGTTTGAATGGCCAGCCAGCCTTGCTCCTTCCATACATGCACTGTAATCTGCTCTTGTAGGATGGAAAGTCAATCACAGACATGAACAAGAAAGATCCTCTCTTGAAAGCCCCTTGTGTTACCAACTGCTGTGGCATGCAGGCTGCAGTACCCATCTGTGACTTCCAGTGTTTCTGATAGTTTCAAAGTGGGCACAGCTTCCTCAATGTTGTGGAAGGATACCAGTACCTCCAAAGCTGACATTCTATTGCTCACATAATAAATGGGGTGCAGAATACTTTATGGTAAAGAATTTATTTTTTAAAGTACAATTATTTGAAATTCCCTGCAGAAAACTCAGCAGATGGAGTCAGATTACAATGCAGAACTAATATTTTAAGAACAGAGATTGCTATGCTCTTATCTTATGCCTAGTAAGAGACTTATAAAAGCTTAAGGGCTGGACTCCTAATGTTTTAGGTTATTTTTTTTTTCTGATATTGCATTGGTTTTATCAATATGTTTATTTGAAAATATTTTCTTGATTTAATATAACTTCCAAAATGTATAACAAACCAGAAATGGGGATTTATCTATGAGAACTGGAAAGGGTGCCCTAATATCCCCATTTGTAAGTTTGTATCAACAAAATATGTTCTGCTTAAGTATAGTTTAATCAACTGTGTTGTTGCTTCTGGCAGCTGTGCCAGCTTCTGTTGCAATATAGTTGACATAAGCATGCAAACATAGCTGAGTTTAAACCAAGGTTATCCCCTTATTAAAGCTATCAGTCCAGATGACTGAGAATGGGGACATAGCAGCATTAAGCACACATTCAAGGAGAGATCTTATTATATATTTTTATATATTTATGCATAAAAATGTGCACAGAAATGCATTTGCTTTCATAAGCATTTTTTTCACTGAATATGCAGATTTTAAAAGCAAATTTATAGCTTCTTTGTCACAATCTCCTAATTGTTTTCTAAGGTCTTTGCATTATTCCTCTGTGCTTATACATAGACCAGCTAGGGCTGTACCAAACCCATCAATTCCATAACATATATATGCCATATGTTCTTTGCTATGCAATTTCATTTCATACTTTTCCACTACATTAACTCTTTATTTATTAGGGGCAACTCTACAAACTCCAGATCACTGTGGCAGACTAAAATGGTCAATGATAATAGAAAGTTGATATCAGGTCATTTTTACTGTGTTCCTCAGTGGTGCAAAGCAGCTACCTGGAGAGTGTTATGGATTTGCTTCCCATGGTACCATCAGTGTGAAAATAGTCTCTATAAATTTTCTAGTAGTTTTCCTTCTGAAGTGAATACTTAATTGACTTTTATTTAAACATTGGCTTATATTTGAACATTGACAATGGAGCGTATATAAACATCCACAAATGGAACATATGTTTAATATATCCATCTATGTAGTTTCATGTGCAAGAATTACAATATGTAGGAAACTAACCCGATGAAGCAGTAGGTAATAACCTGCACTCTGGTTTGGCTCAGTTTAGCACCGTGTGCCTCAGTTTAGCCTGAAGCTTATAGTAAGCAGAGGCTGGGGAAGGAAGGACTATAAGGCATTGGAGCAAATGCTGAATGATCCTTCCTTTGATATAGATTCCTAGCTGTTGGCAATATATTTTTAAGGGCTTCCAAAAACTTACCCAGGCTATTGCGGAAGATCTTACTTTGGGAATCCATCGAGACCAGAAATACTTTTGAATGGCATTATGCATGCTCATGGACAGATAACTGACAGCATAATCTGTCTGCAGCCACTGTCTTCAGCCCCTCCAGCTCCAGCCTGGTCTCCATATTTTTTTCTGGTGTTAGCAAGTCCTTTGAGAAAATGATGGGAGTTAGATGTCATATTCAAGACACAAACATCTTGAATATGCTTTATTTTTATCCAATTTTCCTTGTTGAATTATTCTCATTGATAATTTTTGGTTTTTTGTCTGCTATTGATCATGGAGATGAAAATTTTGGGGGATTTTCCACAGTGATCCCAAGATCAAGAATTAATAGGTAATGGAGCTATAACCCACCTCTGTGGAAGTACTGATAAGTTACTTTTTCCCATGCCTCTTTGTGTTTCTCCATGTGAAGTTCCATATTCTCAGTTTCATGCTATGTTAAGATTCCCCTGTAGCACTTTACAGCGAAGATTTCGTTTTGTCAAGCTATCACCTGTTCATATATTCTCTTTTACTGGAAACCTATGAGTTCAGATCCAAGAGAGATGCCAGTGGCAATCCCTCTCTCATGTAAAGACTAGCAATTTATTCCTACTGGCTTAGATCTCTTTTTATTTGGAGTATTTTAGGAAAAGCTGCTGTGTCTTAAACTTCTTTTTTTTTCCTTTTTTTTTTTAAGAGTTTTTGCTTAGGAACCTTGCTGAAAGCTATTCTGAAATTTAGATACTCTTAATCTATGCCAGTAATCTTGAGCTATATACTCACTGATGCACTTAATAGTTTTAATAGGTTTCGTGAAGAGCAACTTCCCTTCACAAAACTGTACTGAATTCGACCTTACAGAGTCATATCCTCATGTCCTCTAATTTGGTGCTTTATTACAGTGTAAAAATTTTGTCCATCACATGGGTCAGACCTGGTGCCTTGAGTAATTCAGGCCACGTTTCAGAAAAATTCATGTCCCATCACTGTTTTTCTGTTCTCTTTCCTGGGTGTCATGGGTTAGCGTAGTTTGAGTTTTTGAGGAAGACTCCTTCAGCCTCGGAAGTGATTTTTTTGCACAGAGGTGCTTACGGCTTTCTCTAGACCTGACCTAACCAATCAACTGGCTAGTTGGAATATTGACAACTTCTTTAAGCCACTTAAGAAGCTTGGTACGCCTCTGTCATACACATTTAAGAACGAACGGAGGCCGGGAAGCTCTCTCTGACTTCCGGCTTTCGGACAGGTAACTGGGGGAGGCCCGGGGCACGGCCCAGCGGGGCCGGGCCCTGCTCGGCCCGGCCGGGCCGGCCAGGAGCCCACCCTGGAGCGGCCCTGTTCCATCTGCGGCCCGGCCCGGCCCCCCCAGCCCTGCTCCGGCCCCAGCCCTGCTTCGGGCGGGCCAGGCCCCCTCAGCTGCTCCGGACGGGCCATGCCCCCCCTCACCCACTGCTGCTGCCCGGCAAGGAGAGATAAGCGAATTCCAGCTGCAAGGCCGGGTGAGATTAACTCTTTTAGTGCTGTAAGATTTCTCCAGAACAGATGAAGCCTGCAGAATTCAATCCTCTCCCAAGTCAGAGGAAAAGGACAGATGAAGGCACGTGAAATAAACAGCACAGAGACACCAAAGTCAGCGAAGAAGGAGGAGCTGAAACCCTGAGAGAGGAGAAAGAGGAGATGCTTCTCCTGGAAGCTGAAATTCTCTTGTAAGGCTGTGGTGATGGACTGTAATATATATCAGTGTACCCGTTGTAATTTCATGAAGCATGGGGGGGGGGGACAGAGCGTTCAAACCGCAACCATGGGTAGAAGTACCTGTGCTGCATTAAGCAACTACTGAAGTAGCTGTGATTTAATGAGAAGTTTTAACAGAGAGAGTTGAAAGTGATGTAGACTCTCTTGCTCCCAGAGGAAGGCCTCTGTGCCTTTTCAGTTGAAGGTGATGAGGACCCTCTTGCTGCCAGAGAAGAAGGGGGCCTCTGTGCCTAGAGATAAAGATGCACCTACAGACAGGTGAAAAGAACTTTTGTTTTGAAGGAGATGAGGACCCTCTCGCTGCTGGAGAAGAGGAGGGCCTCTGTTCCTAGAGATGAATATGCACCCACAGATGGGTAAAGAGAACTTTTGTTTCTGAACAGCTCATCCTTAAAATGGTACCCCATTAGCTAAAGATGAAACCCTCAAGCAGTTGTGGGGAAAGCTGCAAGTTGAGGGAAGGGACTTTCACAGGCAAGGAGAAACCATCCCAGGCAGCTGCCTTGCTGTGACACTGAGCCACAAGAGAACTGTTTAACTGTTTTCGTGTGGAGATGTCTCTATAGCATGAGCAAGAGAGACTCCTCTCCCTAAGTGGATTGAGAAAGTTCTTATAGAGATGGTAAACTGACTCTGGAAAACCTTGAGGGTTGTTTTTTACATTGTCGGTGGGAGGAGGGAAGAAGGTGGGGGGAGGAGAAGTGTTCTGAAGGTTTAGTCTAACTTTTTTTTTCCTGCCTTTTAGTTCTGTTAATAAACTTCTTTATGCTTTTAAAGTTTAAGTTTTGTGCCTGCTTTGCTTTTCTCCTGGTTCTTATCTCACAGAAGGAAAATAAGTAAGTAATGGGCTTTTTGAACCAAACCACTACACTGGGACTATGTCAGTTTACTCATCACAATTATTTCAGTGGTTTCCCACTAAGAATTGCTTTTTTTAATTACAGCTCTTGTCTTTCCAATTCTCTTTTTGTTTTAATTTTGAAAACATACATCTACTAACATCAGACTAATATCTACTACATCAGACTAACTTTTATAGCTACTGTATAGAAAAGTGAGTATTAAGGAAGGAGCAGAAGGAAGGGAAGGTTAGGGCTGCTTAGCCTTTTCTCAAAGAGTGTTTTTCCCTTTATAGAGGACATTGCACAAAACATAAAAGAAAATGAAAAAAAAACCCAACACTGAGATACTGAGAGAATATTACAAGTAGGCAGTTAAAGCTTTTGAAATGAAAGTGTTTCTTTATGATAGAACACTGGGCAACCTAGGCACCTTCAATTACGGGAGAGGAGCCAGAAAAAAATTTTTGGATCAAAAGGCAGGGAGAAAATAGTGCAGAAAATCACAACCTGCTTAGTTAAAGGATAATGGTTATTATCATACTGTGAGTTTCCTTTCATACACCCTGGCTGTTGGATAAAGTCAGCAAAACGAAAACATTTGGCAAATGCTGTCAGGTGGGAGAATCTATGTAAAATGAGAGCTGTGACAGACAGGACTATACAAACATGAACAACAAAATTCTCAGCAAAGTTTAGAAGCTTTGGCTGTTAAAAAGAGATGCTGGATAGCTGCTTTTTGCTAGCTGTTTTTACAGTCCCAAAATGTCAGTGCTGAAACTATTTAAAGCATTTGATTCTTACTTCACGTATATCCAAGCCTACAGTGGATATTTTCTACCACGACTTCAGCAAGGCTTTTGACAGTGTTTCTCATGAAATCCTCATAGGCAAACTCAGGAGATGGGAATTAGATGAGTGCTCAGTGAAGTGGATTGAGGACTGGCTGAATGGCAGATCCCAGAGGGTCGTAATCAGTGGCACAGGTCCTAGTTGGAGGCCTTGTCATTAATGGTGTCCACCAAGGTTCAGTACTGAGTCCAATATTGTTTAACTTCTTCAACAATGACTTGGATGAATGGGCAGAGGTCTTCTTAGCAAGTTCACTGACGGCACAAAGCTGGGAGGAGTGTCCGATAGCCCAGAGGGCTGTGCAGCCCTTCAGAGGTACCTCAGCAGGTTGGAGAGATGGAGATGGACAGAGAAGAACTGCCTGAGATTCAACAAAGGCAGGTGCAGGGTCCTGCACCAGGGGAAGAATAACCCCATGCACCTGCACAGGCTGGGGGATGACCTGCTGGAAAGCAGCTCTGCAGAGAAGCACCTGAGAGTCCTGGTGGACAACAAGCTCTCCATGAGCCAACAGTGTGTCCTTGTGGCCAAGAAGGCCAAAGGTATCCTGGGGTGCATTAGGAAGAGCATTGCCAGCAAGTTGGGGGACATGATTCTATTCCTGGGGATGCACAGCTGGAGTGTTGCGTCCAGTTCTGGGCTCCACAGTACAACAGAGACATGGAGAAGGTCCAGTGGAGGGTAACATAGAGGATTGTGGGACTGGAATATCTCTCTTATGAGGAAAGGCTGAGGGAGCTCAGCCTGTTCAGCCTTCAGAAGAGAAGACAGAGAAAAGACCTAATCAATGTTGGTAAACAGTGTGTCAAGAGGACGGAGCCAGGCTCTTCTTGTAGGGACCAAGTAGTAGGACAAGAGGCAACAGGCAGAAATGGATGCACAGAAAGTTCCACCTGAACATGAGGTGACCAGGCACTGGAACAGAAAGGTTATAGAGTCTCCCTCATGGGAGATATTCAAGAATCGTCTGGAGACAATCCTTTGCAATGTGGTCTAGGATAACCCTTCTTGAGCAGAGAGGTTGGACCAGGTGATCCACTTTGGTCCCCTCCAGCCTGTCCCATTCTGTGATTCTCTGTGTGATTGTGTTTAACTTTATGTAGGCAAAGCTAAGAACCCCCGTCACAGCAGTTAAAACCGCTATGTTTCTATCCACACATTGACTTTACTGCAGCTCAGTCGTGTAAATCAAATAATATGTTTTATTACACGTGTCTTGATGCAATCTAACCTCTTTTAGGTTGCCAAGAAATGCTTTCATTATTAAAATTAAGCTATTGGGTTTGCTCTAACTGTATATGTTGGCAGTTTCAGGGGTGTTGAGTATTAGTTCTTTTTGTATATAAGGAGAAGTTTTGCAATTATTGATCCAGTCTTGCTGTTTACATAAATATCTTAAAGTTCAAGATATATTGTATTAGAGTTGTTGGGATTATGTGTTTTTGGGGGTATTTTTGTTAATTACACAGTTGATGAGGGAAAGAAATTGACGTTATTAAAGTGTAGTATTGAGAAATGTAGAAATTGTTGCTATGTGGGCAAATAATATCTGTAAACATAAAACACGTCGTATTGATAGTTGTTTTAGTGGCCACAGATCAGCTGTAAATGATAAAAATTAACAAGAAGTTGCTTTTTTCTTACCACAAAATGGCTCTGAACATTAAATATCTTTTTAGTAAGAGCTGTTCTTTTGGCCACCAAGTGGTTTTAAACATTAAACATATTCTAAAAGTGTTACTGAGCGACTGTAAACATTAAATATGTTTTATAAAAGCTGCTTTTCAAGCTACTGCCTGAGTGGCTACGATTATAATTTTTCTTTAAAGTTGCTTTTCAGCCACTGAGCTATTTTTTGTCTTATACATTCAGTTCTATTTATAATTTTTCAGAGGATAAACAAGTGCAAGGTTTCACTGGCACAAGGCAGATCTTCATTTATGACAAGTAATCATGTCCTACCCATCTTCTCATAAAAACACTGCAGGTAATAATACCAAGACACATTTTAAAAGGATTTTAATGGATATTTTGCATGGAAAGTGAGTGCATATGTAGTATTCCTGTCACCCGTTTTTGTGTTTTACTCTGCAGTAAACCAAAATAGTAAAAGCAGACATGACTGATATTCTGTACTAAGAAACCTAAGAAGTCTAAGAAATGAGTCACTGATGGATTGTTTGAATCAATCAAATCATCATCAGCCCTAGAGGAGGGCAAAACAGAATGCAAAACAGTCTCAAGATTACTAAGCGAATGGGAGTCACTAAACCAAATATGATTAAATGCTTTAATTCTGTGTGCAGAAATAACTCTATGTGGCAAATTAGATGTAATCCTAGGAAGGCCTGGAGTGATAAGGAAAGTGTTCATGAGAATCTGGCTTAACAAGAGCTAAGAGAAAAATCACTGATCACAAATATACTGTTAAGGACAAATTATTCTCTGTTTAGAGAATCCCATAAGGCTTAAAGTCTACAGCAAAAACACCGCGGATAAAAATAATTCCTTAGGAAAAGAAAATCTACATAAACCAGAGGTCTAAAATTATCTGCAGACTGAGGAACAGCATATACATGAGTATCTTTAAATGGAATGTTACCCAATTAGTAGGTGTATCTGTCTGCCAACCTTGGATTTAATGAGTTCTAGGTACTTAACATTTCTCCTTGTTTGTAGTAAGGAACAGCATAGATAGGCAAACCAGTCCAATATCTGTCCCATATACTGTAGGTTTTTCCTAACTAAGGAACCTTTACAGATCTTGTGGGAACAGGAATCTGACATCCCTCCAGCCTTTGCTCAACAAGGATCCTGATAGAGCTGATTGAAACCTTTCCACAAGAGATACTTTTGCTAAATTTCTGTACAACTGAAAGGTGCAAACATGTAATTCTCTTAAAACTTTTTATGAAAAACCAGATGGCTGCTTAGTGATTCATCCCACAGGTTAGGTGGTGACTGGAAAATTACACAAGGTGGTTTCTGTATTAGTAAAGGAGCATTCTTTATATCACCCTGACAAGCCGAGCGCTGGCTGGCTTGGAACCCATAGGCAAGGCAGTATTCTCTGAAGCTGGGAACCTGGTGGGTTTGCCTGTTCCCTGATGTCTCTTCTACATAGTTGGTGACAAGACAGGCTGTCACACTTTCCAAACAAGATAGTCAGCCTGCAAGCTAAATAGGTCATAACTAAGTAGGAAGAAGACCAATGGAAATGAAAGAAACTGTTCTATTTGGTAAAAACTCAGCAGTGCCAGTATTGTTTTCTGGAGTGCAATTTCATTTTATTTTTTTTTTCTGGAAGGATGCAGGATGAAGTGAAAATCCAAAATTATCTGAAATAAAGTAAAATTTCACTGTCTAGACATCCTTACTTTCCAGTTATGTCTGAGCACCTTTTGTGCAGAAGCCAGCACTAAATGTGAGATCATTGAGGATTAGAGAGGCAAAGACTGGAAATTGAAGACGAGTTGACTTCAGGCAGGTGTGAAAGTAAAGAATGACAGCAGAGGAAGAGGAAAATCTTTACAGACTGTTCAGCTTTCACTGCAAGAGCTACTGGAGAGAAATCAACACCTTTAATACTGCCTTGGACTTGATTTAGGTTGACACTGCTAAAAAGACGGCTATTATTTCTGTTAACAAACCTCAGGACTGTTCTTTTATTTTCATAAAAAGCTTTAAGGGTGTTAATGCTCAAGGTATCAGTATTCCTATGGAGCAGTCTTGAAGGAACAAGGAAAGAGCAAGCAGGAGCCAAGAGGACCTCCAACCTGACACCATTCTGCACCAGGATTGATGGAGAATGTTGCTGCTGGTACTCTCAGAGGTGTAATTGCAGCTAACCATTCACATCTTGGTACATATTGTTAACAACTAGTGGTTTTCACTGGAAATAGCTTTTTGACTGCTAGTCATCCCACTGAGGTTGGCATGATGCTTTGGGAATAGATATTCTAAATGGTAAAGGATAATATGAATCCTAACAGACAGTCCAATAAAAAGGTGGTCAAGAAGGCTATAGCTGGAGATTATCTCTTCAATCATGTCTTTCATCTTCCATCTGCGTTTATTGGTGTTAGTACAGCAAGTATCAGTTTTATCATTTCTTCTGATCTAAAGAAGTAGCCCAACTTATCTGAAACATAAGATAATTATGTAGCTAAGATTCCCATTTTGCAGAAACATCACCTTAGAAACCTATCTATCCTCCTGTCTCAACTAGAGCCTGGGAGAAGGTTAAACACACATTTAGGCATATTATACTGTCACAGCCTATTTGGGACTAAGTTGTATCCAAGCACAATTTACTGCTTCTCTATCTCTTAAAAAGGGTTCTTGTTTGGGTTCACATACATGTGAAATATTTTTCTAATCCCCATTTTGTTAGGTCTAGTGGCTGTACATTGCCTAAATTGATCTCATGTCATTCTACAAAACTTTTCCCATTTTTAACATTTTTGACTTTTAGTCTGGAAGATAAAAGGTGTATAAGAACAGATGATTTAGCTTTGGTATAATCCTACCTACTGAATACATTTCTATCATGCCACATCTTTTTGTCTCCTTTCTAAATTAAACAGATTAAATCTTTAAATTTCTATGTGGAAAACTTTTCATGTTTCAATCACTTTCACTGCTTGCCTCTGAGCCCCCGTTACTTTTGCTGTCCTTTTAGTGATAAGGCAGCAGTAATCAATATTTTCAACAACCTTGAGAGAATTCAGATGAGAAAGATGCCTGCAGGGCAGGTTCAAGTGCTCAAGCCTGCAATTTATGGTCTTGCAAGAGATGATATAGACACAGATGCTCAAATTATCAGCCCTACTTGCTACTTCTCTGGTTCAGTAGCTCCAAATTCATTCACTTTTTCTTGCTGTTTTCACTCCATATCACTTTATGCCTGAACAAAAACCAAACCTTTCCAGGCAGTTTTCAACTGATGCTTGATAGTCCTGGGATTCTTTCATGATTCTTCTATGTGATTCTGAATGAATCCTTTGTTCACAGGTTTTAAGTCCTAAACCAATATTAATCACTGAGCATAATTCAGTGAGACATAGTGCCTTGTTGTTCAAACAGTGGATGATCCTGTGTGCCTTCCAAAAATCATCCAGTTCATTTACCCTGGTTGAGTAGTAAAAATAGCTTTACTATGATGTATTAAAGCACTGTTTTTGATAGTTTTGTTTGCAATACTGGTGAGGGAATAAGGAAGGGAACTCTTAACATTTGTCGAGGAAGAGGCAATGAGTGAGCAAACGTAAACAGCTGTTTTTATTTCACACAATCCAGATTCAGACACTGCTGTACTAGGAATTGCTGCAACATAAAATGTTGGATAATCAGTTCCTACATCAGCTTTTCTTTGTAAGAAATAAGCAAAAGCAAATTCTAAGCTTTTCCTTCTGAAGAAAATCTTATATAAATGACCCGAAAGGCACCAAGATGTCAGACTGTCTACCTGAATCAAAAGATTGTAGCAAGGCATCCGCTCCTTAAATTCCAAAATCCATATGAAGCTAATAATTGAACTGGCAAGTTGTAAAGAAGGAATCCTCTCTTTGGGCCACTGCACAGCAATAAGAGATCTTTGAACGGCTGATTTAAAGGAAAGATAAGGGATAAGAACTGCACCAGCACATCCTACTGATTTACTGTAGAGCTGAAGTTGTGGCAGTTCAGTAATACCTCTACTGCAATCTGGATGCTTTATATTTTACCCACCTTTATCGATTTACTTTGGTTAGCACAAGGGGACAGTAACAGTGATGACAGGACAGATTTTATGGCAGCACAGTACAAGAGACTTTGGGACACTAACCCACCAGCTACCTTGCAGGAATGTCCAGATGGTTCATTTCACAGAATCACAGAATGACCAGGTTGGAAGAGACCTCTAAGATGATCGAGTCCAACTCATGCCCCAACACCTCAACTAAACCATGGCACCGAGTGCCACGTCCAATCTCTTTTTAAACACGTCCAGGGATGGTGATTCCACCACCTCCCCGGGTAGACCATTCCAGTACTTCACCACTCCCTCTGTGAAAATCTTTTTCTTAATATCCAACCTTATTTCCCCTGGTGCAGCTTAAGACTATGTCCTGTCATTCTGTCAGTTGCTGCCTGGAGAAAGAGATCAACCCCTACCTGACTACAACCACATTTCAGGCAGTTGTAGTGAGTGATAAGGTCACCTCTGAGTCTCCTTTTCTCCAGGCTAAACAACCCCAGCTCCCTCAGCCGTTCCTCATAGGGCTTGTGTTCCAAACCCCTCACCAGCCTTGTTGTCCTCCTCTGGACACGCTCAAATGTCTCAACGCCCTTCCGGAACTGAGGGGCCCAGAACTGGACAGAGGACGCAAGGTGCGGCCTCACCAGTGCCGAGTACAGGGGAAGAATGACTTCCCTGGTCCTGCTGGCCACACTATTCCTGATACAGGCCAGGATGCCATTGGCCTTTTTGGCCACCAAGGAGCACTGCTGGCTCATGTTGAGTCGGCTGTCAACCAGTACCCCCAGGTCCCTTTCTGCCTGGGCACTGTCCAGCCACTCTGTCCCCAGCCTATAGCGTTGCAGGGGGTTATTGTAGCCAAAATCACAGAATCACAGAATCACCGGGTTGGAAGAGACCTTCAAGATCATCAAGTCCAACCCATGCCCCAGCACCTCAACTAAACCACGGCACTGAGTGCCACATCCAAAATGCAGGACTCGGCACTTGGACTTGTTGAACTTCATCTTATTGGACTCTGCCCATCTACCCAACCGTTCCAGGTCTCTTTGCAGAGCCCTCCGACCTTCCAACAGATCAATGCACGCTCCTAGCTCAGTGTCATCTGCAAATTTACTAATGAAAGACTCAATACCCTCATCCATGTTGTCAACGAAATATTGAACAGAACTGGTCCCAGCACAGACCCCTGAGGGACACCACCAGTGACTGGCAGCCAGCTGGATGCAGCACTGTTCACCACCACTCTCTGGGCCCGGCCATCCAGACAGTTCTTAACCCAGCAAAGAGTGCTCCCATCCAAGGCATGGGCGGCCAGCTTTTCCAGGAGTATGCTGTGGGATACAGTGTCAAAGGCCTTGCTGAAGTCCAAATAGGCAACATTTCCAGTGCTGCTTTTGCCCAGACTTCCTATATTAAAGACTACATTAGGCTGCACCTCTCACACTGCAAATGTGTTCTATGATTTGAGTGTTGACTTCCTTGTGGACACAGTGTGCATCATGTCAGTACTGCTCTTATCAACAGTAGAGATTTTAGAATCTTTAGTAAGGTCTTGTTCATGAAAACTTTTCATCAGCACATTGTCAGGCCAGAGTTTTAAAGGTAACTTGGCACTGAGAGTTTTACAAGAATCTTGTGGATAGTTTTTTCTTTGATATGACTGTGTAGGGCATATAAATGGTTTTGAAAACCCTAGTCAGTCTTTAGACTCCCAAACATCTTTTAATAGCTTGAGCAGTACTACTAAGTTCCTCAAGCTATAATGAGAATCCCATATCTGTAGGCACCTAACTTTTGCTGACCTACATTATAAATATGAGTCAACATGTGCTCGAAATTTGGACAGGTACTTGGAGCAATGTCTCTGGAGCCCAATCAGATCAGACACAAATCAAATTCAGCACTACTACAGTAAGTGAGGACATGCCATGCAGGGTTAGAAATCCATATGCATTTATTTGTCTGATTCCACATGAAGTATCTTAAGACCTCCCTGAAACTGTAAAAAAAGTAAGATTCCATGATTCCTTTTTCCATGGGTACCTAAAATGTCATCTAAGTCTGTCCCCAATCTGCTTGTGCATAGAAGCATCTGAACTTTACACTGCTGAGCAGCTAGAAGCCAATTAATGCCTAAACACTGTCAGAAATCATAAAGTAGATATACCTAATTCTCTTTCGGAAGCCAGTCAGTGACATTTTCAGAGTTCAGAGTTATATCCCATGCAAAATGTGGCTGGAGGAGAGGTTACATGTTTTTCATTTTGCAGTGAGGTAGATAGAAAACTGGCACAAGATGCTGCAGATGCAGCTTTAATCCTTTTTCTGAATACCCCCTCCTTATATTTTAACCACCAGTCTTTGTAGTTTTTCTTCTCCCTTTTTTTGGTCTGATGAATATTTAATGATCCTACATAAAACAGATCAGCTTCCTCCTTTTTTTCAAGAGAGTGATGCTCTTGAGAGAGCATTCACTTAGGAGGTAGGAAATAAGCATTCAACCACCATATAACAGTAGAGTGACTTAAAATAATCTGTAGCTCACGTATTCACTGAGCAGTCAGGGGGGCAACATCATCTGCCTCTGCATCTTGTCACAACAGGGTTGCTTTAAACACAGAAAAGGGTTCAAAATTGTTATCCCCAGTAAATAATTTCTGAGAAAGAAGTTATCTAGGATACAGTTTTTCTCATTGGTATTTCTTACAGGCTACAGCACCTTTTCACTAATAAGCTCACTTGTATGGATCTCTTTGCTAGGCATCTAAATAACACCAAAGAGAAGAAAAACTGCATCTGCATTTTGCAGTGGCTCTTTTTATGATTCATGCCCTCAGTATTGTTGTACATAAAAGCATCTTGTAACATCACTTCTCTGTTTTATAGGTGTAGTCTTGAAGTTGGTGAAAACTGAGTAGGAATATTCATTGCAGAGCTTGATTCTTAATGCTTATTTGTTATCAGAAGTGACAAAACACAGATGGGATATGTGTGCAAAGGAACTGGGGGAAATTACCTTAAAAATAGTATGTCTTTTAAAATATGTTTGTGAAGGTGTCAGGGAAAAAGAAAAAATTGTTGATGAATAGAAAACAATATTCAGTAAAAAGTTAGTAAAGCAGATGAATAATAGGACAATATTTTAATGCTCATTAAAAAGAATATGAGCATGAGTAGTTTACTGAGTTGATAACCATGATGTCTGCTTTTATGTATGGGGGAAGGACTGTGCATGGATTATTTAAAATTAAGATCTGGTTATATATATAATTATACATACATATATATATATATACATATACATATATATATATATAATAGCTAGTTAATATAATAGTTATATATATATATATATACTTAGTTTTATTTGGGATTAGGATAGAATTTTCTTTTACAATTTTTATTACTCTTGGTCTTTGGACAAAATCAATACCTTGAATTGTATTTTATTTAGAACTTTTAAGGAGAAGACAAGAGTCCTTGAATGCTGAATACAAGCAAATTTTTCATAGTTGATATGTAGGCATGGATTTGATTTTTAACAGACCTAGATTAATCTCTAAAATGATAACACAACAAATGTTAAGCAGATATTTTCCTCTGAAATGTAGAACTCTGCTTTTATGAGTTAAGCGGGGTATCTAGGCCATATTTAGGTGTGTTTAATTCTAGCTTTGGTATTCACAAGTCCAGAATTTTATGAATATTGAGGCTTGCTTACCTCACAGGTTTTAGAATTTATGAATAGACGTAAAGATATTGGGGGGTGGCTTAGAAAGGAAAACTTCTAGACTAGAATCCTCACCTAAGAAGGGTCAGACTACACTTCAGCCTGGACAGCAGCCAGATATGCTTTGCCTTTACCATTTTAATTATCTTTACCTAATCTGACTTTTTCTATTTTTTCTCTTTTTATTTTTTTTGGCCAGTGGTGCCAACTTAAGCATTGCTTTTTATCTGGTCTCCAGACACAAGTGATTTTGATCATCAAAATAGAGAGAGAAATGCAAATTGGGAGGAAAAAATCCCAGAGTAGGTTCAGAATAACTCTAATGAGTAAAAGATTTAAACTCCTATCTGGTAAGAATTGTAGAGTTTCTACCTTAATCATTTTAACAGTGTGAAGTACAGAGTTAGGCCTTTTTGTATCACCCTTAACTAGAATTTTCTGTATTCTGTATTTGTATTTGACCTACAAATATTGAAATTCTTGTATTTATGCATTAAGTATGGTCACAATCTATTTGCATGTTTTTCTGGTCTTTTTTTTTTTTGTCTTGTGTCTTTTTTAAAAAACAAAATTAATTGCAATGAAACCAAGGCATTAAAGAAACCGTCAAATAAGACAAAAGGGCTTAAAATTAAAATTATAAAAGAATGCTGCACCCTTCCTACAGAGACACTTAAACATCATTGTCCGATTTTACTCCTTTCTTTCAAAGTTCAGGTATTTTAATTAAAGAAACATCATTTCTCAACACATTTCTTTATAAAGCTAACAGATTACCAGTGAGATATTTGCAAAGTATATATATAGCTCTAGCTATGTACACCTTGAATCACATCAAGAGAAGGCTGTGTTGTAGGGGTGATGGCTCAGAACTCTCAAATAAGAGAAAGTCTTCTCAAAGAATTGTAGTAAGTCTTGTAACAAGGACTTGTCAGTCCATAGTGCAGTGACAGCAGAGGAAGGCAAACAAATGTTTTCTGCTTACATTTTACAGCTGGGAAATTAGGCAGATAAGGCAAGTGTGAGCTTAGATTTTTCCTCAGAGCTGTCTCATTATTCAGTTATGCCCCTGAATTTTTGGTTATTGATAAGGAACTGAAGAACATGATGAAGGAATGACCACGGAGAAAGGAAATGAAACTGTGCACTGTATTACCATATATCCTTCAATTATTTCAATAATAAATCCCAACTACTTACTTTAAAATATAATTACTTGACCACACTGGCTTCAGTACCTTTTAAAGGTTTCTTTAAATGAAACCTATGCCAAGTGATGTGCTGAGTAGTTAGGCTCTTAAAGGTTTTGCTTGAAGTCAGGCTTTCATTCACATTTTAGATAAATCCAAGGCTGTGCTTACCCAAGATATTTGGGCCATGGAGCAATGCAATAGGATTCATGAGTGAAAGTCCTGACCTGGCCTGGTATTTGTAATTTTACCCAGGCATAACTCTCCATAAAGAGAGAATAACTTCTGCTGCCACTGTTTGATCAGTGTAAGCTTTTGTCAACACTCAAATGGCAGGGAAGGGAGGAGGGAAAGGAAGAAGCCAAGGGAAGTCCCAGAAAAAGACACCTTGAAGCCCTTCTGCAGGTGAGTTTCAGTGCTGACATCCTTCTAAAGGTACTCAGCAGTCCTCTGACTAAATATCTGAGAAAGTGAGGTGTTTAGAACATACATCTCTTCTGTACCAGAATGGGTACACCTCTTTGGTGAGGAATGTATAGAGGTGGAGGGTGACTGGCTCGCAGGCTGAGTGGTGACTTTCAACACTACCTTTTAAATACTCAAATAATGAGGCAGCAATTCACAATTTTGGGTGCTTTTTTTGAGATAGCCTAAAGTTAATGAGCCGCTCTACTTCTGATATTGTACACACATCTGTCTTCAGTACATTTCTGCTCCTTCAGGTGGTAACAGGCAGATGTATGTATAGGACCATGGCAGCCATCCTTGGTGGCTGGACTAAGTTTCACAGGTCACGCACACTTGTTTTTGTTTGTCACACATTGTGCTAGCAAATACTTAATCCCTGTCATAAAGTTTATCTGATAAAAATAAAAAATACAGTTTTCACTGTTTGAAATACCTTCATTTTTATCATGAGGAAGATAAACACTTCTAAAATCTGATCTGTACTGTATGATCATCCATATTGTACTCTGTCTCATCCAAACTAGACAAATAAAATGCCACATTGAATTATTTCTCTACCGTGGGGGAAAAAATGGGGTCCCTAGTTGTGTGATTTTTTTTCTGTAGATACCCGAACTGCACACAGTTAACACTGTATTCCAATTTGCAGAACACCAAATATTGTTCGCTGAAAGTGTAGTGGGATTAGTTAATATTTTCCATGAAAATTTTCAGGCTTTTTCATTCAAAATAAAATCTGACAGAACTTCAGTTTTAAGGTAAAACAATCTTAGAGTTGTAGAATTGCAACTGCATTCCCATATGCAGAAATAGATAACTCACTTCTTAGGTGGATTTATGTATCTGAGCAACTTAGAGTCTGATTCTTCTCCTAAGTGTTTTTTTTCCCCAATCTCCCATCTCCATTTAGGGACTCCCTTCTGACAATGAAGTAGTACTGCAATATGAGGGATGGAGCCTAGCCGGAACTCCCAGGCCCATATTAATTCTGTTTCTTTATTTTGTTTGCTATTTCATGTTTTGTTTTTCCAGTTCCACATGAGACATATTGTGGGCATTAGCAAATACACTTTTGTTGTTATTTACCTATGGGTGGAAAAAAAATTCCCATTTTCTGAAAAATCTCACCTTATTTTTAGAAGGAATAGGAATCTTCCAATACTGAGAAGTTTGTGAATCTAAATCTCTTAAAACCAAAAGGAGTACTCCATATAGTGGTATATTCTGAAAATACAACTGAAAAAGTTACGAAAATCATATCTTTCACTATGAAAGATATGATGAATTCCCATGATCTTTTATTTTTACCGACGTTCACATCAGTTCTGAATGTTTTTCCATTGTATTTGTAAATCAGTTCTACTTTTTAGTAAATTCCCAAGTATTTTTAAAGATCTTATGACCCAAATCTGCAAAACAGTGTATCATTTAGTCTTAAACTCAATTTCAATCATATTAAAATACTTCTTTAAAATAGATTTAAAGCATACCGCTTTTAATTTTAAACTACTTTTGTGCAATGTGTCCGCATGATCCACGCTGATTACATGCTCACTAAATGAAGAATACTGAGGAAAATTCTGCTACGAATTTAAGATAACAATATAAGAATATTGGTCATTTGCTGAGAGTTTTATCTTAAGGCATATTTTCTCACCCGTAGTTTAGTACCAGTGGTGACATACAGCATTCAGTGCTGTTCTTTTTTCTTGGCCAGAGGCCATAGGAAAGTGTGATGACCTTTAAAGGTGCTTGTTTTCCATACACTTATTGGGTTCTTTTTTTTAAGAAGATGCTCACTTACATTAGTACAGCCGGAAATGGCATGTCACACCTTGGTAATGTACAATATATTTACCTGTGCCACTGGTCCCTCTCATTAAGCAGATCTTTAACTTGCGAGCAAAAATTACATTTTCCTTTCTTGTCCATTTTTCATCTGGGGAATCACACTGGCACAGTATTTTCTTGTTTCACAAGTGTGCAGGTTTGGACAAATTTGGAGGAAATATCCTCTGATAGAAGGCCCCCACCAGGTTCGGGAAAAAAGAAATTTTCCTCAAAGGAAAGTGAAAGAGTTAAAAACTATTTATTTAACAAGCACACAGGAAAAAGGATAATAATGCCAAATAATGAAATCTCTCGCTATGGAGAGAAACCTGGGAAGATTTCAGAGTCCTTGTGTAGGTGTGGTCTCTCTCCTCCTCGGAGCTGGGTCGGCAAGGTCATGCATGGGCCCACCTCTGGGCCTCAGAGAAAAATTCTCCCGATGTGTTCTGTTGTTGTTGAAACAGTCCAGAAGAGGAAAAAAAGGGAAAAACCAAAGTCCCAGGAAACAAAGGTCAGCTCTCCGTCTCCCTCCGGAGAAAAGGAGCCAAAAGCTGGCTGAAAAAAGCAAGCAAGGAGCTTCCTCCGCTCTCGCCGCTGCAAAAACCAAGGAATCTGTGTCCGTGTCCTTGAACAACTGTTTTGAAAAGTTCACTCGGTTTTTTTCTCTCCCCCCTCTCAGGCTCAGTTTAAAGGCACAGAAATGCACAAAGTTAATTTCTGGGCATAGAGGGGTGATAGGGGATACACATCATAAAATCACCCCAAGACAACAAGTCTATGCTTATATTTTCAAGTACATATGCTGTTGCCCTGGAGAATCGTCCGGACCTCATCTTATTGGAGCGTCAGAGATGTACAGAAAAACTATTTACCTATCTTTTAATATTTCTTTTAATAATTTTTTTAATATTTCTTTTTGTGACATGTAAATAAAGAGTTTTGACATACAAGTAGTCTGTAGAGGTAACTGCTTTTTCTTAGTTCGCTGACCTGAAAGATTAGGACCACCTAAAAAAATTGTTTGTAATCAAAGATTGAAATTTTGAAACCCGAATAATTTGACCTTTCTTACTACTGTTTCAGAGAAAATTGTGGTAAAAGGGTCCAGCACAAATATAGACATATCTTTGATTTAAATGAACCTCAGTTTTTCAGTTATTTTTCTACATCCAAAATTAAAACAGTATTTAGGATTATGTTCCCAAGGGGGGAAAAAAACCACTGAAAAGCCTTGTATAGACTTCTTAACATATGAAATGCTTATAACTGAAGTTTTCACTGAAGATCAATTATCTTTTGCAACGTGGCTGTTGCAAACTTCTGTGTAGATTCAGTTGGGCACTAAGAAATGGATCCAAGATCAGCTCAGGGGCTGCATGATACTCTTGTGCATATCAAGATGATTTTAACACTAGAGTTCCCACCATGTCAGTATGCAAGAGGAATGTAATTGCAGATCTTTCAGCATAGTTAAAATTTTCATAAATATTAAATGTTTCCAGATTTTTGAGGGTTTTGCATAGATACCTCCCCGTATTTTTATCCTCTCTCATGTGACAAGTATCAGCATAGGGTTTCTTTTCCTTCAGAAGAGGTTTAACACTGCATCCTTTATTCCATGCACCTGGAGTATTTCAAAAGAATAAGCAGAACTAGGTCATGTTCAGGTCACTCACTATTTCATCTCTCCACCTCCGATCCCAGCTGGCTTAATCCATTCTTGTTCTTGTCATTATACTGTTGAGCTCTGATCACCCTGATGACATTGGATGGGTGCGCTGCACAGTCAAAGCTGGGGCTACTGATCTCCAGTCATCCTCAAAATTTACTACAGTGGCTTTCACTAATGGACAGTTTTATTAAGCTACCAGGAAGAACTTGATAAATCATCTTCCTATGCTTGAAAACTCCACTGAGCCTTTAAAGGCCAGGTGATAATACTGAGAAGCTGCATTAAATTCTAACAGAAATTAGACTAACCTGAAGAAGGAATATATTTTTGTGCCTAAGAATATAATTTATATTGCCATTGTTGCAGGTGAAAACATCATTAATGTTTGCAATCCCATATGGATTTTATTACACTATTCGGATTACCTCTGGGAAAATTATAATCACAGAATGCAAAAGATTTAAGTAAGATCAAGTGAGTGATTCTCTGGCCAAGGGAATGGGAACTGGCCATTTACAGAGGACCTTATTCAGCTGTCCATGTATGATGTCAGCCCCAAAGATGAGTATCTAGAGGTGTCTATTCACATCTGGCTCCGGGCACGAGACAGGTAGAGGCCAAAGAGCAGGAGTGTTTGGGAGCTAGACTGTGAAGGGTCTCACAGTCAGGTAGCTCCCTGAAGCTGTTGTTCCTGCTGCTGTGCAAAATATGGGTGATCTGGAGTGAGGACTCTGAGGCACAAGTTAGCCTGAAAGACCCAGGAGAGGACAGATATTTTGTAAGCAAAACATAACTGAAATAGCTCATGGCGAAGGTATAACCTTTATGACCTCTTATACCTGTTATGGTTTGTGTTTTTAAAAGCATGGACTTACTTTAACAAGACAGCAGAGCTGATGGTGGCTCTGCTCAGGGCAGCACAGAAGGGGACCAGAGAGCTCTGTGCCCTAAGCCATGAGCCACCTCATGCCATGTACATGGCTGATCCAAGTGAGGCTCCAGCAGAACCCAGATCTTTCTTCCCTGTTGCAAGCTCTACAAAGTGAAGCATTGGGATCAGTATCGATATCAAAAATAAAAAAAAGAGAATCGAGCTCTCTGACAAACAGCAGTTTTACATAAATGCATCTCTGGTACGAGGGAAGTTACTTCAGTTCTGTAGGGTTGTCTTGAGTTATCTAAAGATTCTGAGTTTTTGTTTCTGTTTGCAGAAAGCGCTAAGTGCTATGCTAGGCAAGTGTGATACTTTTGCAGAAAAAAAAAGCTGGAAAATGGGGAAAATAACTTATTTTCTCCTGATGCTATATTGCAATTTGTTTAACCCCTGAAAATTGTCTTTAAGGAGATTTTTTGGCTAGAGAGTGGGAAACTAAACAGAGAAGGTCTGTGTTAAATTTCAGCTGAATATGATTTGAAATTGAGGTGATATTAAAACCTGGAAAGAATAGCTCAAAAACTGAGGGGAAAAAAAAAAAACATGCTTCAAAGAAAAGGGGAAAAAAAAGAGAGAAGAAAAATATCCATATCACATCAGTCTAAACTGTGGTGCATCAGAAGTATCAGTATGGGACGACATGTATTTACTACATCTCAGTGTGCTGTTCCAATGTCATTGTACTTGCTGCACTGTGTAATCATTACTCCCTGTGGGATTCCATGTAAATTCCAAGTGCAAGCAATACTTATTTCTTCTGGAAGCGTTTCACTCTACAAAACTACTGCACGAGGTGATACAATATTCCCATTGCTCAGTGGTCCCCTTTTTCTTGCAGCCTTATCTTTCAGCCCTTAGGGACTGAAGCTGCATCTGCTGCAGAGCTGTTTCTGTAATAGCTCTCTGAGAGCCTATTCCAGGTAGTCTCTAATTAGACACACCCAGATGGTGGGCACCGAGCAGATGTCCTGCCAGCTTGGGGTGGATATGGAAGAAAGTTTTCTCTTGGCTCCCCGTAGTTTGTCTTTCTAATGTTTTTTTTCCCTCCATTTTTCTTCACAGTGAGCATTTGAAATGTTTGCTCACCGTTTCTAACATATGAAGCGAACTGAAGCACTGTAATCTAAGGTACTAAATGTTCACAGCATTTGGTGCAGTCTGAAGCCTAGACATATTGAACTCATGTTACCCAAATGCTGTCACGAACAAAACTGCTCACTTGTGTTTTGATACACAATCTTTATCAGCAATTAAGATTTTATTCTTGGAAACTAATTAACAATTATGTTCCTACTGCCAGAGACATAAGTAAACACACTCAATCATGTCTGTGTAGCCAGCCTTGCAGATGAAATGAATGCAGCTAGCTGGAATAGAGTCTGATGTTTTCAGTCACATGAGTAAACATAAGAAGCAGATCTCCAAAGTACAAAACAGTTATTTTCTGACAGCTTCTTTTCAAAGTAGAACCATACTTTAAATGTTTAGGCACATCTGACTTTGAAAAGGTTTTGAGGCAGAATATTTACTTACCCGGCAATTCGACCATCATGTTCACAGTGCTGTGTTTCATGCTCCATTTGCCATAAATGTTGACGTGTTTTTCACAGCATTTGGAACAATGACAGTTTAATTAAAAAGTTCCCATATTATTCCTCCACCTTTCTAAATGTGATCACATGCAAAATAACTAAAAAAAAAAAATTATAATAAAAGCTCAAGTGGATTTACAGTAGTGTTCTGTAATCCCTTGTGTTTCAAAAGATTTAACAGTCAGTCCTCAGATATCATTTTTCTATTGTATTATCTTTTTCTTTTTCAAATACAATGATTTAATTTACTTAAAAGCAATGATCACAAGGTGACTGTGCACCAGACAATACATTATGATGTAAAGATTTGTGAAATATGTAACTTGGGAACTTGTGCTGGTTTTGGCTGGGGTAGAGTTAATTTTCTTCACAGAAAATCACAAATCCAAGACACAGCTGGTATGGGGCTGTGTCTTGGATTTGTGCTGAACACAGGGTTGATAATACTTTCTGAGTATTTTTGTTTCGTTACTCCTGAGCAGGGCTTACACAGAGCCAAGTCTTTTTCTGCTTTTCACACTGCCACACTGGTGAGGAAGTTGGGGGTTCTTGGGTGGTTGGGAGGAGACACAGCCAGGGGAGGTGACCCCAGCTGATCAAAGGGATATTCCAGACTGTATGACATGCTCAGTATATACATTTCAGGGAACAAGGAAGAAGTGGGCAGGTATTTGGAGTGATGATGTTTGTCTCCCCAAGTCACTGTTCTGTGTCATGGGATCCAACTCTCCTGGAGATGGCTGAACACCTGCCTGTCCATGGGAAGCAGAGAATTAATTCGTTGCTCCTCTTTGCTTGTGTGCATGGCTTTTGCTTTCCCTATTAAACTGCCTTTATCTCAACCGACAAATTTTCTACCTTTTGTCCTGATTCTCTCCCCAGTTCTACTGGTGGGGGAGTGAGCGAGCAGCTGTAATAGGACTTGGTGGCTGGCTGGGGTTAAACCACAACAGTCCTTTTAGGACAATAACAAAAAAATTTCTCTTTATTATCAACCCTATTTTCAGCACAAATCTAAAACATAGCCTCATGCAAGCCACTGTGAAGAAAATTAAATCTACCCCAGCCAAAACCAGCATAGAACTGAAGATAAATTTGAAACTTGGAAGGCTTCCTTTGGGAATCAGAATGCTTTTCTTGAGGAGGTTTGAGCACAGCTTTACAAACCTCCCTGTCAAGAAACACAGCCAAAATATGTTTACATCATTATTTTGGGGATATTTGCATGAAATTAGATTTTCACAATCCCTGTTCTTGCGCACTACTTTCTGCTTTGGCATTTCTTGGAAGGAAGTATTTCAGACTCTGTTGTCTTTAAATATCTTGTTATCTTTGAATGTCTTATATGAGAATTACAGTGGTTTTTAATTGCTGAATATGTAGGTTTTCCACAAAGAACTTCTTAGTTGTGCCGAAAGGCAAGAAAATAACAGAGGTGTACAGCACGGAAATGCTATTTATATCTCATCCTTTAAAGAAACGAGAGAGGAAGGAAGGAAGGAAGGAAGGAAGGAAGGAAGGAAGGAAGGAAGGAAGGAATCAAAACCAAAACCAATAACATAATCTCCAAGAATTAGATTTTGTAAGATAAACAAGGAGAAGTGTCTCCATTTTTTCTTCTGACCATTATGGAGTTGTTGAGACTGTCTGAAAATATACATACAGACATCTTAAAAGTAATATTATCACTAACTGTGTTGTATTGAGTTATACTTTAAATTTAACTAAAGACAAAATGATTCAGTGAAAAATAAACATTCTTCTAAAACATTTCTAGAATCAATCCAATTTTGACATTTCAAAGATGTTCAGCAATAAATCTTTATTTTCCAGTATTTAATATTTTTTAAAATATATCTTCAATTCATGTTCTAATTGAGAGGGTTATCAAAATTTCTGAGAATTCATAAGGAGAAGTATTTTGCAGTTTTTCCTGGCCAACTTCAGACTCTTACAAGCCTACTTGAAAGTCTTCCCTCGCAAGCTTTCAAATTCAATTTTCCAGAGTCAACAGATACAGAAAAAAGATAAGAATAACTTTCAGACTCCCAAGCCTTTATCCAATGGAAATTAGTACTCTGAAATTCTTGAAATTTACCCATGACTAGTGAAAATGTATTATTGTACACAGTTACAATATATACAGCAAAAAGCTTTTTAATATTTTTAATCTTGACATCCTCTGAAGCCAGGCCAGTGATGCTAACCACTGAAAATACTGTTTAGTGAAATTAATAAACATAGACAACTGGCAGTGGTTCAATATATTCTGGACAGCCAATGCAATTGTGCTTCTGATAGCATTTTTTCAAATGTGTGTTAAAGGCCATAATCAGGCAATTGCTACAAAAATAATTATGTTAATTGAAAATGTTGCTGTGTCTCAAAAGTACCATCCCCACATTTGAGCAAGCAGAAATAATGACATATTAAGTCCTTGTCTGTTTTAGGGGCAAAACATCTGTCTTGGCTTGAACAATTACTGAAGGCTGCTCAAGCCAGGCTGGAGAACATTGCACTGGGTTTAGGTGCAGAGAGCTCACAGCCAATGTTCTGGCAACTTCGCTGCACGAAATCTGACAGAGAGGAGATGATAAATGTAGGTGTGGAAGTACCTGGCAGTGAGCAGCTAAGAATGCTACAACTCCTGATTACAGGGTATAAAAGCAGACACACAACTCTGCAGCCTGGAGCACTCACATTGTACCTGCTGTTAACCTTGCCAGCAAGTGGCAGCAGTGTGGTGCAGTGGTTGCTTGGCTGTGGTATAAGAGAACCTTAAGAAACGAGTCTAGACATTAAAAGTAATTTAACCAAAACAGTGTGCTCTCTGTCTGCGACAATTTTTGTTGACATTGAGACTTTTTTGCTCTTTTAACCTAACCAATCTCTTGTTCATCTCAATGCAGAAAGACATTAAATATGCAGACCTAACCAGGTAATTTTAGATAGTTTAGTTCAGGGGTAGAGGAGGTCGTGGTGCAATGCATATAATCTCTCTGCACCACTGCTTCTACTGTTATTTCTACTGTTGGTGTGGTTATATTCCTTTTTGTGTTTTAGCTGAACTTCTGTCTCTCTGCTCTGTAAGTATTTAATACCTTCCAAAAATAGCATTAGTGAAAACTTAAAAGCCAGCATGGTCTTTATAAATGTAATTATAACTAAACATAATTTTCTCTTTGTCTTTTAAAATAAACTGATGTAACATGTACACAGTCATTGATCTTAAATGACTGTTAACTCTCAAAATCAGAGGAAGAAGAGAATATTCACAATAAGCCTTAGTTATGTCTATGTTATTAAATTATCTTTGCTAGTCAGCCTATTATTTTGTGCTCTGAGCCCTTTCTCTTGCTGCCTTCTCTCTCATTCTTATCTGCTCTCCCCGAGAGTAAGCTATATATCTGATTCAATGGTAATTAGTGACTTCAGTGGGGCTGCATGTCTGTAACTGAGAATAGAATTTTGCCTAAAGAATTTTTATAATCAAATATGTAATAATTAAAGGAAACTGAAGTGGTGTATGGTTTTAATATGATGACCTAAAAATCCAAGTAATTGAAAGCAAGTTTTCTGAAAAAAAAAAAATCCTTTTCAAGCATGTGAAGTTAGGGCAGGAAAGGGCACAGCACATATCTTGTTTGGTAGGTTCTCCTTTCATATTTACTTTTAATTTGATAAAAATCAGATATGCACCCATTAAAGAGAAAGTAAAAATAAAGTCAAGTTCAGGAGTACATCTTTAAATTTAATGTAAAATTAAACTCATACTCCTATAATTGCTTTTCTCCTTTTCAATTAAACCTTACAGCATATTCATCATATAATTATTTTTTGTGCAATATTTAAGTACCATGATTCTTATTATTTTAAGTGACTGCAGAGGGCTGGGAAAAGAGACACGACCTGCCTGGGTTCCGAAAAGACATCTGAAAAGACATCTTTATTTAGTTAGCTGTTTGACAGTTAGCCAGATACCTGCAAGTTGAATTCCTGTGTTGCTTGTGAGGCCAGTGCAGGTGTCACCCAATAAGGCCCACAGAGAAAGAGCAGAGGACAGAAACTGGAGTGGGCAGCAAGTGCACCAGGTTACAGCCACTGCTGTAGCACTTCTCATGCTCTGTGGCCCTGACCAACTGCCTGGTTTTCTGTCTCAGAGTGGCTCTGTAATAGGGTGCTGATAACTACCTGTCAGCAGTACCAGAGCTTTACCCCTGGTAAAATGCATGGGAGTAATGGGGAATTGCATCTAGGTAGATACATACTGAAAAGGCAGGACAAATTTCTTCCCAGCCTTTCTGCAGTCTTGATATCTCTTATAGAGGCTTTTCTTAGGGTAAAAAAAGGATGGAAGTTTTTCATTAAATATACTTACATGAAGGTGTGATTTGGTAAGTCTTTCTCATATGATGGATGGTGACATACCAGTAGCTTGCCAAAGATAAATCACTAGCTTTCTCTGCTTTACACCAAGCAAAATATAACAAAAATATAACAGCAGTCAATTGTGGAGATAACTGCATGAGCTTTGGCTTTACCAAGCCATGAGTTCAGAGAAACAACAATAAATTTTGTAGAGCAGAAATTCTGACCTCATGTTTGGTGAAGAGGTATTGCTTCTGTAGAAAAAAACAAAAATTTATCAAAAGGACCAAAAAATCTTTAAGTTGCTTGTTATAGTATTATTCAATTCAATTAGTTTTGTGCAAATACAAAGTGCACTGCATTCACGAAGGTGAGAGTGTACTTTACAAAATCTGTTGGAGTAAGAACCGATCTCTTTAGTGCTGCTGCCTCTGAGCAGTGGTATTCATAATTTTTATCTTGCAAAAAACTCAGGCTTAAAGGCTCTATGCGGTTTAATAAAGTATGTTCAATTCCTGTGTTTCATATGTAAGGGGCCAAGGATTTGAAAGCTCATCCTTTTCGTGCTTCTGTTTTCTAACTAAGGCTCAGTTCTGATTAGAAGTGTTTTTCCACCTACTGTATGACTTGACATATTAATTATGAGAACAGACCTGTCATTTTCAGTTCTTTCCTTTCATGAATTTGTACATGACCCAGCCACGTGCACTTCCAGCCCAGAAAGCCAAATGTGTCCTGGGCTGCATCCAAAGCAGGGCAAGGGAGGGGATTCTGCCCCTCTGCTCTGCTCTGCTCTGGTGAGACCCCACCTGCAGTGCTGCATCCAGCTCTGGGGTCCCCAGACCAGGAAGGACATCGACCTCTTGGAGTGAGTCCAGGGGAGGGCCATGAAGATGATCAGAAGGCTGGAGCACCTGTCCTATTGAGACAGGCTGAGAGAGTTGGGGATGTTCAGTCCGAAGAAGAGAAGGCTCTGGGTGAGACCTTACAGCACCTTCCAGTACCTAAAAGGAGCCTGAAAGAAAGCTGGAGAGGGACTTTGCACAAGGGCATGAAGTCATAGGACAAGGGGTAATGGCTTCAGATGGAAAGAGGGTAGATTTAGATAGGATATTGGGCAGAAATTCAGAAGAAATTCTTTACTTTGAGGGTGGTGAGACACTGGAACACGTTGCCCAGAGGAGCTGTGGATGCCTCATTCCTGGAAGTATTCAGGGTTTGATGGGACTTTGAGCAACTTGGTCTAGTGAAAGGTGTCGCTGCCCACAACAGGGGTGTCGGAACAAGATGATCTTTAAGGTCCCTTCCAGCTCAGACCATTCTACCATTGTATAAGGATATCTGTCCTACTGTGACATAGCTTAAAGAAAAAGGATAATATAATCTATTACACAGTTTCCTATACAGAAGGGCACAAATTTCTTATTACCAGGGGATGAGGGAAGAAAAAAGGATAAATTATTATACTTTTTTCATATTTCCTTGCAATGATAGGAATACAAATGGATCTTTTAGTGCATTATAATCAGGAAGTGAAAGGGATGAAAAATGAAATACCATTAGGATTATGTCTTTCTAATGGTCACATATTGTTAAACCCAAGTAAGAACATGAAGTGCACAAATACTGGAAAGAAAAGAGTTTAAATAAACATATAATTTCAAATATTTGCTTGCAATGATATTGAAAATTTTATGTCTTTAAGTGAGTCCCGCCCCACATCATCAGTAAAGGGTGTCTGGAGTCTTTAGTCTGTGTGGTTTGCTGCCAGAAAAATTCCTTGGTGATTTTTGTCACTATTAACATAATTCGTTAGTCATAACTAATAACAGTCATGAAGTATAAAAAGAGCAGAAATATTTAATTGCTTTATTTTGATCTAAACCACTGAGTTTTTGCGTATTTAAGGAGCTCTGGATGAAGACCTGCTTATCTTGACAAAAAAGCAACAGTGTAGATGAAACAAAGTATGTCCCAAAGTTGCAGAGTCTGGCTCAGAATATCACACTGAAGTTAATGCTTAAGTCAAGCCATCTGACATCTTTCATTTCTTCTGTGTTGACAAAGGACTTACTCCAAGGGTGCTTCTGCTTAACCTTTCTTGCACTGCCACTGTTCTTTAGTTAGATGCATTCCCCCAGTGAAAAAGAGGTATAATGAAAGCATAAATCAGCCTTTGCCGCATGGTCTAGGGGTAGCAACTAATTTCAGTGAAGACAAATAAAATTTAAAAAAAAAAAAAATTCTTTTAATGCATTCTTACACTCTGAGATAGGGAAAAGAACCACAGTCAGTAAGAACAAGCATGCTGGAGGTAGAAGTCAGATTCTGTCAAATTTTGGATTAGTGCCATAACACCTGTACCAATTTTTTAACACCATTGTGGCTTCTGTCATTTTAGTTCGATTTCGGGAGATGAGTTGTTCTAGAAGTGTACTAATGCAATACGCTATAGAAACCAGCACTGGGCTTAAAAAAATTAGTCAGGTTCAGCAGATTTGGTTGGATCCCCAGATACCTAGAAACTAGCATGACTAACCTTTCTCATTAAATATATATTTCTTTTAATAAAATTTGAAGTGATTATCAATCTTCCTTTTTCTGACTAGGGAATTATTACCCTAAAAAGGCTAAGAAACTGTTACAGACTGTTTTTCTAGCAGTTGTGTGATTCACCATTAACAGTCTTGACACTGTGTAGTTTTTATATGCAAGCCTGTTATTACCACCACCAGTTTAAAAAATCCAAGCAAACCCAAACTCCAAGAAATACTCTGTCAAGGGGGCTTGATAAAGTATGAAATCCTGCTAATTATAAATGTGACAAGGTTTAACTTTCTCAGGCCAAGAACAAATACATATATATATATATATATTTATATATATATATATATATGTGTATATATATATATATATATATATATACACACAAGCAAATATATATGCTATATTCAGGCCACAAATCCAATTTGTAAGCATTTATATATGCAAAATTAGGATGTCACAATCTGGAGACAACTTTAAGTACATTTAGTTTAAGGCAAAATACATAGAAAATTAAATAAACTGGGAACCAGTCAAAAGAAAGTAAAAGCTAAGGGGTTCTGTGAATGCATCAGGCAGAGGACATGCTTATAAAGGTAAGAGTTCTGCCAAAATCTGTTAGTGTTGTCCTGAGTAAAGTTTGAGAGACTCCAAGTTTAAATGTGAAAGTGATTTTGAGCAAGGAGGCACTTTGATTCCTCAGAGAAGTCTGCTTTCAGGGCTTTCCAGAGATTGTAATGAAAATGAAACCAGACATTATAGATGCTCTTTTTTTGGCTCAGTGTATAAATTTATTGCATGAAATAGGGAAACATTTGGGTTGGATTCACTCAGAGTTTGTATGCATTGGTGCAAAATCCCTGGGCATGGACTGTGTGTGTGCCTGTGCTCATTAGCACATGTCTGTGCAGAGACTGACATGTCCTGTATCTCAGGTGGATGGATGAGCACTGCTACTCCTGTGTGGCTTTTAGCCCTGTGTTGGCAGCAGCCATGTAGGAAAGTGTCCAGAATTAGCACCAAGCCATTTAGTCTGTATTTAATCTGTTTTTAGCCTGTGCTTTATCAGTAAGTACAGTGTTTACATCTAGATAAGTGCCTTGTTTCTCAGGCATCTCCAGCTTTTTTGCTGACAGTTCCAGATACGTTTGTTCTACTGCAATTTCTGTGCTGGGAACAATAAGGACAGGCAGCCTGTGGAGTGGGTTGTGGGAGTCGCTTCTGGGGAATGGAGGCAGATGAAGACTCGCTCTCTGACAAATGCTACATTAGGCCTGATGAAAGAAATAATGTATTTTCATTAAGGCTAGACCAGGTAAGAATGTAGGACCCTGTGTAATGGTCTCCTGTTATATTCAAATGAAAGATCAGGAAAAACCAAATACTACTTGAGGTATCGTATGAAGATAGAAGGAGAGTAAGGTTCTTGCTAAAATGAGAATTCGGACTCGTATTTGTTATTTAAGGCTTAGGACTGATAATAGAACAATAGATGTAAAAATATTTCTTCTCTGAGAAGAAGTATTAATAATTTGATGTGGCCATTTAAAGTAAATCAGAAAAGCCTGTGCATTTATTTAATGGATAGACTCAGTTCCAGCTCATGTCAATTCTAGACATCAACATTTAGAAAAAGATAAATTAAATATATTAGCCAATGGTAAAACATTCTGAGCAGTTACAGAAGACAAATATGAGTTGCTTCCTACTGATGGAAAAAGTAGGGGACTGAGGTGGAAGGTTTTGCTTTTCTTTTAACATTTTTTATTTTCTGTGATTGCATGCAAGTTTTACATCAGTCACAGTAGGTAAGAGTTGGAAGGGACCACGGTGGGTCACCTGGTCCAACCTCCCTCCTCAGGTAGGGTCATCCTACAGCAAATTGCACAGGATAGCATTCAGATGGTTCTGCAACATCTCCAGTGAGGGAGACTCCGCAACCTCTCTGGGCAACCTGTTGCAGTGCTTGGTCACCTCATGTTCAGGTGGAACTTCCTGTGCATCTGTTTCTGCTTGTTTCCTCTTGTCCTTTGGAGCCTGGCTCCATCCTGTAGACACCCTTCCTTCATATACTTATAGATAGGAATTAGGTCCCCTCTCAGATGTCTTTCTCCAAACAGACCCAGCTGTCTCAGCCTTTCCTCTTAAGAGAGGTGCCCCAGTCCCTGAAGGATTTTTGTCACCTTCTGCTGGACCTTCTCTAGGACCTCCATGTGTCTCTTGTGATGAGGAACCATGAACTGGACACAGCACTCCAGATGTGGCCTCACCAGGACTGAGTACAGGGGCCGGACCATCTCCCTTGACCTGCTGGCAATGCTCTTCCTAATGCACCCCAGGTCACCTTCTTGTCTACAAGGACACACTGTTGGCTCATGGAGAGTTTGTTGTCCACCAGCACTCCCAGGTCCTTCTCTGCAGAGCTGCTTTCCAGCAGGCCAGCCCTCAGCCTGTGCTGATGGCTGGGGTTATTCCTTCACAGGTGCAGGACTCTGCACTTGCCCTTGTTGAATTTCAGAAGGTTCTTCTCTGACCATCTCTCCAACCTGTTGAGGTCCTTCTGAAGGGCTGCACATCCCTCTGGGCTATCAGCCATTCCTCCCAGCTTTGTATTTTATTCTTCTCAGTAAAAAAAACCAAAAAAACCAAACCAAAACCAAAATTGAAAACTCTGCTGCTGAATAACATGTTGAGTCATCTCTGCCCACCTACTCTTACTTGAGAAAGAGATGCTCTGACAAGTTTAGGTCTTTAAATAAAGATCAGCATAACATTCATAAATGCATAGGACATTGATAAAATGATGAACAAGGATATACTGATTATTAAAGATTATCTATGAATAAGAAATTGAAAGCTTTCATGGACCAAATTCCTGATCTGGCTAGGTGAATGGCACCATCTGGTGGATCTATCCTTTGGGAAATTTTTCCTGGAAAGTGAAATCATAATTTAGAGGCTGTTCCTCTACCATAAAACTGAATATTTTGCAAGAAGTGCTAAAAGGTAAATAAGATGCAAAGAAAGGTAACAGTTATTAGCAACATAATTTTCATCATTGTTCATTTTGGAAAATTAGCGTTATTTTTTGCACAATAAATGCCATGTGAATAATTAAGAGAATGAAGAATATAAGTCAGAAACTATTTATTAAGTCTTTACTTGAACTCTCTGTTCATAGCTTTGAGCATCTATTAAAGAACCTATTCTATAATTCTGTGAAATAAAGTTTTCTGAACATGTTAACGGAGTACAGGAAATTCAAATAATATATAGATTCGGGGAGTTTTTGGGGGGATAAAAAGGCCTTAATTTACTCTTTCATTACATTGCAGCTCAGTTGATTTGAGGACTTCTGTAGTAGTAATCCTTGCTTTTCAAATACAATGACAGTCATGGGTAAGTGCATTCTGTTGGTTACCAGTAGCATTGAAGGTCTCAGTTATCCAGTCGGTTGTTCCCATGCAGGTAACACAAGTGACCTTTATCCATGGGAATCTTTGACGACTGCATATTCTGCCACCTTCTGCCCATTGTATTTGTCCTGCTGCATTGCACTGCTTGTAACTTAACAGGTAACTGGATGAACTGGATACACTCCCAGATCTCATTTCTGACAAAGAGCATGCACTCTGTAGCACCCCTTGCTCCTGCATGGTCGTCCATGAGAAGAATATTTCAAAACCATATGATCTTCATTTATAGTGTAGAGGAAAATATTGCAGATGACTTTTCAAAAAAATTCTGATTATCCAAAATAAACAAATAATATTCAAGGCAATGTAAAATAATAAGTATACCCAAGCAGAGTCTTTCTTTGTGTGACCACAACCAGCACCTGATGTGTGCTTAAGTTTTCATTGAGAAATTCTTAGAATTACTTAAGGACAGTAATTTTGCACTGCAAAATTCAGTCGCCATTGGGAACCCCAGTAGTCCCAAGCATGTAATAGAAACACATTGAAAGTGACAAAGGAAAATTAATTAGACATTTTTACAAAATGGTCAAAGAGCGCATTCCTTCATTCAGTGCAGCCTTCACATGCCTACTGAATTATAAGAAAATCAGACTGTATTCTCATTCTATTTAGCTGCAATAACAAAGAAATTAATGAGCCTGTTTTCTCCACTGTCTTCCTATACATTTTTCCTCAACCACTCCCCATTAACATGAATTACTATTAATTTCCTTTTTTTTTTAAATTTTCATGATTAAAAATAAAAGCATAGAGGCTGTCAGAGTAAGGACATGAATAAATTAAAAACCAGAAAATCATAAGTGGCCTGACACTGCTTAGATTTCTCATTAAATTTCTCATTAAAGTGTCCATATCTTTTAGTTAGTACATTTTTGTCAGTATCTCGACATGAAGCCTGTTGTTGTCACTAGGTGCAATGGGGCCAGGAAAAACCTTGTTGTGATGCAGTGTGAATCATTTAATTTGCAATACATTTCCAGAAAATACAATCTCACATTTATTCATCCCATAATTGATTAAAAAGATTGAAATGTGTCAAAGATAGTTACTTTGAATATCATTTTATTTTATAAAATAAAATGGATAAGAATATGAAAACAAGAGAAGTAGGCTGGTTAGTGTTGAAGAATGAAAAATGACTGAGCAACTGAATGTGCTGCATCCAGAAGCATTTCTTTGTGGGAAAGACACTATAAGGGTGCTTTTTTTNTTTTTTTTTTTTTTTTTTTTTTTTTTTTTTTTTTTTTTTTTTTTTTTTTTTTTTTTTTTTTCTGTAGAGAGACATGTAGACAAAACAGGACCTGCCTTGGGAACATTTTATCAAGCTAGGCCTGGGCAAAGTTGGAGAGTGGAAGGCCCAGAGGAGAAAGAAATAGGGGCACAAGAGAGATGGTTGCATAACAGGCACAGTAGGGTACATGTCAGGAGAAACAGGGAGGGTAAGCAAATGTAGTAAGTAACTATGGGAAACTGCAGATTAGACTGGATGAATTTCCTCTGGGTGGCTCACTAGATGGAGGCTTTGGTAATAGGAATATGCTGGGAAATGGCAAAAGGTAAGAGTCTTCTCAGCAGCCGAGGAGAAGAGCTGCAGTCAGTCGAGGTAAAGTATCACCGTTCTCTAAAGAGAGATTACTTCTAGCAGTTCAGTAGATGACTTGGCATTTTTATTGTTTTGGATTGATTTTGTTTCTAGATGGTAATTTGTCCTATGACTAGACACCTTAATAATTTTGGGGGAAAAATTGAGAGCTTACTGCTTTCAGATGCAGGAAGTTTGAGCACCTCAATGCCTTTGCAGATACATGTGCTCCACTTCATCTAGAGGGTTCCGGAATTGTAGAAAAATTAAAGAACAAAATTGACCAGCCACCCAAACTAAACAAAACAAAAAACACCAACAAACCAAACTAAACCAACCAATGAAACAAACAAACAAAAAAAAAAACAAACAAAAAAGCCACCAAAAACCTGCAAACAAAAGACCAAAAAGTTATTCTGCTGCAGGAATAAGAGACTATTCAATTGGACTGCAGTATCATCCTATGATCTCATTTTCTCTAGATCTCTAGTAGTTAATAAAGGAAAAATGAATGCTAAAAGCAACTGCTGTCCTATGCCGCAGGCTTGCTACTAATTTTATCCCTGTTGAATAATTTGGACCTCATTTCAGGGATCAGTTAAGTTGACAAATGTGATTGTGGCTCTTGGGAAGAAAATTATGTCAAAAATGTTTAGATTTGGGAAATAAATGATAATTTATTAAAGNCCAGAAAATCATAAGTGGCCTGACACTGCTTAGATTTCTCATTAAATTTCTCATTAAAGTGTCCATATCTTTTAGTTAGTACATTTTTGTCAGTATCTCGACATGAAGCCTGTTGTTGTCACTAGGTGCAATGGGGCCAGGAAAAACCTTGTTGTGATGCAGTGTGAATCATTTAATTTGCAATACATTTCCAGAAAATACAATCTCACATTTATTCATCCCATAATTGATTAAAAAGATTGAAATGTGTCAAAGATAGTTACTTTGAATATCATTTTATTTTATAAAATAAAATGGATAAGAATATGAAAACAAGAGAAGTAGGCTGGTTAGTGTTGAAGAATGAAAAATGACTGAGCAACTGAATGTGCTGCATCCAGAAGCATTTCTTTGTGGGAAAGACACTATAAGGGTGCTTTTTTTTTTTTTTNTAACAGGCACAGTAGGGTACATGTCAGGAGAAACAGGGAGGGTAAGCAAATGTAGTAAGTAACTATGGGAAACTGCAGATTAGACTGGATGAATTTCCTCTGGGTGGCTCACTAGATGGAGGCTTTGGTAATAGGAATATGCTGGGAAATGGCAAAAGGTAAGAGTCTTCTCAGCAGCCGAGGAGAAGAGCTGCAGTCAGTCGAGGTAAAGTATCACCGTTCTCTAAAGAGAGATTACTTCTAGCAGTTCAGTAGATGACTTGGCATTTTTATTGTTTTGGATTGATTTTGTTTCTAGATGGTAATTTGTCCTATGACTAGACACCTTAATAATTTTGGGGGAAAAATTGAGAGCTTACTGCTTTCAGATGCAGGAAGTTTGAGCACCTCAATGCCTTTGCAGATACATGTGCTCCACTTCATCTAGAGGGTTCCGGAATTGTAGAAAAATTAAAGAACAAAATTGACCAGCCACCCAAACTAAAAAAAACAAAAAACACCAACAAACCAAACTAAACCAACCAATGAAACAAACAAACAAAAAAAAAAACAAACAAAAAAGCCACCAAAAACCTGCAAACAAAAGACCAAAAAGTTATTCTGCTGCAGGAATAAGAGACTATTCAATTGGACTGCAGTATCATCCTATGATCTCATTTTCTCTAGATCTCTAGTAGTTAATAAAGGAAAAATGAATGCTAAAAGCAACTGCTGTCCTATGCCGCAGGCTTGCTACTAATTTTATCCCTGTTGAATAATTTGGACCTCATTTCAGGGATCAGTTAAGTTGACAAATGTGATTGTGGCTCTTGGGAAGAAAATTATGTCAAAAATGTTTAGATTTGGGAAATAAATGATAATTTATTAAAGACTGGGGTTTTTTGTCTCCTCTAGCATCTGTGACACACAGGTTGAAGTACATTTCTAGAAATTTCTGACAATTTTCTGAGCCAGTTTCAAGTGAATTAGGTAAAAGCACCTTGACATGTTTTTTAAAGTGCTAATATCTTCAAAGTGATCTAGTAAGTTAGAAAAATGGTTCGTATAATGAGAAAACACACATAAGGTCTTAAATTATTTGGAATCTAAACAGACCTTTTTTTGAAGATGTTAAATGTCTCTTTGCAAAGGGGACCAAAAAATTTTGGATTTCTTGTATATATCTGAGATAGATGACACGAGGTTTTGTATTTTAAGAGCTTCCACAGAGTTCAATCACATATTGTGGATACAGAATGCATTGTCAGTTAGTGATTTGAAGAAAGGAATGTTTGAAGAATCATTCCAGCAGTGCTTCGAGTCAATCTTTCCAACAGAAAGGCTGCTCAAACCCAATTGATAGCTCACAAAATCAAGTATAAAAATTTAATTTTTTATCTATTTTCTCTGGATAATTATCAACCTGATGGAAAATATCTGGTTTTATCCAGAGTGATAGAGCTAGATAGATTTTGAATTTCAAAACAACAAAAGGATCTAAATATAAGGTCCTTGGCTATCCAAGGAAATGACAAATTTGTTGTTAATTTTAGGATGAACAGGATGTCAGCCTTCCCAAACAGGACTTTAAAATGGGAAGTGCAGCATAACATGAGCTGAAATAGTCTTAACTGGCTGAAAGATAAGGATAATAATTGCACAGACAGAAGATACACTTTTTGACTAGCTATGAGAACAGTTTCTTTTGTCAGCCATGGCTAAACAAGAACTATTGAGACTGGAGGTGTGGGCTTACCTCTGGCACACAGGGAAGAGTGGCACATACATGAATACAACCTTTAATATCACCTGGAATAACCCCAGGAGCACTGGCTGGTTCTTCATCTGATCTGGCATCATTCCAGTTAGAAGCTTTGCAGCCACAACCTAAGCAGTCAGTATAACACAGACTATCCTATGAGGGTTCAGGCTTATATTTAGATAACAGATGAATGAAGATTTACTTGATAAATGAACACTGCCTGTATTTTGGGATGGGTAGGTACATTAACTTTTAGAGTGCTGAGATTGAAGTCTCAAGTGCCTGAAGTTAAACAGTAAAATTTCAGTACCCACAATTAGGACACACTGATGAAAACAAAATTAATTTTAAACCAGAGTAATCCTAGAGTTATAGTCTTCTCTAAACAGAGGAGGAGGGGGTTTTGTCCCATACTTCAAACCTCCTTCCTCCTATATTCTTCATCGTATTTCTTGCTTGCCACAGCACTTCCTTGAATCTCTCTTAAGAGGTTAAAACTGAGTTATAAAAGGCAAGAATACTACTGAAGTCAATTTTGTGTCAGTGAAGAGTTCACTCACTTAAAATCTCAGTTCAAGATGTCTCGAATCTGTTTGCCAGTTAGCCAATTATGCATGCAGAAAAACGTGTTAGGGAAGTTTTTTAATGTAGTAGTCCAATTTAAGTAGAATACTCAACTTCTTTTTTTTCTCTACCAGCAGTGGTCTTATTCCACCTATCATAGATAAATGTATGTCTTTCAGGCTCAGTGGATAATATTATTTCATGTTTCTGAAAACACAGATTTCCATTGATCAGGAGTGCTCATACAGAAGAAACTGAGAAGGAACAAAATGAAAGAAAAAGTAACATTTCATGAGAGCCAGGGAGCTGTCTTAAAAAACAGGCATATACCCTGTTGAATGATGAAATTAAATATAAAAGTGAAAAATTTTCCAGAAAGATGGGCAGTGCAAATTTGAACTTCCTCAGGCAAAAAAAAACATCTGAACTGAGAACTCCCACAGCATACATGAGTGTCCTCCACTCCTAATGCAACCCTGGAAACAAAAGCTTTCTTGCTCTTACCTGTTTACCATGCTCAAAACTGAAATGCTTTTCGTGTATTGGTATGCTTTATGTTAACTTAAAATCACATTTTTGCTTCAGGTTTTTTGTTTGTTCCAAAAACCACACTTTCATTTTATAACAAACCAACCAAACGAAAAGAATATTAGGTATTTGCACAGCCACAGGTTGCAAGATGCCTTCTTATAGCACAAAATAACTTCTATCATAAAATATTGTTCAAAAAAAGCAATATTTTGTAATTCTTTCAGCTCCTGAGACAGTTGATTGCTTCTTGACTGTAGTTCATAATTCTTTTAACGATATGAATTTAGGGATTTGGAGATGGTCTGGTGTTCTGCCTAATACTACATTTCCAAATTAAATCTATTATTATGTCATGACCAATGATGTAGCAGAAGACATCTCTATTACCGTCATACTACAGAGCACCAAATATCACTGCACATTAAACTGTCTTAGAACAGTGTCTACCACTGTAAGTGTGAAGGTTCCTGTTTTCATTTTATCATGGAGAACTTAAGAAATAGTAAAATACTTTGTTGAGCAACAGTCTGGTATTGAATCAAGAACAGGACCAGATCTCTGTGTTACCATCTTCTGCTTCAGTCTTTCCTGAGAAAAATTCTTCATGCAGCATCTTGAAATCGAGTTGTGCTTACTAAGGCAGAAAAAAACCGAAAAGCATGTTTCTGTGACCTTTTGGCAAAGAACATCTTCCCAGTTATGCCTGGGAAGTGCATTCCTCCGGTGAAACACTGACATTTTCTTTGGCTCACTGGACTTTTCCTAACAAAACTGGATGTAAGTCCCTACTCTGGCAGCACACAGTCCAGAAATTCGCCTGCTGAGAAGGATACTTTGTTCACTAGGACTGTAATATCAAAGTATTATATTGATCCAAATTAAATACAAAATTTGATTTACTCTTCAGATCAACAAAAAATCAGACTGGTACACTATAAGGCTTTAATATGATTTTCTGAAAAAGTATCAAAAACTAATGCAAGCATGTGAAAAGAGGGAGTTGTCACAATAATATAAGATGTGTGAGACAGGAGAGTCATGCTCACAGCTAGTTTTAAGTGTGTATATTTAAAATTTCCATATGTGTAATATGTCCTTGTGGTTGAATTTCTTCTCTCTCCCAATCACTAAAATATTCTCTTTTCAGTGCTATGAAATTGGCCAAATATGTGTAGCTGTACTACCATAGCATTTTCCACCTTCAGTTAAAACTTTATAGATTTTTGCTAATTAAGTTGCAACTGTTCCTGATGTGAAATAATAATGATACGTAATGGCATAGCATCTAAAGGATCTGAAAATAATGTCATGTCATACTAGGCAGCAGCGTGATGCAATGGAAACACAGCTGTGTGATGAAACAGTGTGTGATCAGAACTTGGCAGCCAGAGTATTTGAAACATTCATAGTTTCAAATGAGCTCTTATCAACTACCTTTTAACAGTAGCATTTCATCAAGTGCACACCTACCTTCCAGCTTAGCTTTAACCCAAAATAATCCAGTTTGCACAATGAAAGAGTGTAGTGAGGGCAAGGAAAAGATCTGCTTCAATAGTGCACTCCTGAACCAAATTAAAGCAGTTCTATCATAGCCATAAGAGCAAGGACACAGCAGCTCTCTGAAGGGAGGGAAGTCTGTTTATGCAGTGCATGTCATCACAAAGCTGGGGTCAGAGGGGATCTCAGACTCACCTAATGCATTTCCATGAGGATCACCACATGCATGTCATTCCTAACGGATGTCTAATCTGTTCTCGAGAACTTCCAAAGATAGTGACACTACAATCCCTCTAGTAAAAGAGCAAAGTGGAATTAGTTGTGTGCTTACCATTATCATGAGCGCTCTGTTTAAAATCTGTCCACTAGTAACCTTAATGCCTGCATGGTTTTCTGTTGCCAGTTGTTTGCTCCCACTCTCTCTCAAGAGTCTCTGCTGCAAGGATGATTCAGTTGCATGTTCAAAGTCCACCACCTGCTGTGAATTATTAAAGTAATCTGAAGTTGACCTCAGTTTGTACCTTTATAAGTCACTGGGTCATTCCTACAACAGGGACAGGATTTCTGAGATGGAACGCAAAGCTCAGATGAGGAGAAGAGTCACCATAGTCAGCCCTGTGCAAGCTGGTGCTGTTCACCCATCACAAACCTCTGACTCTCTTCAGTTCCTTGCACTGTTTCTGTAGAAAGGGAAAGTAGTTAATTAGCTTTGTTTTAGGAATAATTTTCCCAGTTATTGTGGTGAAAGGTAAGAGGTATTTGGAAAGGGTATGTTTCATGCTGTAAATCAGTCACTGGGAGGAATCAGACCAGGACTTACACAAGGGCATGTTATCCTGAGTGTTCTCAGATGCTGGATTTCTTTCTCCTTTTTTTCTGAAATACCATTTGTGATGGAGGATGTGCCTGATGTCACTTAAAGTAACAATCCCTCTTTTGCCATTTTTTCTTATTCTTTCAAATGAGTTTGCATGAGGGGAACCTCTTGTCACCCCTGAGGGTATCCATGATGTTTCATGTTCTGAAGCCCCTATTGTCATTCCCCTATTGCGGGTATGTGGGGTTGCTGCCTCTTCTCACCACAGAAGGTAGTGTAGTTGGATATTCATGTAGGGAGCTGTGTAGAATAGTACTGACATTATGAACTAAGTCACTGAATGGATCAGATTGCATTTTAAGTTTTAATGCAAATGTAGAGAGTAAATTCTATGGATTCTTCAGTACTTTGATCTACAAGTAGCAGGAAAGTCTTCAAAGCAATATTCTGATTAAATAATTAAAGTCAGCAAATTTTCACAGAGAATCTCATTGCATACTAGATTGTGTAGAAGTCACTGACGTGTTCTGAAGTTCTTTTTGCATGCTACCATGACTCTGCCTTATCCAAGTTTACCCTTGGGATATTTGTAGATTTTGAGTTGGAAAAACGAGGTAAATACAAAAAAAATATGAAGGAAAAAAAATCTTCAAGAAGACTGCTCTGTATCCATCTTGAGAGATTTAACCACAACATTTTAAGTAGGTACGAAGAGATGTGATAAAGGCAATGCAAACTTTAGAAGTGCTCAGTCATCAACATCTCCAAATGTCTTTTCCATGAAATGTTACCACATAAGTATGTAATTTGGCTACCAATAGTAACATCAGATACCAAGAGTAACTTGATCCTAAGTGCGTGTCTCTAAACATAACTGGGAAAAAGGCCTTGATAAACTTCCTTCTTTCATTCAAAACTTAAGAGGTTTTTTTCATCAAATTCTGGTGTAGAAATTAACTTTGCTTAGATAAAGATACCTGGGTGAACATAGAATTAAATTATTTCTAAATAGCTCCAATATCTGGTAAAAAATAGTGAAACAACCCAGCCTCCATATAGCATTAGAACATCTACTGAGATTCAAAACCAGTTCCCTTTAGCTAACATTCACCAGGAATGGCATTTATTTCACACTAATTTTTTTTCTTGTATCCTCTGTAAAGCTCTAGTTTTCTTGTTACTACATTCTGAATAAATCATTTGACATTTGAAGTATTGATGTGTGAAACTCCAGCTCATGAAAACTTCCAACAGTAAAATAATAGAAACAACACTGTGACTTGCTTCCTCCTGAGTTCTTTATGTGATGGCCACCATTTTTGACATACTTTCTTTTATTCCGGGGGCAAGGGGGCTTGGGGGCTGTCAGGGGGGGTGTCAAAATTTCAAGTTCTTTGCCACACCTTAAGAATCTCTAGGAGATCCTCCATGAGAAAAGTGAATGCTTAAAAATTCTTTTCCTAGTACTCTTTCATCTGGCATGAGAAGGGTCTATGTTGTTGAAAGGGCAAGCAGCTGATATTAACAAACCCTGTACAGGTACATATCATGACAACCATCAGGTTGCATCAGCTTGGAATCAGTTCCAGTGTATCACTTTCCTTGCTCAAATTGAACTTAGTCTTTTCTTTGCACATTTGTGTCTGAAAAATATTTTGATCACACTGAAACAACTTTACAGATTAATAAATGAATAGCAACTCTTCTTGCTGTTATTGTAGGGATGACTCATTTTTCCTCAAGCCTTTAAGATTTCAGTGCACTGAGTAAGGCTAAAATTTATTATTTTGTAATTCCATTGAAGACGGTATTTCCCAGGACGCATCCAATTTCCTACAGTGTTTCTGAAAAGCTGTCTTGTTCAGACATAGCATTTGATATCATAAAGGTTCTTCTAATACAACTTCAACCACCTCCCTGCAAAACATAAACGAAGGCAGCAAAAGTATGTTTTTGTCAGCACAGAAACATCTACAGTAGGAGATTTGCCAGCACAGCTATCATGATTAGAGAGTGTACTGGTTATTTTTATCTCACCTATCCTAGCCACAAAGGTATACTGGCAAACTTAAGTCCCTGTTGAGTCATAGCCTGAAAACTAATCAAGTTGTCAAGATGATAAAAGCAAAAGTCAAAGCTAAATTTTTCTATATGCTAAATTTCATAAATATGAGAGGAAATTCTGTCATAATGGTAAGAGGCAAACAATCTTGATAACAGAAAGGAAAAATCACTCTCCAGAGATATATTTCTCAGATAGATATTAAGCTTAGTATTTGCTAATTGGCTCCTCTGCTACTCTCCTTAAGCATCATTCCCAGCAGTTACTTTACCAGGCCACTCCTTTATGTGCATATTGGGTATAGACTATTAGCTGCTATTTCAAGCTCCTCATTTTCTCCAGATGTGCAACCTTTGTAAACATTATCACAGCCTTGAGACTGTGTAAGCAGCTGAATGTCTTTATAAATAAATTAATAGACTAAATTAATAAAAATAAATAAGGTAAATAAATATTCAATGAATAACTGGCATTATTATTTTAGCCAGATTGAGTGGCTTAACTCTGGCTGACCCCAACAGATGATGGTACCAAAAAAAAAAAAAAAAAGAAAGGGAAAAGAAAATAATTGCTTCACTGATTTCTAAACTAAATAATTAGCTAAAACCCCCACAGCGGTAGGTTTCCCCTGTTTACCCTCATCATCCATGAGGATGATGGGGATGACCAGTAGGAAAAAGAAAAGCCAGCTTCCATACTCCCTGGATTGTTGCCAATGTAAGCCAAATGTTATTCTAGACATACTAGAAATATGCTTGATTATGCACTAAATGCTGAGACTTGGAACAGCTGCTTTTAGCTACCAGCACAGAAAAACTATTAGCAAAAGGCTGCCATTCTTCATCAATTACAAAAGGGAATGGCAGTATTGCTTTTGTGGCCATAGCTGCTTCTGACAGCTGAGAGAAATGTATATGTTCAGGGTGATGTCTGGAATGCAAAACAGGAAAAAAATGTGCTTCCCTGATTGTGTCTCGTATTCAAGATATTGATGCAGCCAGCAAGCTCGTGTTATTATCAGGGCTGCACAGCCATGAATACACAAGCTGGAAACTGACTTTTCCAAGTAAAATATGCCTTTCTCACATTACTTTTGTGGGAGTCAGCGTCCAGAGTATATATTCAAAACTTATTGGTAATTTTTCTATAAAAGATAAGCCTCAAAAGGGCAGTGTCAGCATCTCTCTTTACAAATGCACATGTCTTCCCAGTACTGGAGTTTTGCTAAAACTACTAGTGACAGGTCAGGGGAATATTTATTGAGACACAGAATCTCCTGATCTGAATTGCAATGTAGTGCTGCAGTGGGCCATAAATTCACTTTTTTTTTCTTCAACTTAAGAAAAACCCCAAACCCACAAGTATGAAATGTGTTGATTAGATTTTTACTTGAATTCTGATAAGAAGATAGATGCTGTTTGGGTTGCCATGGTGCTATTTTTGGAATTGTTTAGAAAGAATATTGTCCAATGTAGTTCATTTCTAAGCCAGCAGCTGTGCTCTTCCTTCCCTCTGCCCACAAAAAAAATATTTTCACAATCATGTAATTTGTTTCAAAAGTACTAAATCATACATGTGGAAAGGGAGACTTTGTGCAGCAAGATGATGAGACTTCTTCCGACTCTACAAGAAAATCGTGTCTTAACTCACCATGAAATAGATTAAACTACCTCGGCAGTCCATTACAAAAAGTAATTCCATGAAAATTCATATACAATGTCACATGCTCATTTCCAACTAGCAAAAGACAGGAAAAAGTTGAACAAGAAAACCAGCAAAGTCCGAGCCTTGAATTTCGAAAGAGAAGAGTTGAGGAAGGAATCTGCTTTACAGAAAGCCCTTGGGAGCATCCAAAGAAGTGGCATCTTTGTTATTGGAGAAATTCAAAATTTGGCAGGGTGAGGGCGTGAGTCACCTGCTCTGACCGAACCTCTGATCTCTGCGGAGTGGAGAGAGGCTCCAGCCAGAGCCCATGGAACACTTGAAGCCTTGCTATCATTTCAGCATCCCTTCCTTTCTCAATTAACCTTTAAAACTTACTGCTCCCATCCATCCTTCTCTAGCCTCTTCAAAGCCTCAAAGTGGGCCACCCTCACTTTCTGTGTAAAATCATGCACTGAATTTTGTGCAAAACCACTTAACTGAATTTTGGCATTTGTAACCAAGCTTAATGGCATTTGCAGGTGTAGTGAAAGCTATGTTCTTAATTATGTTCTTAACAAGAAAAGACGACATATCACCATCTCCTTTCTAGTTTGTCTTTGCAATTCTATTCACTCTGCATTATTTTTTTCAGGAATTGTTTCTAAATAATATTGCTCTATTATTCTCATAGCCTTGAATCATATAATTTTCCTCTACAATGAAATAACCATTTTAATTTGTCCCAGTTAAGTTTGTTCATGCATCACAACATCTTCACCTTCAACAAACTAAATATAAAAAATACAGATTTCCTGCCTTATTACTTTGAAAGACAACAATAACTCTACAGAGAGCAAGGAACCCACCTCAGCTACACTTTGGTGACGGTAAAATTTGTTTCCAGATTGAAATAGTACAAAGGGTCCATATTCTAGTCTTTTATAAGAAAAAAAAATCAGGAAAGAAAATCAATGAATTAAATATTCTGTTTTGAAATTTGGGAGGGTCTAAACTTTAAAGTAATTTTTTAAACAAATTTTGACTAGTCATTCAAAAGCAATTTGAAAATCTCGAACTGGATATTAGAATATTTTAAAATTTCTTTCTAGTACTCCTTGGATGATAAGAGATTTCATCAGTATTGCTGTTATTTCAAAGATTCTTTTTATTTTAGCAAAGTATCATTTTTACCTATGAGAGACTGTCAGAAAAAAAAATAGTAATCATTCTAGAAGTCTAATCAATATTTCATAAAGATTTCTTTTGTAGTATAAACTCAGATGGCCTACAGTTCCTTCTAGTTATTCTGATATAAACTACAAGGCTTTTATTAGTGCTGTTTCTGTCAGTTTCACCAACAAGTTGTAGATCTTGGGCTCCATTCTATTTACACTTATTGATGAATCTCCTTTAGTTTTAGGCAGAGTAAAATTCAGGTGAGAATGCTTGCTGTGATTTACAGAATGTTAGTCCTCAATACCACCTGTACTGTTTCAAAGAAAATACAATCTTTAAAATTCCATATCATTACTTAAGCTGTGTAAATGGTCTAACATTATTTTTTCTCTTTCCAAAACAAAAATAGCTAAAGCACATCATGCAATGTTTCTGCATTTTATGCAGCCCTACGTCAAATATGTGTTGCTCGCACATAAAAATTAAAAAGATATTCAAATGTTAACTATCACATATTTAAAAAAAAATATTTTATCTTTTTTGTTCATTTCATTACTCCATGTAGTAATGTAAGTATATATTTTGATTAAAATGTCATTAACTATAGTTAAAGTAATCCCTCATCACTACCTTTGTGCATTAAAGATTTACAGCCATAATGCCATGTATTATTGCCTGGAAAAAAATAATTAGATTTTAAAGTCTACATTCAAAAATACATTGGTTTCTTTCTGCACAATAAAGTAGAAAGCTTGTTAGATACAAAGAGCAATGCTTGATAATACTGAAAGGATGGGAAGCCAATTTCAGAAAACCCATTTAGAACATTAGGTATGCATTTAAATAAGTAAATGACTGGAGGCATACAAAAACAAAACAAAAAAAACCCAACACTCCATACCTCTCATAAAAATATAAGCTTTACATATTATCCATTTGTTGAAAAAGAACTGACAGATGAGTTAATACAGTTGAAAATGTTGTCAATATGAAATGGATTATTTTTCATATTCAGTGCCTGCTACTTATCAGGCTAAAATATGACTTTGTATGTCTCCGTTAATAAAACTTAGTTTTTAAATCAACATTTCTTCCTCCTTTTGTGTAATAAGGTAGGACTACCTGGAGCATGTACCTAGGAATATCTACACTAACAATCTGTATGTACAGCAATCATCAAGCACCTCGGTCAGTGGCAGAATTTTCAGGCAGTTTGATGGCCACTGTCTGCTTCCTTCATGTTGCAGCCTCACATTTTTGAGTGAGGAGTTACAGATATAGATTCAGCTGCAGTGTTTATTTTCATTCATTCAGTAATTATTTCCTAATATTTTCTTTCTTTTAAAAGTTGATTTTAATTAAACTTGCCCTCAGCTTAAGAACATGATCAGCCTATTAACAGTAAAAAGTGATTGCTAATCAAATAGCATTTATATTTCTGTGTTTTCTTCAGGAGATAGAAAGAATATCTCTTGGAATACCTTTTCATTCTCTATTGCTCAATAAACCATAACAGGAGAAGTCTGATGCTGCCATCATGCAGCAAGTATTTTTACAAAGTTAGTACCAAATCCTCCAGGACCACTGTCAGTCCTCAAGTGACGAGAATACAGGGGCTGGGCACTGAAAAAATTATACTCCAAGCAGTTAACCTTCACTGTTACTTTCCTGCCTAAGTCATAGGACCTTTCATGCGGAACATCTCTCAGTGAGGCTCTCCCAGAACTGAACTTCGACAAGTCCATTAAGGTTCATTTCAGATTGTGAACATTCTTTAAAACTTGCCAATTTTCATTGCAGAAAAGTAGCAGTCCTAAAGCTCTTGCAGTATTCCATGGATATTCTTGAAAAAGTGTCAAATTACCTCCGAATACACAATGTTTCTTAAAACAGGAATGGTGGAGACAACGCACACCACTGTGCTGTTTCTCATGTAGGCAACCTTCACTCCCAATCAGCACTGCAAATTCCAACACTAAATTGCACAGAAGATCATAGAAAACAATTCTTCAAAGCTGATGGGAAAGACTAACAATGTGGCAGTTTGTTTTGCTGAAGATTATAGTTTGAAAACTATTTTAATTATGGGGCAGTGAGGAAATGCAAGTAAATAGATTAGCAACCAGCAGGAGGAACGAGATGTTTCTGAAGACTGTTGCCATTTACAGTGAGTTTTCTGCTTTCATGTGCATTTCTTTTGCTCCATTGGTCCCTTTTAAGTTGGAATGTAAAGGAAACTGCACTGGGTCTGGTCTACAGTTATGGCTGAAAAGAGCATGATAAGGAGTACAGTACTTCCATTCCTTACTGAGCTGTTTTGGAAAGGCAAGGGTACTCAAGTCTGCATTTTGAAGACAACTACCTGAACTAAACACCTAATTTCTTTCTAAAATGGGAGTATGAATTCCACCTTTAGGAGACTGCAGTGCAGCTTTTTAAGGTACCAAGAGCTTGTTTCAGCTGATCTTACTGAAAATTAGGGAGGTGATTGACCAAACATTTGTTTTAAAGGCCACTCCCATTTTTTATTTTCATGGTTGTCTACTTTTTCGCCAAGCTGTGGGGTATAATCCTTTTCCAAAATTTAATATTGAGTTTTCCCAAACCTCCATCCTGTATGTGTTATATAAAATGTTTTTACAAATAATGCATGCATCATAAACTATTTATAAGTATCTTCTGATGGTGCATTCCTTTCCCTTTCTTCCCCATTATGCCTCAGCTATTACCTAGAAGATTGCTAGCATGGAGATTAAGAATTAACTGTTGTGTTCCCACCTTTTTTCCAGTGGAACAAGAATTGCAACAGAGCAACTGGACTACCGTGTCTGAAATATCTCTGGTCACTGCTCTAAGCCAAAAATGTGATTACCTGTGTTTCTTTGCAGGAGCATATGTGCTTCAAGTAAAGGCGACAGATGCTGATGATCCCACTTATGGAAACAGTGCTAGAGTGGTTTACAGCATTCTTCAGGGGCAACCATATTTCTCCATTGATCCCAAGACAGGTAAATCGTTTATCAGCAACAGTGGAAGATTTGAGCTTTGTTTTTTTTGATTCATGTAGGCAGTATCAATGAATAAATATGAACCTGGCTGATATGGCCAAAATCTGGGAGTGCAATTTTCCACATTATTCAGTTTTGAATATTGGCTAGTTTTTTATGAATTAAAATGTGTTGTAGAAACAAAAGAAACATGCCCCTCCAATCAGTTCTGGAATATCTAAAATATGGCTACATTGAACAATTATTTTTTCAATGCTTTACCATTTCTCTGTAGATAAAGCTTTATCTGTTACATGCATCCTATTTTTTTTTTTTTTTTCTGGTGATTGAGTTTTGTAACTTGGGTCTTCTCAGCATTTTTACTTGCTGAACTTACAGTCAGAAATTCTCCAGCAATTACTGTTTTGCTATATTGAGCTAATTTGAGACTGGAAATCATCTCCTTCCCTCCTCTTTTCCTGGGGCATACTATCTTTTTCTGGGGTTACTGGATGTGTGAGCAGAAAATGATAATATGTTTAAAGAGACTGAAGTATTTGGGAGGTTGGTAGACATTTTAATTGGGTATCTTGTCCTATATTTCTAAATGCCATTCTTGATTCTATATTTAGTAATTCAGTTGAGGAAGGGATAACCTACATGGTGAACGACATATATTGCGGCATCCTGAGTGTGTTACATGGAAAGCTGTCCATATGCCCCTTTCAGCAAATAGTTTTGCCTTCCAGTGAAGCTGTACTTGAATGTTTCAGGGCCTTTAGCCCTGATGGTGGAGCCTTGTAAGGCTGTTAGAGCACCATCTCCAGTAGACACATCCCTTTGTTCCATGCTCTATTTAGCAGTAGATCATACTGCTATTTGTAGTGAGCAATTTTACTTTTCAAACTGAAATGGCACTTCTTGAGATGTCTGGGGAAAAAAGTAGTTGCCGCTATACTTACTTTTTCTTTTCAGTTTTGTAAAGAATGGGTATGAATTCAATGGCAAAAAAAAAAAAACTTTACTGGAGCCACAATTGCAGTTTTAGTACAAGTTTCACAAGAAAAAAAGTAGTTGGTAATGCTTGGAAGAAGAAGTATTTTTCCCATGGCACTTTGAATGGCTGTGTCATATGTTCTCATCTGTTACTCAGTAGTGAGTCAACCATAGGTGGTGGCCTGCACCCTACTATCCCTGGAATATCATACAAACCTGGCTATTGTCTTTAATGAATTACTCATGTGTTAAAAGAATGGACACAGCTGTAGAGGAAGATTGATGGAACAATAGCCCAGTGTAGTTTAAAATCCTGTACCAGAAAAAAATTTATAGATTCATGCTTCTACAAGCAGCAATAATATGCTGTAACCTGTCTTAACATTAGAAAACTCACATTATGGGTGTTACTCGTGGGTCTAACAATGACTGTAGAGGTAAACAGTATGAATAACACTGCATAGGATGGTGCTTAATGATTTACTCTAAAATTCAGAATTCTGGGGCAGTACTACTGATCTGGTCTTTCCAATTCTTTATTTTATAACTGAGCAGTTTATACAGTAGTTTTTCACTGCAGACTTTTACTGCCAGAAATCTGCCCTGAGTGCTTTTGACAGGAAAGGGGAAGAAAGCCATTTCGGTACGATGACAAACTCAGAACTACCAGCAGATGAATAAGCATTTTTTGCATTGTTCTTGGCTTGTTTTGCCATCTCTTGCATTCCAGTAATAATTTTGAGACATAATCTTGTAGTTATTTAAAGAACTTAAGAATATCTGTACTAAGTTTCTGCCCTGTATCATGTTTCCAAAATTAATGGCCTGACTAGCTCTAGTGAAGGATGAAGAGCAAGTGTTTAGTGATGCACCCCTGGAATACTCTTCTAGTCGTCAAAGAACCTGTCCTTACAAGGTTCCTGGGTGACTAGCATTGTCAAAGTGACTAGAAGTCTGAAAATATTTCTCCTCCACTTTTGCTCTTCCCAGTAGATTTTACTTATCTGCATACCCACTGACTAGAAATTCCACAGCAAATGTTTATTTGGTTAAGAACCAGCTCCTCTTGCTCTTTTTTTGAAAGAGGGGCATCTCTTAGCTTGTTTCATATCTCCGACATTGCATAAGACAGTAAAGAGTTAATTTCTATTTACAATCTCCCTGAATTGACTCTTTTCTAGATTGAAGACTTCTTTAAACAGAAGCCATTCCATAACAATAATCATCCTTCTCCTCAGGGTGAGAAAGTGCACACAGTATTCAGGAAAGCAGCTGATATGGATGTATACAGCTGTTTAATAGCACTTCTGTTCTCTATTCCTTTCCAAACAGGGCCAAACATTGTTTGTTTCTTTAGCTTCTACCGCAGAGATGTTGATATACTTGTGGAATTTTCTGTTACTACCTCAAGATCTCATTGCAAAGTAGTAACAGTGAAACCACTGACCATAATTTTATGTGTGAAATAAGGATTGTGTTTGTCGAGCACTCGACTTCACACATCCTCCTTTCTCAAATCACTCCTAATAGGTGTTACACATTTACTCTGATATGAAACTAGTACACCTAAAGAGTTTTTAACCTCAGTGTGTCTGGATGTCATAGCTGCCCCTTTTACTCCTTGTCTTTACTGACCTCCTAATCTTTTTCCATCTTCTTGTTGGAGATAAGAAAACCATGTGGAAGTGGGAGAGTTAAATGCAATACAGTACCTTCTGGAGAGCAACTGTTTGGCACATTCTAAGTCCTCAAATCTTGTATGTGGGGGGTACTTTTAAATGCTATAAAATTGCTCTTCTGATTTTAATGTGAGGGTTTTTTTAACATGAGAACTTCTCTTAAAACAAATACCCTCTCATATTTTTCCTCCATATATTCTCTTTTCTTATGAAAATGTCTTTTTCCACCATTAAAATGTCCTTTCTGCACAAATTTTTGATATGTTTATGAGGTCAATATTCTTATTTATGGGTAGATGTTTCCAGGTTTTGTTAGACTCAGTATTCTAGTCCATCTTCTGACTCCAGTTATATTATTGAAATCCAAATTGGTATCAGCAGGAGTATTGATGTTACTATTTATTCAGGAGTTTTTTCTTGGAACCTGGGTTTTTTTCTTCCACAAAAGTGAGTGATCTCCTGCCGAATTATGGGTCAATAACTTTGGAAAGCAAATCTTCTGGCCATACATACTATTTTCAGTTTTCAGTGATCTCATGGAGACCATACTTTTCTGCACATTTGATATTGATGACACCTGAAAACACAAAAAAGAAAATCAAAACTTATTCGGTTCTGCAGTTGAACAGTCCTTATTGTAAAATCTTAAGGTAGGATTTACAAAAACTCAGAACACCATTACATGCACATAATGCTTCTACATTCTAATAACCCTTTCATTTAAATTTGGTTGTTCTTTGTGATGCTGAAGTTGAAATACCAACATTTGTAGCCCTTTCCTTCCCATGGAGTCTTACCTATACTTTATTCTTCTATTTTGCTGGTGGGGTAACTGTAATTCACATTTGTCCTGTCCCTATGAACTGATTTTGGAAGTAATATTTCTTGGTGTTTCATCTAAACCTTTAAAATAGAGTAGGCAGAAAAAGGAAAATTGCCCATGAATTGCTAGACATGAAAATTATTCTCATTCTTTTTTTTTTTTCCTGAAGATAAAGGTTTTTTTACAGAAAAATATATAGAATGACCTTACACTTTCAGACAGGAATAAACAGTAGGTGATTTGGAACTTTACTGCTGTATTGATAGCCCATTCTTCATTTTCTGAAAAACCCCGGAACACTTCTGAGAAAGCCACTTAGTTGTACCCAGAACACCTATATCAACCAGATAAACTGCATTTTCTCCTCACAACCCGCTGTGTAGCCATGCTCAGTTTTTCTGTAATATTTTTGGACTTCAGCAAAGCTTTTGATATTGTCTCTCAGAGGATCCTTCTGGACACAATATCCAGCACACAGCTGGATAAACAACACATCATGAGATGGGTGAGCAACTGGCTCACGGGTCAGGCACAAAGGTTTATAGTGAATGGAGTGATATCAGACTAATGGGGCGACATCAGACTAAAGGGGTTCTGCAGAGCTCCATCCTCAACAGTGTTCTTCAACATTTTCATAAATGACTTGGATGCAGGAGTAGAACACTATGTAAGATTGCTGATAACACTAAACTGGGAGGAGCTGTCAACTCCCTTGAGGGCAGGGAGGCCCTGCAGATTTTTGACAAAATAGAGAGCAATCACCAAACATAGAAAGCTTAACAAGGACAAGTACCAGATCCTGCAGTTGAAATGGGGCAACCCTGATTGTGTATAGACTGGGGAATGAGGGGCTGGAAAGCAGCTCTGCGGAGAGGCACCTGGGGGTCCTGGTCGACTGAAAGTTGAATCTGAGTCAGCAGTGCCCTGGCAGCCAGGAGGGCCAGCCGTGTCTGGGGGTGCATCAGGCACAGCATCGACAGCCGGGCAAGGGAGGGGATTGTCCCGCTCTGCTCTGCACTGGGACGGCCTCACCTCGAGTGCTGGGGGCAGTTTTGGGTGCCACAATATAAAAAAGACATTAAAATATTAGAGAGCATCCAAAGAAAGGCCACAAAGATGGTGAAGGGTCAGGAGGGGAAGCTGTATGAGGAGCAGCTGAGGTCACTTGGTCTGTTCAGCCTGGAGGAGACTGAGGGGAGACCTCATTGTGGTCTTCAACATCCTCATGAGGGGAAGAGAAGGGGCAGGGACCAATCTCCTCTCTGTGGTGACCAGTGACAGGACCCAAGGAAATAGCATGAAGCTGAGTCAGAGGAAGTTTAGGTTGGATATCAGAGAATGGTTCTTCACCCAGAGCGTGTTTGGGCAATAGAATAGGCTCCCCAGGGAAGTGGTCACAGCTCCAGTGTGACAGAGTTCAAAAAGCATTTGGACACTCTGAGGAACATAGTTTGACTCTGTGTCCTGCACAGAGCCAGGAGTTGCTCTCGATGATCCTGATGGGTGGCTTCCAACTCAGCATGTTCTATGATTCTATAATTCTATGTTATTTCACTTTGTTAGTCTAACACAGGAGGTCTTTGATTCTCATAGGTCTTTTCTCCTTAAATGAAAATACCAAGGATGTTGTAAAACACTGTGGAACATATAGTTTCCACAATGCCAAATTAAGCAGTAATCAAGACTAAGAGATTCAAGAGGAAACCTAGTAAAGTTCATCCTATTTGCAAAAATATTTTTTTCTGAATATCACATGAATATGAACAATTTTTTTGCAGTTTTATAATTCAAATTTTGGTTTGGAGCAAACTGTGTGCAGTATGGTATATGCCATCCTTAGGCAGGAAAATGGTGATTCCTATTAATGTTGTCATTTTCATCAAGTGGTGAAATTGTTATAGATTTCAAATCAACGGGAATTTTTAATAGGTTCCAGAAATAGCAGATTTAGGTCAAAGTTATTTCTAGACTCTGAAAAAGTATTATAACCTAATGGCTCCTATTCTGACTTGTTAAGACAGCAGTGGTTAGTTGCTATAAAGGTAAGAATGGTTCTTAAAATTTGCTTCTTGCCATTCCAGACCCATTTTAACACCAGGTAAAAAATCTGTTTCTAACATCAAATTGTTTAATACTAGAAAATAATACTTTCTCAACCAAGAATAACATGGAAAAATCATACTTCCAGTTGGTTTATTTTTCAGTTTTGCATGTTATCTGTACCAATGTGCACCCAGGCATTTTCTGATAACTCTTGTTGAACATATAGCATTTTGCAACGCTATTCACATCTGTAAAATTTTGACAAAAATATGTCTTTTCTCCTACATATTTGATTTCAAGAAAAAGCCTGTAGTACCCCAAACCTTATAGCTTTATACAACCTCATCAGCTAATTTGTGTGTTCAATAGAACCTCTCCCTTTCTCTCCCCATCTTTCTCGCTCCAACTCTTCCTTTTATCCGATATATTCTTAACATATCAGAAGGGGGATTATGACATATCTACTTAGATATCAGCTGTCCAAAATCAATGAAGACTAAAAGTCATTGGGGTAATGCCTTACTGTGATATTTAAATTACCTTTTTTTTAAAGGAAATTCCTCAAATATTCACTGCATCTTTGTGTTATATCAAGAACACTTTCTCAAACAAAGGAAGAGTCTTCTAATAAAGACCTCCTTTCGTACAGAGGAACACTGTCTTGTCCTACAGTAACTTGAATTTATTGGCAAGTGAATGATTGGAAACAAATGAAGATGCAGGCTCTGCAATGCAATGCAATGCAATGCCACCTCTTCCTACATTTCCTCACTCTGTACAAGGCAGTGTTCCTCATCCCTGATGTGGCAAAACCATGATCACAACATTTACATCCCTCGTGAAAATGCATCATTCTCTTTCATCCATTCATGTCCTGATTAAAAAGACAAAACAGTCATGTTGAGTGGTTGAATACCTGACAAACACACTTTTGAAAAGCCTGAGTGATTTGTGTGTTTGTGTGTGACCTCCTCTCATCAACTGTTTCAGAATTCTATTCCTGGTTCAAGAGATCCAGTATTAAATTGTAAGAGTAGAACATCACAGCCCTTTGTTTATTTGCTTCTTCTCTTTCCCATTTCTTGTCATAGGTGTAATACGAACAGCTTTGCCAAATATGGACAGAGAAGTGAAAGAACAGTATCAAGTTCTAATCCAAGCCAAGGACATGGGAGGACAGCTGGGAGGACTAGCTGGTACCACCACTGTAAACATTACTCTCACGGATGTCAACGACAACCCACCCAGATTTCCTAAGAGTATGTAGTATTCCAAATCACTGATTTCCAAATAAGCATGACTGAAATTATTAGTTTGGGAAAGTCCTTTAGATAAGAAACTAAGATCCTGGAAAAAGAACAGTATATGATGAAAAAAATCAGATATCCTTTTTTTTTAAATCATATAAAACTCAATTTCAAAATATGAGTTGAATGTTTAAGAGGAAATATACCATCATTCCACAAGACCAGCCTGAGTCTAAGAGTTCATTTCATTTACACTATAAAAATGATCTGGGAAATACTATTTTGTCAAGGAAAACTGCATGAATCCCTTCAAATTACAAAAGGTTATAACCTGACACTTCCAGGTACCAAAGGCAGAGCTAGCTCATGCTAAGCATTATTGTTATGATATTCAGGAACAGATTTTTATGTGTCTTAGCCCAGAAGATTATATCTGTCCTTGAAAACACTTGCAGCCTCAAAACAGTGATCATCCACTGATAATTTATTATGTTTCACATCAGTTAGTTTAAATGAGGCTTTTCAGAAGTATGCTAATTTAAGGAGTTTCATAGTCTGCGTATGATTATGAGGATTGTCACTTACTTGTCTTCATAAATTTACTGAAGTTTTGTATATTCCATACCTTCAAAATGCAAAACTAATCAAGCACAAATCTTGATAGCTATGCCAAAAATATTAGCTGCTAAAATTCATTAGTAAGGCAAATTCATATTATAATATATTGCATGAATCTGCAGTAAGATCACAGCAGCTTTTTACTTTGCATCTCTTTCCTTGCCCATGAATTGAAATCCCACTATATGTGTTATGAATGCTCCATAGGTACAAAACCACATCTGCAACTGTGAAGTTTTCTCTCGTATAAAAATCCTTCTTTTACTCAGTCTGAAAATGTATTGTGTTTTTGCAGGCATGTAAGAAAAATCATGTTACGAGAAGGATCCATCTGGTCCTTCCTTCTGTCTCTTACACTCATATCTACATGGTATCCACAAAACAGGGCAAACAATATGTCATAAAACTTCTTTACTTTCTAATTATATTTACTTCTAATGGTGTCTTTGTATTTAACAACCCTCAATGTATTTTTCTTGCAGCAAGTTCCCCCATTGCTTTGAAACTTACATAAAATTTCAGAGTCCACATCCTCTGCCAGAGGAAAATGTATCATACAACAAACGGCTTTCCCTCATTTGTTTTGAATCCATCCTTACATAACTGCCTGCATATTAACCTCTTCAAAAATTCAGAAAGCAGTGCAAAATATCAGCTTTATTTAGAGAAGCTGTGTTGATTTCTCTTTGTTCAACATGGGAAATTCTCTCTGAGTTCAGTAAATCTGCTCCTACTCTTTTGCCTGTACATGTCAGTCATATCCATCCTTAGCTCCCCTAGACTCCCTGGAGAACTTTTGGGAAAAAAAATCTGTGTTATATTATACCTCCAAGCCTTCTTGTGCCACAGTGGTTTGAAGCAAAATATTGCACATCATAATAGTTCCCTTATTTCATTCTTCAGGCTCTTGGGCATGTAACAGCTAATCCAAATGATTTGTTGCTGTTGTGTCTGTTTGTTCCACAACTGCTTCTATAGCTAATTTAACCTTCTCCTGAGTCCCCTATAAAGTTCTAGGATAGAAAAAAAAAAAAAACACATTTTTTCTACACTAGCAACAAAGAAAAAAATATATTAAGTTTTACATTTGTGATCTTATCTTCTCTGAGCACTTCTGTATCTCAGTTTCGAGCTGGCTTTATATAGTTCCTCTCAGGCTTTTGCCTCCAGATGTCTTAAAAGACAATTATTATTAGCTTGTTTGCAGAGATTTATTCAAACTCACTTTTTGTCTTCTTTATTGTGGTTTTATAGATAAAGCAGACTTTATGGTTCTTTCTATTGTCCTCCCTGAGACACAACTTCATTTTTTTGAAAGATGTCTCCTTGCTTTTATTAGCTATGTTGTTTGCCCTTACAGATTTGCCTTTTAATGGATACGTGCATTTGCTGTGGGTCTTCTAAATGATATCCCTAGATAGCATCCACACCACCCATAGTGATTTAACAGTCTCAGCTATCCCATTCAGAATATCTATAGTAATATGCCTCAGTTTTATTTATTTCCACTTTCTTGTTATTATTATTTATTTAACTGAATACAATCATCTTGTAATTCTGGCTTTTATTGCTCCTGCACAAATATTGCATTTAAACTAATTATAGTTGCTGTAAAATTTAGAATAACTAGGGAACTTTTCCTGACTAGCTAATGGTAATGCTGTTCTCTTTTTTAAGTCTTAGTTGACAGAGATTCCTTTAATAACCATCATTATTCCTCCACTGATAAAGTCTGCTGTAACTTTCCTGTGTAATTGGCTCCTTGATACTATGCTGCTTGACTGATTTTCTTCTTTCCCACAGATATTGAACACAGGTATTATGCTGATATTCTTGTTTAGCTTTAGGCATCAAAGTTACGTATATTAGTTCCCATTTTAACCCTTGGCTTTATATTATGGCTTTCTTTCTTTTTCCTCTTTACTGGTCCCTAGTTTGATTCTGTATGAGCTACCACTTCTGCATTTCCTACTGGGGTATCATCTCCTTTTGTAGCATTCTCCAGTGAAGAATGCAGAATTCTCATCACTGCACCCTTTGTCTGAACTGCATACTTTTGCATTTTTTTTAATTGTGTGTTTTCCAGCATCTGGAAATTCTCCTGAACCTTTCACTAAGTATCACAATGGTCACAGAAAAGTTTTTAAACTTTCAGAAGCCTACTCTTCTTATGGCCAAAATGAATTTTGCATTTTTCCTATTCTTTAACAAGTGTCCCAACATTCTAATATTGTGACTCACTTCTCACCACCACTTTTTCTCAGCCAGGCATTTAAAGCTCTGCCTTTCAATCTTTTTCTCCTGACTATGTGTGGTGAGACTACTTCAGACTATGAACGTCCTTAACTTCAGGTTTCATTTGCTAGCCTAAATTTCAGTCCCAAGACTTCTTTATTTTGTCTGACCTCACGTGGTATCTCCTTTAGTTTCACAAGTGCTGCCAAAGAACCTGTGGGATGTTCCAAACCTGATCCATAAGCAAATCATCCCAGAGAGCCTCTTTATACTAGCATTCCTACTGTATTCATCCTCAGTGCTTGTTAAACTACCCACGGTTCCAGTCTTCTCCTTCCTTTCAGATGGAACCCCTGCTGTTGGAAGGGTACCATGGCTACAAGAGGAAATAATGTAACTGTCTGGAGACGGAAAAACTCAGTACATTGGCAAGCTTCATGAACCCAGTGCTCATTCCCATTCTGCTTTTCAGTTGTATATTTTACTTCCTTTGTTGTTAGGGGCCTTGGTATTTTACATTTTATTTTATGCTTTCATCTGCTGTGGTGGTGGAAAAATGCAGAAATTCCACATAATGTCAGAGAGTTTTTTGTGACACAGAGAAATCATGGAATATTATCATCCTTTTTGAAGAAGATAGCCTCGAGGTCTCATTTAATGCATGAACTGCAGTTATGACATCTTTGCCCAATTGCTGCTATGAAGGAGCAAAAAAATCACACACAAGAGACCAAGCTTGTCCTGTACTTTGCATGCTAGTAAGGTTGAAAACCTTTTCCTTCTATTATATCAGATGTCACAAAAGACAAATTACAGCAGTGACTCTCAACAAAACAGAAGAGAATAAGGCTGGAGGTTTGTGTTGATATTGAAAATAACAAACACTTAACATGGCTTACAAGCGAAAATGTCAGTATGGGGACTCCAGTGTATTGGTCAAGCCTTGTTTTTTTTGCATGTGTTACAGGCAACAGTCTCAATCAATGGGGATTTACTTAGTGAGCCCGTTTGGTTAAGCAGTATGTGACATGATGTGCAGTGTGACTGAAATTCACAGAGACACAAAGCTAATTACAGCTAAACAAAAGAACTAAGTGAGAAAAAGTAGAGTTTGAATTATATTTCTAACATAACAACTGTATTTTTCTTTTTTTTTTCCCCTGAAAACGTTGCAATGATTAGGAATAATTACCTGTCAGGATATGGAGTTTGCCATTTGCTTGACTACCATAGCTAAAAGGATAATTGTGCAGAATTTTAGTTCATGTGAAAAATAAGTCTTTAAAATCAGGTCTGCACAGGTGCCAAGTTCAGGCCTGGCAAGATATCAGGAACCCTTAAGTGTTGCTGGGATTGAGACCTCCAGTATCCTATTACTCGTCATTGGTCAACAAAGCCAGGAAGTGCAGATGGAAGAAAAAGGAACTAAAGGTTCTTTAGCACAAACTGCTCCAGGGTTAATGTGTTTGCATCACATAATCAGGACCACAGTTTTGCAAAAGGCTTGTGCCAAAGAAACCATGATGTAGATTACCTAATCAAATAAGACAATATTAAATTTCACAGGATAAAGTTTAAATTTATTTTCTAAACTTAGTAAAGCTGAAAAAAAAAAAAAAGATTTCACAGCAGAAGTAGGAGAATATATATTATTAATATTTGGAAGAAACTACATTGATTAATAATACATTACAAGCTTGCAAAAAAAAAGGTAACACAGAACACCTTCGTCTCATTGAGGGTCCTTTAAGGAGACAGGCAGGTTTGTATGTGTTATCAGCATTAGTGATGAAAAACCACTGACTATCCTGCTGAACACGGAATTTTTTATTTAGAACCTGTGCTTTTGAACTTATTCAGTGGGGAACTCCCACCTCACATGTCTCCTAGTAATGAGGAGTGTAACAGAGAGGAAACCTCTAAACATATATTTCTGTCAGAGTTGTTTGACCTGCAGGTATCTATTGGCCCACATTTCAGAAAACTGACACTTCAGAAAGTGGGTATTTTCTTTAAAAGTAGTAGGAAAAAATTAATCTGAATTATTTTATTATTAAAAATTATTTCCAGAAGTATTTTCTCTCTTCCCTGGCTCTTCATTAGTACATCTCCTTTCTGCATTGATGTGCATGTTTCATTGTTAAAGATAGAACTTTTTGGTAAATATTAAAATAAATATTTCATACCAATGTTTGATTTTTACCAAAACCAGAGAAAAGAAGTAAGACAAAGAATAAAAACATAAGTCCTAACAACATCGTTCAAACAATTGAACAAAAATTTGGTATAGCACACCATTGCCTTTGAAGAGAGAAGAGTGGACAAAAGCTGCATACATGTAGGCATACCCCCTGGTCCAGAAGGGAACTCATAGCCTTTCTCTCTCAGCTACTTACGTACATGATAGCTGGCTAAGTAAAAAGATAGTTCAGAACATCCTTCCTGAAAGCTAACAGGCTAACCCTTAACTCATCAAGCAGTGGGCCAGTCTGAGCAAGCTGCCAGGACAACAGTGGCTTGTTTCCAATTCTTAAAATAAGCTTCAAGAAAAAATGTATTGGCTATATTTACTTCAACATTTAAATGACAAAACCTGTATAATTAGTTGGTATAAATTATGTTTTATGGAATCAAACCAATTAAGTGAAATGGTGGATTAATATTTTGTAAGTTTACTATGCTTCAGTTTCCCTTTCTCTTTCTTTTGTTCACTGCTGACAGAGTGAATGTGAAAGCAATTTAGAGAAATAAACCCTTATATGCTGAGCAATAAAAGCACACGTGAATCATTTTAGTAAAAGGAGTAGTATGACTTTTTATTTTAATATGACATAAATATACTTTTAGAGAATAAGGCTCTGACAGAAGAAATGCAATTGAATTTTTAAATTTATACAGTTTTTATTCTGATATTAGCAAATAAAAGACTATTTCAAGTGTCTTAAGAAGTTAGCAGTAAGTTTGGTTTATTTTTAAGGTATGTATTTTTTATGGTGACACTCCCTGAATTTGCTTTTTTTAACTCAAAAGAACTATTTGGATAAAGCTATGTTTCATCACATTATTTCCAGCTAACAGAAGTCAATTTTGTGAGAGAATGATTAAAAGCTCTTTCTAATAGAAGAGAAATTAATTAAGGTTTGAACCCAATATTTGAATTTTGTCTACTTGTGCATGTCTTAGCTTTAAAAAAATGCATCTCTGATGGTCAGAAACCATTATCTCAGGGCTGCTTTGCAACCACATTTAAAATATTCAGACAGCAGTAGAGCAATGCCTAGACATCACAAGGGCCATTTTTTTTGCTGTCATTGGTCTTTCCAAAAGCATGTCAGTGAAATCCATCAAGGTAGTTTGCATAAAAGGGCATGGCAAATTTCCAGAAATGCTAACATGTTTGGAAACAGAAACACAACTATTCATCTTTCTGGTAGTGACACCTTAAATAAAGCAAGGTTGAAGGATCGTTCCTACAACCTTGCACATCAGTCCATACTGTAGGAGTTTGCAGGTAATTGGATTTGGATTTCATGAGTGGCCAGTACAGTGCGTTCCACAGAATATATTAAATTCTCCATTGGAAACAGCAGAGGAAACAATAATCTTAGAGAGAAAATTTCACAAAATAGACAATTCGGAAACAAAAAAAGAAAAAAAAATTCATTTATGCAATTTCAGGAATTTCAGTGTAAGTAAAAAAGACCTTTGTAAACACGAACTAGCCCTTTACTCTCTTAGTTACATAACCTTGGCACGGCACTTGAATGATCTATTATCTGGATGATATATAATATATAACATACAATATATAACATATAATATATCATATATCATATATAATAAATCATATATAATAAATAATCTATAATATATAATATGTTATATATTATATATATTGTATGATATGTGATATGTGATATATGATATATGATACATGATATATGATATAGTATATAGTATATAGTATATAGTATATAGTATATAGTATATATTATATAATTTATAGTATATATTATATATTAAATATTAAGAATATGCTTTGCATATTATTACCCTTTAGATTGCATCTATTTTCAATGATTATTTATTGGTGTGCAGATTATTTTAATAGGTGTTCTGTCAAGTACTGCAATCTGTAGAAATATTTAAAAAGAAAGAGCAACCAAGTGCTGAACCTGGAAGAGCCTGCCTATATATACTTGTGCATGCACATTTTGTAGATTGAAAATCCTTATTATATTTATTTATTTATATATTATTGGAAGCTTAGTACATCACAGAAATTGCACATGCATTAATTATCCTAGGTTTTACTACATTAAAGCTGGTCAGTTTTTAGTTCAGTAAACAAAATGTGGCTGACTCTATTCAAATGGCTTTGAACAAGTCTAGCTCAGATTGTATTGCAAAATTGGTTCAGAAGCAGAGTGCAAGCAAGAGGTCTTCTTGTCCATATCAGATAGAAAGGAAAATCTTTTAATCCATTGCTTTGGATGAGTGGCTTATGAGAGAGAAGTTCCTCAGATAATGGTATCTACTTTTAAAGATTTCAGAAGTACGCAACACAAATCCCACCCAGTAGTGCACTAGAAACCTACAGAAAAAGATTCTGTGGTTGATAAATTATTCTGTTCACTAATCTAAATACTTAAATAATGAAAGCAGTGGTTTGATTTAAAAATAAGCGATAAAGATTTAGTGCCTCCTTACTTGGACAATTTGCTAGAAAACTTGCTCAAGATTAAGGTTCAGATCTGCCTAATTAAGCATTTTAACAAGTCTGCACAAGCTTCTGGGGAGTTATTCTACTCCCTGTAATTTAGATATGGAAATATGGCTTCTCTCAGTATTTCTGTTAAAAGTTGTTGTGCTTTATATACAGCACTTGCATCTTCGTTGGCTCTCAGAATGAAAATGAGTCCATCTTTCATTGATTAAAGAATTTGCCTGGCAGACAAAATGCCCTAATTCAGTTCCAGCAACTAATGACTGATTTTATACCAATTGGGAGATACCTGCACAGGACAGGTGGACAGATTCATCGCAGACTAGCCTGCAGGCAGAGATTAGTTGTGAGACTGAGCCAGGGCTTGCTTTGAATCAGAAAGGGAGGGAAGGTCAAATCCTGATTTTCTCCATCTTTGTTAATCGTCTAACAGCTATGCCATAAGACATAAAAGGAAAAAAGCACTAGCTTGGTTTTGTAAACCAAGCTTATATTGTTTAATGTCAGAAAATCTTATGCAAGTCTGATTTTCATTTACCTGTGAGTTTTGGGCAAATTAAAACTGCATTTTTGAGCTGGACATATACTTTAACCAACCATTTCAAACAGTGATGGAAGATAGGAATGCAGAGACTCCAGAAATGGGCTCATGCAATTGCAAGCCAATCATGAAAGCAGCACCCATGCAGAGGTCTTTATAATTTTGGATTGTAATACCTTTGACTCACTACAGCTTCAACACCAGTAAAATTACAATCAGATCAGTACAATAATAAATACCAGCTGACCAGTATTTGCACAGGGCTCTTACAGGAATCAGAGAAGAACCAAGGGTAGCTCCTCTTTATTTTAGGTTCCTTCCAAGTCACACACCTCTGTACTATTTGCATTGTCTTGCCTGTCTCACCCTCCTTTGGCCTCTTTCTTCTTCATCCTGTATATTCTTATTTTCAACATGCACTCTTTTCTCCCCTCTCCTAGGAGAGACACAAATTTATCCTTGATCTCATTTTCATCTTTTAACTAGAGTGTGGCCATCTCCTCCTTCAACTCCACAAGAGTTGTTTTTCTTTCTTTCCCAATGGTAGCACTACTAAAAGAATTTATACTTTGCTGAGTCACTTCCAGCTCTGAGTTTCCCCATATTTTGCTAAACTGAAATCATCAGTCTTCACCATTCCAGAAAAGCTCTTCACATATTCTCATCTTACATGTTTTGGCCACTACCCTGTCACACAGCTTAGTGACCTTTGCTTGCTGTTTCAATTTCACTTGAGTTACACGTTTGACAGGTAGTCATAGAAAAGCCTCTGTATTTTCCTTTTCCCACCACCATTTAATCAGTGCAATTATGGACACTTTTACATAGACTAAAAGAAGGTATACAATGGCTTATTACATTTCACTTTTCAAAGCAAAAGAAGGACATGAGAGTATCTGGGAAGGTTCCTGAAGATTTATGTTGTCTCTAGTGTTAGGCTTAGAACAGTCCAGGGCACAGTTTTGACCAACACCAAGTAAAGCTTTCTCAGAGAAATTCGGGGCATTTGGAGAAATTAGTACAGATCAAGAACTATTTTCTGCAGTCACTTTTCATGAAATTGACCTATTTTGGTGTGGCTAAAAGAATTTAATAACATGGAATTAGGCCATTCTATATTGTCTGGCTTCTGGGCCACAGAGTATGGCTGGTACATGAAAATTTTTTGTACTTTTGTAGCTTATTTGAGCATATTCTTTGCAATCCAGGCCATGCAGCCCTCTTTGGGTCAGAGTATCCCAGAGTTAAGTAACCTTCTGTCATTATTTGTGTGTGTAACACAAAGGAGTTAAAACAAAATTTAACCTTTATAAAAATTTCTATTTACATACATGCCAACTTCCTCTTACTTTTTTTCTTACTCCTTTCCCTATCAGAATTCTTCATGCACTTTTAGTAAGAACTAATTTGCCCCCAAAGGTACATGTAGCCTTAGCAAAAACTCCCTAGAAACTTCTCTTTTTTGTAGCTGTTACTGTTGCATGTTCTTAATCATAAAACATCTTGAAGAGTGAATCATTTTATTCAGACTGAATAACTAAATTCTTAACCAAAGCATTGGAAGAAAACTGAGAAATAAACTGGAGGGGAAGATATTAAATTACCAGAGATTCTTAAAACACTAAAATTTTAGTAAATTCTTTGTCTTTTGCATTTATATTGTTTTTTTAACTCTCTCAAGAATGCATAAGTAGCAAAGGTTATCTGAGGACTGTTTGGAGTACTGATTGAATGAAACAAAAATCCTGTTTAAAGGTCTAAACTGAGAGAGAGTGAACCCTTAGCTGCAAAGCAGAGCATAAACCCAAATATAGCTATTTCTTTATACTACTCAATAGCCAATGAAAAGTATAGGTAATTTCTCACTGGCTAAAATGCAATGCTCTGATTGCACTGCAAACAATAATTCAAGAAATAAAAATGAGCACAATAGTGGTTAGAAGTTAAATGTTATCTATTTGTCATAACATTCTGTTGTTAATTCATTTCCCTCCTATCATCATCTCTAAGTGGTAGTTGATCATTAACAGAAAGATGAAGTAAATTTTTTTTAAGCACTATAATTATCATCATAGTAGATTATTATCATTAATAATTGTTTTTTACATCTGCTACCGTATGTAGAGAAGGTGCAAATAAATACAGTTCATAGAAATTCAACAACCTTTGGCAGGAATCATGTCATTCATTCCACTACGTTGCGTTTTCTGTAATAGTGACAAACAAATTATTCATTCCAAACACAGAGAGTATTTAGATTGGATGCATGAAATTAGCCACAGTAACCTTGGTGTGTCTTAAAAGCCCCATGCATCTCCGCCTACTCTGATATTGCAAAGTAGCTAAGGCTACAGATTTAACAGCATGGGGTTGCCTTGCAATGCTTTGAGAGTTGGTTCCAAAGTGACTCACTGACAACAGTGTCACTTGCTGTGTCACTATCAGTTCTGGCAGCATCTGCCTTTTCCCCTGAGGTCTTCCATCCAAGTAAGAAATGAACATATCCTTTCTGCTCCTAACCGTGGTGAGCTTACTTTCTGAAAATTTAGAGACTGCAGGGCAACATAAAGTGAAGCAGATCATATGTAATTATCTAATTAAAATCACAATAGTTTAGACTCATGATTTTCAAAAATATCTAAGAAGCTCAGTTGTATTCAGATTTTCAGGAGTGCTCCACTCCTTGTAAAAGCATTAAATGGGATGGTGCTTGCAACAATCCAAATGTTCCTAATGACAGCACTAGGAGCTGAGCTGAAGATACCAAGCAGTTTGTCTTCTGTGAGTCCAAAATACCTCTTCAGTTGAATATTTGCATAAAAAGCTATAAAAATAAAAAGAAGAAAACAGAAATATTCTAGAGTATATCTTTTAAGTTTTGTCTTGAATTCATGACAATTATTTTATTCTCAGTGGCTTCTATGGAAAATTTGTTGAATTTGTAAATATGATTGCCAGTGCCCACAAGAGAAGGACCTGTAATTAAGTACGCACTACCCCTGCATTTCATTGCAAAATGAGCAGTAGTTATACAGAGATCACTTTAAACACTTAAATTGGAAAACATAAACATCACTTGTGATAAGTTGAGCATACTTGCTATAAAGTATAAGAGAATATAGATGCAAAGTACTCAGTTGCCATCCTATTGCACTTTCTTATCTATATCGCACACTAAATCACAAGTATTTAAGGAAACTGCATAGAGTAAACCAAAGCTTAAAACAAAATATAGTAAAATATTATGAACTTGTACTTGATGATTTCACAATTTTATCTTTAAAAGTAATAATTTTCTGCCTCAGCCTGTGCCTACACGGTGAAGAAAAGTAATATGCGCTTTAGGGAAAAACATTTGCATGAAATGTACCCAATGAGTATGTAATAATCAAGTCTTCACAAGGAGTTTTTTGAGTAATACACGTGTTGAGCATGCCTTGTTTAGGTGATATTGAGGGATGCAACTGATGTGTGACTTGCAGGACTTAAGATAGGAACTTAATTTCCTTAGTCGATGGAGAGAAAAATTATTCTTCCAATAGAGATGATTTAGAGCACCTGGCTTAGATCCTAAAGTAAATGGTTTTACCATATTCTTAAGAGTGAATGAATTGTAGTAAAAAATGTGTTATTATATCTTGTTCCAGAGTGATAAAGAAAATACGATAAGGCTCCAGCAAGATATTTAAGAATCAGGGAGGTTAAGCAGAGCATTACAAACTCTGTGTCCCATCCCTGACAATATACTTTTTATCATGTTAATGTTTCACATGTATCTTTCAATTTAAATTTTATAGAGGGAATAAGTGTATTGATTTGCTTCGTGGTGACGGTGTGATCACTGGAATATTACCAACCGACCTACCTGATAAATGCCAATTACATGCTGCCTGGGATTCTGAAAAAGAACATCTTCTCCTGAAAACTTTTGTCTATCCATAGGGCATGCTACACCTTATAATTCTTTATAACCACTATATAATTTACATTAAAAAAAATTAATTCAAGCTTTTAGACTATACCCCCAAAAAATTATTTCTCTCATTGTATTATTTTGTTTGGTAGTAATTTCTAATCAGTAGAATGGATAGTTAGCAGAACAATTCTTCATTGGTTATGATACACAATGAAACTGATCATGTGGACTGATTTTCCACATAAGCCCTCAGAGCTACAGAAAACTACACATGAATGCATTGGCAAAGTCAGATTTTTGACAAAAAGGGGAAGTGATAAAGGTGGGATCTTTCAAATACAACAATAACATCAGGATTAAAGCAGATACTCAGGAGCTTGATTAGTTCTGCTCAGCGTGTTGGAATATGGAAACTCCATGTTGTCTAGAAGAAACTCTTCTTTATAAACTTGAGGAATTTCTAGAACTGAGCAATTTCTTCCCCTCCTGGTAAAACAATACTACCATACAAAGATGATTTAAGATCTTCAGAGAAGATTAAGTATTATCCTTGCCTCAGTTTTAGGACACACTTCTGAGTGTGTGTGGCTCCAAACAACTGCTTCTATAATTATTTCTACATTATGTTGTTAAACAGAGTACTCTCTGTTGCAAAAAGTATTCTCTATGCAACAACCAGCACTCTTTGGAGGCAAAAGCTGTGGACTTGACTATCTTGAGCTTAGAAAATGAACTGGTATTTCCCATTTCCTGAATGCTTGCACCAACAAGGGGGATATTAATATCCGTGGAATTATTCTCTGACAAGCAACAGGGAGGTTTATTTTCAGAAATCTATATGACAACAGCACCTTACCAGTAGAAAAAAAAAACAGAAAATGCTTATATGAATATTTTAGTATTCAAAAATTGTACCACTATAATGAACATCGTTTTCCTTTTACGGGGGTAGACGGAGGATGGCCTCAAAAACACAGTCTACTAGCTCACCTCAGGGATGATAGAGTTCTGGCTCAGGAACTCCCAGCTGGGGGGAAGCTCCATCATGTGGATTATCCCAAACTAGGGTAGGATCAAACTCAAAATAGATTTTGTTTCTGCTCATTTTCCCTTGAAGTACTGGTGACCCTTGGACATCCACAATCTCTGCAGGATTATACATCTGCGAGATGTATTTTTCTAGGTGTGGTGTGGACTTTGGAATCCACAGAAGAGAACCAGAAATTTTTAAGCATGGTTATGTTACGTCTAATGAGGCCATAAACCCTGTAGTCAGAGCAGGGGGTTAGAGACTGGAAGCAGCCTTCCCATAACTGAAGTTTTACAAGCCCATCCCAGGTCATGCGTGACCTGCATCAGACACATGGTGGCAAAGCCTGGCTTTTTTTCCCCATACAAGGTCCCAGCTCTCTGCAGGGCACAGATCCACATCTAGGAGAGGTATGAGTTCATCTCACTGCTGTACTAAATCACATCTCCCTAGTTTTAGGAGCATATGCATCAGATGCTGCTATTTATTAGGCTGATTATCTGTAGCTGGTGTAGCAGGTTTAATATATTGAGTGTATGCTTATATATTTACATTATCCCTTCCTTTGCATATTACACTGTAGTTAAAACACCAGGCAGAAAATTGAACTGTTGTCTTATGATTCTTCCTAAACAGACAGAAATCAGTGCCTTTGCAATCTGGGTCAGGATAAAAATTCAAATGCCTTGGTAATTTCAGATAACAATAATATTACAATACACTATCTGTTGGGTTTGTGTTTTGTCATTTGTTGGTTGGTTTGGTTTGGTTTTTTTTTTTTTTTGAGTTTATTTTTGGTTTATTTTTTCCCTGAGGAAACATTAAGTGTTTAGATGAAAGAGAGATAAATTCTTTTATTTCAGTGTTTTTGCCTTTAAGAATCATACTATCATGATCCACTGCAATGCAATACCTTGGCCACTGCCAGAAAGCTGAAAAAAGTGCAAAGGAAATTCAGGAGAGGATAATCTTGCACAGTACAAGCATGGTGGCAGATTAGAAAAAAAGTTTGAATAGTGTTTACACTATTTTTGATAGTTTGATTGAAGGGCATTATGCATTTAAGTCTTTTGATGCTAACCTGGGTTATTTTTTAATGGTCGTTTTTACTGATGAGAAGTAATGATGGTTTTCATTTGCTATCCCTACCAGACCTGAAAAGCTTTTTGGTAAATTGTGGTGCAAACTGCTGGTGTGGAGAAACAACAACAACAAAAAGCTCTCTTTGTAGTAAAAAACAAACAAAAAAACACCTAACCTCTTTGTAAGTAAAAATCAAACCCCAGAACAGCTTTTGAGCCTTAAAAACGAAAACTAATCTAATCACATCAGAGGAACTGTTAATGTGTGCTGTATTTCAGTCAATATGACTGATTACCTGTCATTTACTCAGCTCTGGTTTCTTCCCACTGTGCACTTTGGAACCATCTTTGTTTTAGAAACTCAGAGGCAGCGTGTATGAGTTTTTAGCTCACCTCTGCCTCGTTTTCCTGAATGCTTTTGGGGATAAGTAATTAGCCCTGTCAGTTATTTCAGCTTTAAAGCTTAAACAGCATCATCACTCATTTATTTTTATCATCCTCATTGGTGCTGCTCAACCTGAAACAAAAAGTTCTGACCAAGAAATATTTATTGCTACCAGCTTTCCTATACAGGAAAATATCCCAACTTGCATGCAATACATGTGACTGAAATACTCAAAGTGGGGAGCTAGTTGTACAGTCCAGTTTCATACTGCAGTTTGAGGAAAGTGAGGGCTTTCTCCTTTGGTACATCCCAAAAGACAGGAGCAAACTTAGAAAACACATTTAAAAGAGATTTATGCAAGTAGAAGAAAGATTTCTGTTGGCAGAGAAGTCACATCAACAAAATTTGACAAAACTATTGGAGCAGCATAACCAGCTGCTGCATAAGTTTCTCTGAGCTGCTTGTTCCATAATTCCTGGAAGATGAAGAGAGCAAGGTTTTCAGGACCTTTGCGAGTAAAAGGCTATTACTCAGGCCTGTTTCAATATACCTGTATAGCAAATGGAGGTAGTAGTGTATACAGGCAAAATGGCCAATAAAAAATGAATAATGCTAAACTGTCACAGCAAGTCCACAGCAAGAAGTAATGTCTGCTGGAAACAGAAAACTAAAAACCTACAAAACTGTCTTTCTCTCTCATTTCATGTACAGCATATATTGATCATTTGGAATGTCCTCTGTACAAAGACCGAGCCTGTCTTAGTTCAAGAAGCATTTGGACGACACTCTCAGGCACATGGTGTGGTTCTCAGGGTGTCCTGTGCAGGGTCAGGAGTTGCAGCCAGTGATCATGATGGGTCCCTTTCAGCTCAGCATATTCTATGGTTCTACTATTTGAGGGAGGGGAGGGAGGGAATGAAGATTCCATGCTACATATTATATTCTCTTGAAGTTTTTCTGTGAGCTGGCACCAATATACAATATTTGTTTTCATTTATTTTATTCTGAAAGTATGTTGTCACAGTTGAACCGTTAACAGCTTCCATATGCTGTGAAGATAGTATCACAGGAGGACAATGGCACTGTAATTACACACTACATCTTCAGAAATCTGACTCTTGCAGGGTTGAAGATTGCTTCAGAGTTTCCAATTATTCTGGATGACCCCATATTTATTGCTGTTGAATTTCTGGAAATTATGAAATGCCAAGTCATTGAAAACAACTGATAAAAGCCTAAACAATCAGAAATGAGTAATGTAGTTCTTCTTTGATTTCATCTAAGTTGCATATGCTTTACAGCCAGGTACACTATTTTATAGGGAAATGTTTGTTTTAATGAATCTGAGTGATCTTCAGATCACTAAAAATAGATCAATTTGGCAAAGATGGAAAAATCTATTATATTCTCTTACTTTTCACGTTCACTAGAATTGTGGATATAAAAAGCAATTGCTGCAGCAATAATTTCTGTTATCCAATAAAAGTGCCTGTAAAAGACTTGGACATCAGGGCTAGAACTATGTTGTGGAAATTTAATATAAGATTCAAGTGTAAGCAAAGGCCTTTTTGATCTCTTTTCTGCATAACTTGCACAGCAGAGACCCAGTAATACACGTGTTTGTAAGTGACATTAAATAATAGGAGGATTTGTGATTGTATCATGAATAAAATGTTAAAATCCTATTCTTTACTTAGAGTCATTGAAGTACAGCTAACAAATAGCTGAGACTATCTTGTCATGACACCATTTTGTGTCATAATAATCCTTTCCTGCTGTTAGCACAACACTAAGTACAGCTTCCTTTAGTATGTTCCCTTGGAAAAAAAAGTAGTGAAATGATTGCTCAATCTTTAGTAGCTCAGGCAATGGGTAATACAAAGCTATACATGGTGATGTCCAGAAGTGAATGCTGACACAAGTTGACTTTACTTATGGGGATTTTCTCTAACAAAAAAGGCAAATTTTGCCTTCTGGTATACTTTACATACTGATGGGCAGAGGAGGGGAGCAAACAGAAGATATTTTTTCAGAGCAAATCAAACAGAAAATTATATAGGTACCAAAGCCCAAACGACTATCTCACAAAAGAGTTAGCTTGTCTCTAATCCAGCAGTGCTAATGTCATTTTGTTCCCCACCTGAAAATACAGTAAAGCTGAAAAAGCTGACACAGCATGCATTGTAAGGAGATAACGACAGGGAACAGCATCTGCTGTTTAATTCAGCAGCTGAATGTGAAAGTCATCTATCCTGCTGTTAGAAAATATACAGCTTCTCAGAGCCTCACTTTGTGATGTGTGACTGAACCACTGCCGGGTGGAAATCTCTGAGACATCCCCTTAATGTGCCTCCCAATAGTCACAGATGCCTGTCCTGCTATACTATTGAAAAAGAGGTGCAAATTTCCTCCTACACATCACATGTAGCAGAACCAAGCAGGTCATTGCTGATGTTTTCTGAAGGGGCTGCTCTGTGAGAGCTGTGGAACACTGACCCAAGAACACAAAATGGACCCAGGAAAATAAAATGATGGGGCTAATTTTGTTGAGGGACAGGATGAAGGGAAACATCCTGGCCTCAAAACCAGCTCCAAAAGTTGCTGGCAGTTTTGACAGCAAAGACTGCTATGTGAAGCAATGCGAGCGCTGCCTGCCCACTGCAAATACTGGTTGTGGTGGTGTTCACTGGCAGCTGTGCAAAGAAACAACTCCAGCCAGAGGTGCAACTAAGCAGGGAATACGGGCATCTCAGGAGCAGTGAAATAAGTCAGGGCACCATGTTACAAACCCAGGCCTGCTGCTACTGCTGTTGGTAAAATCAAGGCTGCCTCAAAGTACTTTGGACTTTTTCTTTTAGCTCTATTAACTATCATGTCTAGCATTTTTCAACATAGCTGTTCCCCTGAAAGAAACCATTTTCTCCTCATGTGTCAGTAGAAATACTTATTTTAAAAGAGTGTAATTCTTTTGGTGGTTTGTTTTTAATTTTTTATTATGACTTGTAGTAAATAATCTGAAAGTAATAGTGTTCTAAGCTAAAAACTGTTTAGCTCTGAAATTTTAATAAGAGCACCCTCTAGTGGCTCAGGTATGAACAATTCTCCATATCTTCCTTCCATGAAGAGTTGTACATATATTTATAATACTGCATTATAAAGAAATGCATGGAAACTTTTCCTACTGAATTTTCCTTCCAACTACTATGAAAGTCATAAATATATTTTTCAAAAAAAAACATCAAAAGAAGAAGGAAAGTGCTTATAAACGTGTACTATCTATAAGTACAATTTAATTCAAAAGAGAGTCAATCACATGTGAAAAATTAAAGATAGAAATACAGATAGACATCTCAAGATATATAGATGCTAGGGCCTTTACCATTGCAATGGACAAAATCTAGAATCTAGGGGAAATCAACAGGTAAAACAATTATATTTTTCTAAACCTTTGTTGTTTTCATCTCCTAATTTTAATAAGATGATTTAAATATTTTTATTTTGCTCAGGCTCCATGATTTTAATCATAAATCCTGTGTTAATTACCAAGAAATCCCAAGAATGACTGTCTACCACTTTGTCACAGGTATCTTCCATTTAAAAGTACCTGAGACCTCTCACGTTGGTTCTGCTATTGGACGGATCAGAGCTGTGGACCCTGATTTTGGGAAAAATGCAGAAATTGAGTACAACATAGTTCCAGGAGATGGAGGAAACTTGTTTGACATCACAACAGATGAGTACACCCAGGAAGGAGTCATTAAACTGAAAAAGGTATGTGGCACCGAAGGGTGGATGTGCCTATGACTCAAGTGACAAACTAGGTAAGAGAGTGAAACATTGTGCAGTTTCACGTCATAAGTAGCCAACAAAAGTAGTGCTACATAAGTAGTTTGTATCTCTATTTTAATCCACAGCTGTGATCTTCTTTTTAAATGCATTGGAGTTTAGTCTTTCGTTTCACATACAATCAGGTACGGCTTTTCATAAATAGTGTCATGGCAAAGAAGTAATTCTTATCCCATCTAGAGAGTATATCTTTTATGGGAAGTTTTCTACTTTAAGCCATACAAAAAACCATTTCAGTTCAGAGCATGGAGTGAAAAAGCTGTAATTCATGTTGTATATAATGTATTTCGACTTAAAAGCATTTTATTTTGAAAATTTTGACTTTGTGTTTGCTATTTGAATATTGAGTCTGTTGTACTGTACTATGCGGGACAGTTTTTATTCAGGGTAAAAGAGTACCAAAAGGTTGCAAACAGCCATGTCCTACTTCCAGTCTCGTGATAGTGTCCCAAATAGCTGGTTATCAGATACTTAAGCAGGAGAACACACTGCATCTCAGCTGTTCATGTTGCTTTAGTGCTCTAGAATAAATCGAAGATTACTGAATTTATGAATTTCAAAGACGGAAAGGACGCATTTCATTTAGAATTTAGTGATTAAAGCACTCAGTAGGAGGAATCCAAAACAGGGAGTGTTTCATTTTAACCAGTTGTTATTTTTTGAGCCTAGGCATTTACATATACACCAATGATCAACTTGTTCAGTAGAAAGAAGTCTGAACCACCAGCATATTTTGGAAGGCACAGTTATGTTTTATAGACAGCTCAGGCTTGTAGGTGTAAATTTTGTAAAAAACAAACTATTAGCTGAACACTTCACAAGAGTATGGGAAGGAAAGAGTTCTGGACATGTATATTAAGAAAAACTTTAGGAAAAGTGAAGCTTTAATTCTAACAAAATTTAGAATGTAGGTGCTTAACTTCCCTTGGCTCTGACCATAGATCTATATTTGCATTATATTATTTCTAATAATGGAAGTCCTGGCTTCAACCTCCTGACCTGGGAAATAGTAAATTATCCATGGGTGCATTAAAGGACAAGATGATGCCAAGTCACTGACTCTTCTGCTCCTTTTAATGGCATAAAACGGGAGCCACCATACTCACAGGAAGTAATTTGTCAATGAGATGCAAAATGAGATGATCTTTGACCTCTTCACACCCCGCTTCTTTTCTGACTAAAAGTTTGAGTGTACGGTTTCCTTCTAATGGGAATTTGTAGACTTTGTTTCAGTTTTAAAAACCCTTCTGATCACCTTTTTCCCTCTATGCAGATGACTCAAAAATGGGTCCATCTGGAGCTGTCAGGCTGAGCAGCTGCATACTCCTCCACATGCACTGCCAGTTGGAAATTGCAGTGAGTGGGAACCATTAAAAAATTAATATTTGATCATCAAGAGCAGGTTTTTGATAGAATTCGGTTCTCCTTGCATTAGTCCTAAGCCTCATCTGTGCTGCTTGTTTTGGTACACAGCAATAGAATTTTCTATACTTCTGGTTAAGTGTATATATTACCCACTGCTGGTTGTCCAGGTTGGCAGAGATGATGTTGATAAGAAGGTGCCAGGGGAATTAAAAGGGACTTCAAGGCTCTTGGTCAATTGGTTCATGGGACAGGAAAGCAGGTGGTGTTCAGCTCAATTCCTTCAGTAGCAGAGACAAATGACAAAAAAGACAGGAAAACCCATGTTACCAATAAGGGGTTTAAGGGCTGGTGGAGCACAATTTTGGTTTTTTTGGTCATGGTGAAACTTTCACGGCACCAGGCCTGCTAGAGTCAAATGGGTTCCATCTATCTAACAAGGGCAAAAGGATTCTAGCCCATGAGTTGGCAAGGTGGATTGAGAGGGCTTTAAACTAGGTTCAGAGAGGGAAGGGGATGAAACCAGGCTCTCCAGAGATGACCCTAAGGGTGGTAAACCAGAGTCAGGGGTGAAATCAGCCCAGCTTAAGTGCATGTACACTAATGCACCCAGCATGGGCAACAAACAAGAGGAGCTGGAAGCCATGGTACAGCAGCAAAGCTATGACGTAGTTGCCATCACAGAAACGTGGTGGGAGGACTCACATGACTGGAGTGCTGCAATGGATGGCTACAGGCTCTTCAGAAGGGACGGGTGAGGAAGGAGAGGCAGTGGGGTGGCTCTGTACATTAGGGAGTCTCTTGACACAATAGAATTTGAGGTCAGTGATGATAAGGTTGAGCGCCTATGGGTAGGGATCAGGGGGAAGGTCAACAAGGCAGACATCCTGGTGGGAGTCTGTCATAGACAACCCAAGCAGGGTGAAGAGATGTATATATTATTCTATAAACAGCTGGAGGATGTTTCAAATCACCAACCAGAGGTGGGGCTCTGATAGCCCTTCTGTTTACAAACAGAGAAGTGTTGGTGGGAGATGAGGGGGTCGGAGGCCGTGTGGGGTACAGTGACCATTAAGTAAGAGAGTTTTCAATGTTTGGTGAAACAAGGAGGGGCATCAACAAAACTTCTACACTGGATTTCTGGAAGGCAAACTTCGGCCTATTCAGGATGCTGATCAGAGAGTACCTTGGGAAACAGCCCTTAAAAACAAAGGGGTCCAGGAAGGTTAGACATACTTCAAGAAAGAAATCTTGAAGAATCAGAAGCAGGCTGCCCCTCTGTGCCTAAAGATGAGATAGCAAGAAAAACAACAGACCTGTGTGGGCAGGGAGCTTTTGAAGGAATTAAGGGGAAAAAACAGGGTATATCATCTTTGGAAAAATGGGCAGGCAACTCAGGAAAAGTTTGAGGATGTAATTAGGGCATGCAGGAAGAAAATTAGAGAGATGAAAAAAAAAAAAAGACTACTTCTATACTCAGAAACTGTAGAGTTGGTCATTGTATTTAGTCTTTCCAGCAACAAGATAGGGAATAATCTGAACTAGGGAACTTTTACAACAGCAGAACTTTGATCAGTGCTGCCTAATGTAAATGATAGATCTCTGTCACTGAACATGGGGGAAAAACTGTAATCCTAATCCCTTCTTAATATTCATCGTAGTGAGAGGGGACAGTGAGAGAATGTGAAGATCAGGAAATACCAGCTTCATTCTGTGCAGGAGTGTGGAAAGAAGATAAACCAAACACACCGGGCTTCCAGCAAAGAATGCCTTTATACTGACCCTACACTTTGTCTTTCACAAAACTTTTCTCAGGGAGAAGATTCATTTCACAAAACTTTAAATCATCCAAGTGTTTTAAGACATTTTAGAATCATCCAAAATCCATCCACTTAGGTTGTTTGCTAGATCCCAAGTTAAACAAGAGCAATCCAGATTCTTAAAGACATTGTTCACTCAGTTGTCTTTTTATATCTTCTACACTTGTAGTAATATAAATGTGTTTTCATGGGTTGTGGTTTTCAGATTTACAGAAGTGCTGGACACTCAAATTCTATAGACACCTATTAAAATGCATGCTACTTGTACAGTACAAGCCTACAACAGCACTATTCATTTGCCTGCAGAGAAGCAATTTTACTCTGTGAGACGTTCAAAACACTGATTTGACTTTGTGGGATTATGCAAATATTTAAGTATGTATTGAAGTATTTCTTTAAATGGAAGCGGGTGAATGAATAGGACCAACTCGTTCAATTAAGAATTATAAATAATAAACAGAGAAAGCCACTAATTAAAAGTGCTATGAGCTTTAAAAACAGGTTTGTGCTTTCTTCTCTATTATAGCATATTGTGGTGCCGTAAGTGCTGCAGCAATTCACTGCTGAGCCATTTAAAAACCATTTATAAAATTTGCTTTTATTTTCCCTGAAAAATTTCTTGCAGCCAGAAACTGTCTGTCACTACATAGATGCTCTTTTGGTCTGTTGTTATGCAGAAAAACATTGAGGGATTTCTATAACAAAATTGATAAAAATGAAGCCCTCCTGGCTTACCTTTATTTTTGGTGGAAAATACATTTGATGAGAAAAAAAATTGCACAGGCTAAACTGTTCCTTTTAGCACACTAAGTGTGTTGACGGATGCAAAAGGCCACTCTCTGCTTCTGGAATGCTAAATGGTAAGAACAGCTACAGCTGGACAAGTTGCAGATCTTAAATCATCTGTTTTGGTTGCTCATTTATTTTGGTGCTACAATCCAATATAAGTCTGATTACTACTACTCTTGTGCTAATTACATATATTAAAAATGAAACAGCTTTTCTTATATTCTGCTAAATAAATCATCCAAACGCCATTTAGCACCACTCTGTGTAATAATTTTTTTTTCTCTCTAAATAAAAAATATAGGAAAACAGTATCCCTAAAAAAAGGGGGGGAAACCTGGCTTAAGGATAATTCTGTGTACAGTTCTCTGTAAGAGTAAAAATATTACTATGTTAGGAATAGAATTATAATTCCCTCCCTGGTTTGGTGCTGTTTAACACAGTGTTTAATGCATTTGATATTTGTATAGTATCTTCTATCCTACCTGAATCTTCAGGAAACTACAGTGGGTGTAAGCTATAAGAAACATGGTGACAGAAGGGGCCATCTCCTTCGTAACAGAGCATAATGGCCTAAGATGTGTCAGTCCCAGGCACGCAACTGATTTTAAAATCTTTAATGACCAGGCACAACAGTAAAGGAAGAGAGAAGGTTCCAACCATCACTGAGAAATTGGCACTAAATTTATTAAACCAAGGATGAGTTTATACAGTAAGTCCATTTTGTGCAGAAGACTTTAATTGGCTCAGCATGTGCTAATCCAGAACTGAGTAGGGTTCAAGGACTGAACTTGTTCTGTGTGAAGACATCACTTTACTAATGTGTGCAGTGTTTAATTGAAACCTTGGAAAACAACTGTTTCTAGGCTTTGCCTGGTATGATCCGACACTGCTCCACTATACTGGGTGAACTTCTCCATATGGTTCAGTGGAAGCTTGGGGGACAACCACATCTTGTTTTATGTACCTTGTGCACCACTACTACAACTAACTGAGCAGATGACAAAGCTGTGGCCATGACATCCCAGCATGTCATAGCATTTCACAATGAGAAACAGTAACCTTAGTGATGATAAAATAGCAGAAACTGGGGGGACAATGAACAGAACCAGTAGCTCCAGGGAAGCATTAGGACTGTGTTCTTCCTTTTAACCTCAGGAACCACGTTTTAGAAGCCTTTAGGTGCAGTCAGCAAGTAGTGCTTTGATTGGTGGCTAAGCTTGGTTGTCTTGCCCGTGGGACAGCCCATGTATGTAGCTCTGAGAGGTTGCTATAATGTAAGAGCCATCTGAAAACACCTGTACCACACGAGAGTGAGAGTAAGGCAGACTCTTGTCATCCTGCTGCATTAAAGCTACTATTTGCTTTACTACCAAAACTGTACAGACTGCTCATCACACCCCACCCCACCCCTTCTTTCTCCAAAGGCAGGGAATTTCCTCTGCAAGTGTGAGCACAGGCACTGTCTGCCTGTGATCATAACTCATGAGTTTGTGGGAGTGAGAGTAGTGGTTGTGCATTTTGAGGAGGAAGAGCAGGTGATATTAAGTCCTGCGGTACAGGCAGAAAGTGGTGAGCTGTGTGCAGTCACAATCACAAAGAACAGGAAAAGTAAGGAAGAGGAGACGTTCAGTCTTTGTAGTTTGTGGATAGAGCAGTTTGGTTTGGTTTTTTCCTGGAACAGGGAAAAGCACCTTCAGAAATGGGTGAGGTGCTTGAGAGCAGCAAGCAATTGAACCCCTGACACTGGTCATCTCCTCTTCTCCAGATACAGAACAAACATATTTTTCCCACTTCCCATCAAATCTTGAAATACTTACTACAGATCTCACTTTTTACTCTTCATTCTCAACTCTAGCTAATGAATTCTCCTGGTTGATCTAGAGCTTACTTTAGTGAACCTGCTATGTGGTTCCAGCTATTTCCTTATGCTAGTTAGAATCCAGTGCAGAAGTGCAGCTACTAAAACATAACATGCACGTACAGAAACTGAGTCAATGCACAGCAAATTATCTCATGTCAAAATTTCACTAAATGCAAAGATGCTCAACCCATTTGAAGGGGAAATTTTGCCAGCTTTTGAGACCAGCACACGTGACCGAGTTATTCTGCAATTGCACAATGCCAGTATGAAGTCAAACCTAAGTTAATATGCACTTCCTCTCAACCCAGTCCTACTATCCATAACTATCCATATGTCCTAGGACTTAAAATCTCATCCCAAAATATGGCTTTTCCGTCGTTGTAGATGAAAGCCTCTATCAGAAACAATACTCTGGTATTTATTACGTGTGGATAAAAAGGATAAATTTCTGGAGTTTTCAGTTCACTCTTTGTGAAGCAGAACAAACTGACAGGGTAGTTCTTTTTCCATTCTTGGTTGTGATTATCATCAGAATTCATAATATTTTTCAGACCTTTTTTTTCTTTCAGTTCTTTAAATCTCTCTCTCTCTCTTTCCCTCTACCTAATACACAATTTTAGATATAGATGCATCTATATAGCAGCATTTCTTAACTTCTGCCTTGAACGTTGAAAACAGTAATATTTCAAAATATGTTTATTTCTAATACAAAGCTGGTTTTGTGTTCTTCTAGTCCATTCATGGTACTTACAGAGTTGCAAGGTAAAGTAATTTGTCAGTATGTATTTGGTTTGGGGACGTGTAGAATGGCTTTGCTGGGCACAGGTGTGTATACGCTGATAGCACTTTACTAGGCAACTATATAGAACAGCTTGTGACCTCAACATAGGAAAAAGCAGATGAGGACAAGTTAAGGGGGGACAAATACATATGTTCTGTCACTGGTACTTAGAATATCAATTAGAAATACTCCAGTTATTGAAGAATTCACAGTTAATAAGGCATTGTCTTAATATTACCAGAAATGCTGTAAACTGCAAAAAACCCTCAAACAACTCCATCAAAATAAAAGCCTTATTCAAACTTACCTTCTGCATGTAATTACGTTTATAGAAGGAGTAAACATTCCTCTTTGTTATTAAAAAAAAAAAAAATCTATGAAGTAATTCTATTAAAATCTGATTAATTGAAAGACATTTGAAGAACATTATAGGGTTGATTTGGGATTTTTGGTATGATTAAAACCTTCTACTGTGTTTGTATCCTTAGCAGCATTCCAGATTAGAAATGAAAATGGGACTGAGCACTCTAAGACATTTGTTACATAACAGCAAAACACAGTGATGGGGTTTTTTTTGTTTGTTGGATTTTTTGGTTTTAATACAGCTAAATTACAGCGTGGACCACTCATTTCCATGACAGATTTTAGTGCTATTCTCTAAAAAAAAGAAATATAATAAAATGTTTTTCTATCGTGTTTTAAAGCAAGGTTTTGCCTGAGATCTATGCAGACATTCAATTCTACTGTTTTCAGGCAGACTCTGGACAATTCAAATGCCAAAATTTGAAACTGTCAATGCTATCTATACGGCTCAACTGTTCGAATCTGGAAAAAACAGAACTGATCAGAAGATCGTAGCATCCATCCTCCCATCCATGCTCCCCATGCACACAAGACATTCAAACCATACTCTTGTTACATGATATATGTTGTACAAAATTTTATTCTGTTTGAAATTAAGTCCTATGTTTACCATTTGCAACATTTCCTATCTCTCCATACATTTCAGTTGCTGTTTAGCCTCACTTAGACTGAAGACTAATTTCTGCTATTTTGTGGGAGTCTGTCACTGATTTCTTTCTCTCATGATGGCTCATCACTTTCAGCCTGTCTCTTCTTATTTTGACTGCCATCTGTGCTTTGCACTGGCCTCATATTGTTTAACCTCTAACTATATTTATCGTCAGACCCATAGAGGGACAGAAAGAGAGTATGAGTGGCTCCGAAGTTACAGTGGAAAAATGTTATCCCTTCTTGGGATCACACTGTCTTTTCAAAAATATACTTTAGTATTTCCCCATAATGCTGGGGGGTAGAGAAGTAATGCAGCCACTTTATCTGTTTCCTGGGTACCTGTGCAGTGAAATATGCCAGTCTGAACATACCAATAGACAGAATTGTTTGAAATCTTAATGTTTTCACTTCCCCTCGCATCATGAAATGTGGTGACTGGGCACTGGCCATGCACCATGATCTGGTATAGCTGCCTTGAAGAGTAATTTGGTGAAAGACAGCCTGCAAGGACTGCATGAATTATGGGTCTTTCCATTAATACATCTCTCTGCAAATATACTGAAGTATTACAGGAGCCAATCTGAACATTTTTAATACAGTTTTGGTGGTATGAAAGATGCATACATGGTGTTACCCAGAATTACTACCTATGTGGGAGCTTAGATTTCTTGCTTTCTCTGTCTTAATCATTCATCTCTAGCTTAACCCCTGACTTTTTCTTCTCCAGACTAAGTCTTTAAACTTCAGATTTCTCCCCTTACTATGTTTTTTGAAAGAGTGTTAACAATTTATATAAATATCTGGAGAAGAGTTGGGGGGCTATTTTTTTGGGTAAAATTGTTTCGGCAATGTGTAACAGTGTGCATTAGTAGTATAGAAAATGAAAACACGGTGTGGCTGCAATTTGGATAATGGAGCAACGTGTTTATTTTTAGTGAAGGCAACATCCCAGGTTTTCACCACTGGGGCATGAGATCTACCAGACTTAATTTTGTCTGTTTCTTCTCAGGCTTAGTTTCTTCTTCTTTCTGTCAGTCCAGATACAGGACATACTGCCTTTTCTGGTAATTTTGTCTGTAGGAGGATGGTTGTGTGTGGTAGTGGTTTACTTTCAAGCCTGTTTATTTCTATGGCATTTAGATTTATATGGTTAATTTTAAGTCCCCAGCTCAAAAAAAGACTGAGCATCTAGCCAACTAAAATTATGAAGTCTTTCATAAGGATTTATGACCATTATGGTAGCTGTTCAGCTGATGCAAGGCAAGATAACTCAATTGATTTTAATGGAGCTACTTCAATTTACACCAGTCAGTTATCTGGTCAATTATGTCCTGTGGTGATAAGAACAGAAAACAGAAGAATTTAAATCTATCCTGGCTGTGACAACTGACTGAAAACACTGGGGAAAAGTTAATAGACATTGAAATATTCTCATTCATACACATGTAAATCTGGTCTTTTTTCCAGATAACATATTATTTCCCGTTAGAAAATTTCCAGCTTCAAAATTATAGGCAGAAACCACTAGGTGCCAGTGTTACCCAGACATCAGGAAAAGGGTTTGTTAGAAACATTAAAAACAACATGAAAGCCAATGCAGATAAACCCTTTAAATGAAAATAAAGCCTCTGCATCTTTTCAACTAAATAAGACTTCATTGAGGGTTTTGAGATGATTAGTTTTCTAGAAGTAAAGACACTAGATTGATAATGCATGGACAGAAACCCACATCAAAACAACTTGATTGCAGGGTACATTCCATCAAAACCCCAGATAAGTACACAAAAGCTGCTGTGTCATCTTCAGGACCCTATGAATTACACCTAGGATCATAAGACAGAGTCAAAGTCTGCATTTTGCAAAGTACACACAGCTCATGACATGAATAGCAGTTCACTTCTAAAGTCGACATTTTACAGGAAAACTTGGTTCAGATCGAGTTAGAATTCACATTCCAAGTCATACCTGAAGTTTGGTTTGACTCATTGATATATATCAGAGTTTTCATTTGGGCTCATCTTCATCACTGTCGTGGTCTTCTGAAAGCTTTTCCTGCTAAAAAAAAAGGGAAATCTATTTAAGGAGCTGGATCAGCTAGAGACAGCTGATTGCCTGTGCTTCGGAGTTGCAAATGCAAATCTCTGACTAACCTGCACTCAGCTCATTTGCAAGGGATGAATCTCACTCATTTAACTTCAGACATCCACAGTGTAACTGTTTACATCCATGCCAGTCATCCTGATCTTTTTGATGTGGAGAAGCAGTAATTTCCTGACTATGATTCATCTGGCCTATTTGAAAAACCACCTTAGCATAAGATGAACTGCAAAACAAACTTAAATGATTGATTAGATCAGGAGATGAGTTTTACACTAAAGGCATCTTAAGTTTTGTCAGATTAATCCAACCAAAGTGATTTTGCAATGTCTAATTTTTAGTCAAATCTGATGTTTTGCTTTTGTTCTTCCTACAGCCATTAGACTTCGAAACAAAAAAGGCATACACCTTTAAGGTGGAGGCCTCCAATCTCCATCTTGACCATCGGTTTCACTCAGTGGGTCCATTCAAAGACACTGCCACTGTGAAGATAAATGTGTTGGACATGGATGAACCTCCAGTGTTCAGCAAGCCCATGTACACGATGGAAGTCTATGAGGATACACCTGTGGGGACCATTATAGGTGCAGTGACAGCACAAGACCTTGATGCTGGCAGCAGCTCGGTTAGGTAAGAGAGCTTTTCCTCCTTCAATAACTTTCTAACAACCCAAAGTGCTGCTGACAGTTGGATGCACTGGCAAAGAACTTGGTGTGGAGATATAAAATATACCAAGTCTGTCACTGTAACAGATAACTGATGATATGAAAAGTATTGGAAAGAGATGCTCGTTTGGGTGAGTTCTCTGGAAAAATATGTTAATTGCTCACAGCTCCTTATCATACTGATCACGTAAGTTACCACACGCTGACATGGCTTCAGAGGTGGTGTGATAAGACTAAGGAATAGCATGGTGTCTGGGTGTCACAACCCACTGGGAGAAGAAGTGATGTTCGCTATAAATTCTCCTCCCGGCTGAACAAAGACATGTGTCAGGGAACTCTCAGGCTTTTACTGTACAGTGATCATAACTCTGACTCACAAGGTCTTGGCTAACTAGCCCTGAAATTCTTACAATGTACTTCCACAAGAGTGGTAGCCCTTAATTTTGTAGGGTACACTTCATTAAGTTCCCAACTCCCACGACAAGCTCTGCTGCTCGCCAGGCTTGTTTCCAGCCTGGCTCACAGGTAAACGAGGTCCGGTGCCTGCATGAACCAGCGACTGAAGGATTGATGGTAACTGAGGTTTGCGTGCCTCAGTTTGCCAGTGCAGCCCAAAGCCATCCCAACAGCAAGTAGCTCTTGCTGTTTATCAAGCCAGTGGCGGAGGCAAGGAGGAAAGAGTTGGAAACTCTGTTAGTTGCATTCCAAGTTTATTTTCTCCTGCCCTCGGGGGTCAGAGAGTCAGTTACTTGAAGGGGAGCTGAACAGAGAGACCCCGGTTTGCTCTCTGGCAGTCAGTTTTAAGGTATTACATCATGAGGTAGAGATAACAGAATTAACCAATCATGAAAGGAAGATACATGATAATAAACCAATGAAGACATCTCAGGGGAGGAACAAAATCAAACTAACAAATAACAAAACAGCTGGAGGGTATCTCAAACCACACTGGCCTGTTACAGGACTTAAAGCTTCTGTGATAAGAAAGCAGGCGTGGTATGAGTGGCATGCAAGGGATGTTGCTATGCTGTAGATTCTGCCTTTTGTCTGCCTTCAGGGGCAGGGTCCTGCGATGGGAAATCCGCCCATCTAGAATCTATATCCAATGCAGGCTGCAAGATAGCAACAAAGCTCCTCAAAAGGTGCTGGCTTTTAAGCCACAACACACCTCCACAAACTCCTCAGTCCCAGTTCAGCATGGAGTAGGGGCCAAGTTTTCCTAAGGCAAAGCAAGGCAATAAAACAGAAGACAGAAAAGGGACAGAGAACAAAGAATATCACCACTCCTTAGATTCCCTGCTGGGCCTGCCAGTGGGGATGGTCCAGAGATGGGGCAAATAATGAGAGCGAAAGAGAAAGACAAGAAAAGAGAGAGCAAGAGGGTCCAATTCATGCCTTTTATACTTAACCTGGTACACACCTCTTATGTAAAGTAGATTTTTCACACTGTTTTGTTAGCACATGCACAACCAGCCCTTCTCCAGGAAAAGAGTTGGCAGGGGGAAGCTGAGAATGAGTCTCAAGGTGGAGCAGGTAGTTGGCTCACAACAGCCCAGCCCCACCTCTGCAGGATCCTCTCCTCTGATCACACCTTTTCTGTAGCAATGCTCAGAATGTTTGAGACAAAATGTGCTTAGGTCTGATCCTCTAAACTGGGTCTTCCACAAAAATATCTCTGAAGTACAGCAGTGAGAAACGAGGTTGTACATGCTGTGTCTGTCTGAGTTAGACCTCAATGGGTGATGGCAAGCACTGCTCCTTTCACAAGAACCGCTTACTCCCTACATCTGGCAAAGAACAAATGTTCTGATAAAAAATCATCTCATGTGTCTTGTCTGAGGCTGGGGGGATGTGATTGCTGACCAACGTGGCCGTGTTCAGCACAAGGAAACTCCTGCCAGGCTGGCCTCTCATTTATTGCTATAGCTTACTTTCATGAAATAAAAAGGAGGGGGGATCCAGTATGCAAATGTAATCCATTGATTTTGATGACCTATTTACAACCACATTAGAAAGATTAAAGTGAGCCAGTGTCATGTACCAATAAGGAAGCCCCTTAAAGCTTAAAGACAGTCTAAGGCATAGGCAGTTGTTAACACATACTTCCAGTACCAGTTTATGCTGGGCCTACCTTACTTCAGGAAACATTTTTATCCCCAGATTTTCATATGAAATATTGCAGACATAATGTGTGTCATCAATGTTAAATATTAATGTTTATCAATGTCTGTTAATGTTTATCAAATGGGACTATGACAGAACAGGAAAATGCCACTAGTGTCTACTAAGTGCTTGCACATTCATGCATATTTGATTACAAATTGAATTTGGACTTTTCAAATCCATGTTTATTAATTATGTGTATTTTGGCTCAGTACTTATATTGTCAAACTATACAATAAACATGCTAGTTGTAATCATATGCAAAAATTTAACATAGAACAATGACTCTTTAGCTCCTGCTTTGTCAATTCACTGTTAATTTTTGCTTAAAACTATTGCTACTGCTGGTTTTTTCACTTTTTTTTTTTTTTTAATAGAATCTTCATTTTTTTAAATACAGAAAGTTATTTGTTTGTGAGTCTGTGACACATTCCTTCCCTGACAAAGGCGCAAAATCTTCACTAACAAAGACTGAAGTGGGAACCTTTTTCCCTGGTGGTAGCCTATGAAAACAGCCCCAGTGAAGTAAATATTCTGTTGAAAACCATACTGTCTTGCAACCGGATAGAAAGCCTTTAATCACAGTGTTGAGCAGTTTTTCATGTGACAGTGGAATCATTTGGATGTATAAACACTCCTCAGTGAGAGTTTTTTATTTCACAAACTCTCCTAGGAGACTCAGGTGCTTTTTACTGATTCTGCATTTGAAACTACACAAGAAAAATAATTGTTTCAAGATGGTGTATCCATGTGTTCACAGGAATATTGAATCCTGAGCCATTTTATAACGTCCATGTCTACATTTTTTAACCCTGAAATCACTATTTGAGTGTCCAAATGCCCATCTACAGTTATTATCCCTACATTTTAGTCTCACTGCACTACTTGCTGACCCCTTACACCAATAAACGGCAGAAGTGCTCCCAGGGTCACATTTATGAGCTGATTTGGCTGGTTCACGCCCACAGAAAAACGTGAACTGTGTCCCAGAATGTTCTGGTGTCCTTCAGTGGCGCGACTTTTGGGCACATGTGCATCTACATGACTTACATTCAGAGTTGTTTTCTACCTGTGCAGTGATGTCCTGCCCCTCTGCAGCAGCCCAGATGGCTTTGCCACTGTGTTGCCAGTTTGTCTTCTTCCATTGCTGCAGCCGCCACCACAGGGCATTAGCCACCATCCAGGAGTTGATGTAGAGACAGAATACAGGTCACTTTTGTCATTCAGAAGTCTCTAGGGCTAGATGGAAGGCTTTCACTTCTGCAAATAGTCTTGACTCTCCTTCTCCTTCAGCAGCTGTTGTGTGGGACTCCACACAGCAGCTTTCCACCTCCGATGGTTTCCTACCACACAGCCACCAGTAAATAGAGCATAGCCTCTTTTGTCTTCTGATAACTCGTTATATGATGGTGCTTCTTGGGCACTTTGAGCCACCTTTCTCACCATGGCCATTGTGCAAGGGGCATCCTCTGGATCTTGAGGGATATTATCACTTTTTAGTTTGCTATAGACAACTTCCAGGATTTCTAATTCTCTCAAGTACTGCGTAACTTCATCTGCGGTGATCCACTTTTGTGGGCAATTCACAAGATCTTCCTTAAATGGGTATTGTGCCGTCACACTTTAGAGAGGCCATCTCCAGAGACAAATTGCTCCTTCTTTTCCAATTCCTCTTTCAATTTCCCCACCTTTAACAAGGGATTTCATCTGTTGCAGCTTCATGACCTTCTAATTGCTGACTGTCAGCCATTATCCCAGCATCACCCGGCTGGCGGCTCTAATCTTTCCACAAATCTTAGAGTTCTGATGAGGTCAAGGAAAGGGTAACTTCAGGTTCCTGTTTGATTTGTCTCACTTCATCAATTTTTTTTGTTGAAGGACCAGCTTCTTCATCTGACCTCTCCTCTCCTGATTCTCCTTCTCCTTCTCCTTCTCCTTCTCCTTCTCCTTCTCCTTCTCCTTCTCCTTCTCCTTCTCCTTCTCCTTCTCCTTCTCCTCCATCCCTTTCTTATTAATGATATGGACGTCTAGCTTGCCTTATCCATTTGTTTGTTTTCACTACTGGTGTAAGTACTGTAGTTGCTGTGGCTTGAGTCCCTATCTCAGCCATAGTTGTTGTGGTTTGTGTCCCTATCTCAGCCACGGTGTCCTCAAATTTGTGTTCTTGCCTCAACTACAGTCTCTGAGAGTACTGAACAGTGGCTCAGCAGGCACAGGCCAGGCCCCAGCACAGGGAGAGAAGCTGCTGCCTTTCTCTGGGGTGGGCAATGCACCCTTCCCTCAGTTGATGGGTCAGTTTGCCAGAGTTGGTCACCTGTTCAGGTGTAAAGTCACAGGTAACTGGAGGTAATAACCACCCTAGGAACCCACCCAAATCCTTCCACACACCCTGCCACCCAGGAACCGGATGCCTCAGGGCACATTTCAGTATCTCCATACTTAAAGTTTGTTTCCTCTGGCACCAGGAAGACACCAGATTCCACAAATCCCACAGTGTGCCGATAGTATTGGTTAATATTATTAACAGTATTAAGCAGCTTAAATAAGGATGAGCAATGACCATGGGAGCCCGCATTATAAATCCATTCACATCAATCTTAGGCAGGGAGAGGGAGGTATATTCCCTCACCACCCACAGAAGATAGCTTCCCCTGCATAACCAGGCTGCCATGTAAGGGCAAAGCACAGAGCCATTGTTTGTGTTAACATGTTCCCAAACTCAGCAAAAACAAAGAGATAAGCAGTGCAGCTGACAAACCTCATGTCCTGCAAAGGAGCTTGCTACTCAATAGCTGCTATTACTATAGCATTCCATATAGATAGATAGATAGATGGATAGAGAGACAGATGGATAGATAGATAGATAGATAGATGGATAGATAGATAGATATAACTGCCTTTCTCTTGCCCCTGTTCAGGCATCAAAAAGGACAGTTGTGTGTTGACCTTAGATACACACCACATGCCCACCAAGCCACTCTTATCACTCCCCTTCCCAGCTGAATGGGAGAGAGAAAATAAGACGGAAAAAAACTTGATAAGGCCGTTTACTAAAGCAAAAATGAAACTTTGTGCATGCATAAGTGAAGAGGAAAAAAAGGTTTAGTCTCTACTTCCCATCAGCAAGCGACATTTAGTCACTTCCCAGGAAGCAGGGCTTCAACACACGTAATGGTTTCTCTGGAAGGCAAACACTGTAAGTGTCAAAATCCCCCCCTTCCTCATCCTTTCCTTAGCTTTTATATCTGGGCTGACATCATATGGTATGGAATATCCCTTTGGTTAATTTAACTGGCACAGTTGTGTTCCTCCCAGGACATTGCCCACCCAGGATCTTGCCCATCCCCCATCCCTTAGGGGGGGAATGCTGGAGACACAGCACTGATGCTGTGCCGGAGCTGTTCAGCAATGGCCAAAACACTGGCATGTTATGAACGCCTTTCCAGGTACTAATGCAGAGCACAGCACTGTGAAGTTTGCTATTAGAAAATTAATTCCATCTCAGCCAGACCCAATACACCTATGTGTTAGAATTCAATATTCCATAAGTTTTATATTTTCTAAAGAAAAAAAATAAAAGAAAACAAACAAAACAAGACCATAAGTTAGAAAAGTGAAAATTAGTTTGACGGCGTTGAATGTGTTTGCAAGTTCTTATTGTATCTTGACCAATCACAGTCTGTTAGCTGTTTAAAATCTAGATCACCTCACAGAGCTAAAGAACGACTTCACCAATGTCATCATACTACAAAGGAGTCCAAGCAACTTCTGAGTAAATATGCCCTCTAAACACATGGGGAAAAGCAAGTCATGTTCTTTGAAGACACAGCCCATACAAATTACTGGGTAGTAGTGGGTAGTACTACAACTACTGGTTGTAGTTTCTCTACAAATTCATTCATTTTCTCTGAAATGTTTTCCTGGAATGGTTTGACCATTAAGAAGTCTGTAACAGAAAAAAAATAATCAACAGTCTGCCAAACAATAAAGACTGGGATAAAATCTGCACTGCATGCAACAGAAGGCAAAACTCCAGAGAGAAAGGCTAGCTAGAACAGCTCACATGAAAGGAAACAGTATTAGTTCCAGCAACTAAATCCATGTTATCAGACAAAAATTTTAGCTCTGTTATGTTAGGCACATCAGGAAGGGGGAGATAACAGCTAAGAATGAAAACTGGATTCAGCTGTTAAAGAAAAATATTTTGCTGGAGGACATTGAAAATGGTGAGGGTTATATTATTTTTCTCTTTTCTTCTGTATCTGGTATCAAATTTTTTGGACAAGTCAGGAGTCTTAAAAGGTTTGTTTTGTAGGCAGGTATTTGCTAGAGATGTTGGAGCAAAAGGGCACAGAGCATACATTAGGTAAAGAACAGGGAATTAAACACAAGGAGAAAAGGAGCCGCAGGTATTCAACACCTGCAAGGATGACTGGTTTTGCAGCTGTTTTGGAACATTACCCCAGTGCACCTAATTTTCAAACTGTGTTAAATCTGGAGCTTATGTGTCTCAGGTGATCTCTTTTGTCTATTCCCATTTTATCCATACTGCTTCAAGAAATGCTCAGCTTACATGTTAAGGTGAAGTCCTATGTACTTTTTGGCCATTAAAAATCCCAAAGCACTTGTAAAAACAGCTCTGGTCTCATTTTCTTCTCAGACTTCTCTAGTTTATTACAGTTTGAAGATGACTGGGAGGAAAAAAAAACAGCTGTCTTGTAGTGTGTTACAATGTATGTAATTTGTAACTATTCAAGTTTTTGGTAAAGATCCTTTTACTTCTGATACAAGGGTTTTTAGGACTTCCTAAAAATCGCTGTTTTATATGTCCATACAGCATGAATGTTATAGTGAGAGCTGTCTAAATAACAAGAAAGCAGAAATGGAGGGCAAGACTGAATTACCTGCAGTACTTCCTAGTGAGCTCTGTCTAACAGTGTGTGAGAAGTTCAACAACTTTGCACTGACATGTCTGAAGTTGTCAGATTTCCATGGAGATGATCTTCTGGCATGAAGTATAAGAGGATTATTGTCCCTGATGTGAATCCCAGACATGACTCTAATTAACAATGAGTTTCATATTCTGTGCCACCACACTGTCCTTCAGATCTTCTCTGCTTGACTCAGGAGTTTTGCCTTATGAACTGAAAGGAGCACTCAAAGCAGGAAAGCTGTGGGGACTGTGCATTGCCTTGACCAAGTCCAAAGTCATGAAACTGTGATATTAAAGTAAAAAAACCATGTGCACTAGCCATAGGTCAGTCCTGCCCTCAGTATCTTGCGGATAAGACTGTATTCCCTGCGCGTGCTTCCAAAGGAAAAACCTTATTTGTTTTCTGAACTAGTTCACAATGGTCCATAAACTTTTATGAATAGGTTCTGTTTCCCCAGCAAAATACTTTGTCATGTTAAGATCAAGAAAATCAAGGTTTCTTCCTGAATCCTTGAACACCGTACCTTAATGTACAAGCACCAACAAGATGAATTAAAGTATGTAAGAGTTTGACTTTTAAATCCCAAAATTCTTCTGATTTTTTGTGCCTACATTTTTTGAATTTACTCATTCTTCAGAAAGACAAGTCCCACCCTGTGACATCAAAATATATCTTACAGTTGCATACATATGTAGAAAGTCTGACACATCTAATTCCAGCACCTCAAGCCTCTCCATTTAATAATAGATTAAGTGACAGCTATTTTTCTGTGTATGGTGCCATGCTGGAGAGAAACAAGTCAGTTTTGCATAGATACGAGATGTTGAGACTCAGAAATTTTGGGTTCTTTTTAGCTTCTCTGGTGGTTTTTGCACACTTCTTGCTCTGTTGCCTCCTGTAGGTTTCTGTTGCAATTTTAGCTATACTCTGTCCCTTGCATTTTAATCCCTGTCACATTGTCTCGGTTTGAAAGACAGGTGTCTGCCAAGGAAGGCAGGAGCCTCCCTTGAAATGAAAAAAGCAACCCCCTTCCCTCTGAATTATTATAAGTTTGAAATTAGGGGCTTTCAGGCAAAGATATGAGGAATAGGAATAACAGCTCTTTACTATTATATATATATATATGTATAACAAGGCACACAAACAACAATAGCTATGACAGTAACAGCAAACAGAACCAGTAACCCAGTGCCAGCCTCCTCGGCTCCAGGCCCTTTCCCCGTTGGTGCAGTTACGGTCACAGCCGGCAGCGGTGCTGGCGGCTCCCGGTGAGCAGGGCGGGTGCGGTGGTTCCCCCTGGGCAGCCGGTCCTGGTGTCCGGCCAGACCCCTGGGAACAGCAGGCTGGAACAGCAGGGACGAGCACAAATCCCGGGTGGCAGACGGGATGTCTCAAACTCTCAAACTCCGGAGCTGCAGCGGGAGCCCCGGCAGGTCTTTGGCAGGCAGGGCGTGCGAGCTATAGAGTAGCGAAGGCCCAAAGCAACGCCAGGGGCAGAGCGGCCGCAGCCCGGCTCCCAGCGGGGCAGGGAAAGGTGGGCTTGGGAATCCCGGGGTTTCTCCAGTAGAAGGAAGGCAGCCGAAAGCAGAAGCCTGCAGCGCTGACAACCTCCCTCCACAACAATGGCAGTCTTTCTCTCCCTCTGAATGCCGAGAACACCAGCCCACAAGCCCAGGTGAAAGAGAGTAGCCAGCTGGACCCCTCCCCGCTGTGGCCAGGTCTTTTGTTTTCTCCCAAGCACCCAGCAATTTGTCGCCCTGGCAACATATATGGGAAAAATTCCTCAAGAGAAAAAGAAAACAGGAGAACTCCCAAAACCCCAACACACACACCCCACTTTTAAAACCTCTATTCCAAGCTCTATTTTATCCAAGTTATCCAATTCAAATCCCTGCAGAACTACTTCTCACTTTCTGCTGCAGATGCCTTGCTATCTTTTTCTGTCCTTCTGCCAGCCCGATGTTTTCTTATATCTCTTTTGCTCTGTCAAATAGTAGTCTCCTATTCCACAGTCTTTCTTCCTCCCACAGCTGGTTTCTGTATTTTTACTCCTGAACCATCTCCCATTAGCTTCATTGGTGTCCTGCTCTACCCTCTTCCTTTCTTCTGCTGAGGACAGACATCTTTTTTGATCTCAGTGTCTTGATGCATTTTTTTCTCTTCATTCCAGTTACTTTATCTTCTTTCAAAAACTATAGAAACTGGGTTCCTATCCAAGGTTTTCCCTGAATCCCAAGGTGTGTATTTGGCAGACACATCTGCTCTTTCCTTACCATCCTCTCCTTTCCATTCTCATTTGGCTCAGTGAGCACTAAGATCCCCATCTACCTACCTTCCAGCAATGCTGGATATGATATAGGGCAATGAACTCCTACTTCCAGCTCCCACTTCTCCCCACTTTTTGACTTTTCTCTGTTTTATGGCTCCTAAACTTTGTCTTCATGACCTCAATCAACTCACATCCTCTACTCCACCGCCCTTTCCCTGTAAGCTTTTCCCCTATGATCCCATGTACTGCTCTGTCATTCTCTAAGTTTGAATGACTTGTCTTCCTCCTCAGTGACCGGTTGGTTTTAAGGGACTGGACAGAAAAGTGATTTCTCTTCAAGCAGAAGGGAGAAAAAGCTTTCTCTTCTGTGTATAAATTGTCCTTCAAAAGAAGCTGTTTTCTAGCAGTCACAGCAGAGTTACAGTCTCTGCTTTACCTTTACCATGAAACAAGATGTGAATGACAAATTATTATGCTAGTCCCCTTCATGGTAGTTTAAATTAATACATTTTATTTTACACTTGGAATGGATTAGATGCACACAGACAGTTATCACAACTCAGCTGGCAAGTGTGCCAGTTGTATCAATTCAGGGTCTGTGGTACCTTGATTCAGTGATCAGCTTGGAGCTACTACAAGGAGAAACTACAAAAAAGGTGTGAATTTGTCTTAACCTTGCTCTTAAAGCTATATACTTAAGGCTGAAATGATCAGTGGGGAAGGTAAATGTAGTCACTCATTAGCCCTCTGTGATGCTGCAGCAAGTTCACTGGAAACAGATGGAGCCGTGTGTTAAAAATCCTTCTTTGCAATTTTGCGACACATGTAGACTGACATTTTGATCTGTGTGGGTTTTCTTGAGACTGGCAGGAACATGGAGCAAAGGTAAGTACTTTCTGGCACAAGTCAGAAAGACCGTGCTAGAGAAAAATCAGATCTTCCCAAATAAAAGACTGGTGGGATTCATTTGACACACATAAATTTTCCTAGATTAACTCCTGGATGCACTTGAAGCGTGAAATATTATTTCCTAAGTCCAGCAAGTCAAAAGCAACTGAAAACAAAGTCTAAAACTGAGAGAGGCCAGTAACCTTTATTTACAGTCAGTAATTCATCAACTTACTGAAGCTTGTGAAAAACAGTAAGTGATCTTCAGTTGGCATATGCAGTCATATTATGCTATAAAATGTCAGTCAAGAGATTGAACTGAAATAGATGTGTAGACCCAAGAAGTTTATGGACTATGGCTCTCAGTGAATGGCCTGTTTGCAAAGGAAGTGGATGCTGAAAATCAAGAAGTACGCATTCAGATCCAAGGCAAAGGAGAACCTGGCAAGGAAAGCTTTTAAATTAATTGAGAACAGCTAAGTAGCCAAAGTGAGGGGAAAGGAACAATATGATCATAATAGTTCATAATAGTTTCTGGTTTATTTCATAGCACTCGTACCACCTGGTGATGTGATTTTACAAAGCCTGTTCTCATCCCAGAGGCACACACTGTACTTTTACCTCAAATAATAGTCTTCCTGATTTTTCATCAAGAACTCTTATTCCAAATTTCTCCAGCAATGGATTTCTCAAGGATTCTGGAAAGCAATTGTGAGATTAAAACAGAGCTTTAATGGCTGCAGCCATTATCATACCACCTCGATTGGTGAACCTCTCAAGGCTTGACAGAGGATTATGAGGGCTCAGGACTTAAAACTATGTCTAAGAAAAACCTATGTGCTACAGGGAAAGGTGTTAGTTGGTAATCTGCACTTTGGTACACCAAGATGGTCCTGAAGCTATCTCACTAGTATAGAATAATAAATAAGCTTCCCAATATTTTTCATTTAAGGCCTTTCATCCCTTTCCATAAGGATAACTACCATTGCAACCTAGTCAGCTTCCAAGTCCTTTCATTCTGAATTTATCCTTTAGATCTGTTTCTAAGCATTTACTATACTTTCCAGTCCTAAAATACTCAAGTTTATTATGTTTAAAAAGTTATTGCATACAGAGTTTCTTATATATTTTGCACTTTGCTTGTTTGTTTGGTTTTTGGTTTCAGGCTTGTTAATAAAGTTTAAACAACAGGGGTTTTGAGAGTTTTACACTTTTTGGGATCTCTGTGTTTGAAAGTTTCAGTCATGTTCTGACTGTAGATGAAAACAGATCTCAGATATTTCTACTTTTACTGTGTCCTAATTCTGGGCTTATCAGTACAGGAAAGATATGGACATACTGGAGGGAATCCAGCAAAGGGTTGTGAAAATGATGAAGGAACTGAAGTATTCTTCCTATGAGAAAAGGTTGAGAGAGTTGGAAATGTTCAGTCCAGGGAAGAGAAGGCTCAAGAGGGTCTTAACAGTTATAAATGCACTTAGTGCACATAGGAGCACCTGAAGGGAGGGTGCAAAGAGGATGGAGACAGCTCCTTCCCAGTGGTGTCCAGGGGCAGGACAAGAGGCAGTGCGCACAAACTGAAACACAGGTTTCCTCTGAATATCAGGAACAGAAGACACTTCTTGCTGTGAGGTTGACCAGGCACTGGCACAGATTGCCCAGGGAGGTGGTGGAGTGTCTCTCCATGGAGATATTAAAAAAAACATTTGGAGTTGGTCCTGGGTGAGTGGCTCTAGGTGTCCCTGCTTAAACAGAGGGTTTGGACCAGATGACCTCTAGAGGTCCCTGCCAACCTCCACCCTTCTATGATTTTGTGACATCTATCTTTAATAAGCTGGAGTAGAACCTGTGGAAAATAAAGACAGGGAATCATCTATGATGGCTAAAAAACTGCTGTCAGCATTCATTGAAATAGTAAGTATACAGACCTATAACAACAGATTATTTTAGAAAATAAATCTGAAAATAGTGTGAAGGAACCACAGCACAGAAATTCAGCTCAGATAGGCACCTGATGTTGCTCAGGTCAGACTATCAGCATGCAAATGGGAGCAAGGAGATGCTTATGCAGCAATTTTTGCCTGGTGCCCTCATGAAATTCATAAAACCTTTGAAAAGGTGACATATACCCATACTGACCTCTGCAGTATCTGCATTCCTTGATACATCAGAGGCTTGGGGAGGAGAAAGAAAAGACAAAAATGCAGCAGCTCTGCAGCATCAGAGCTATTCTGAATAATCTCTTTTTTTATAAGCATTTCACCAAATCAGCTTCAAAACAGCAAAATGAAGCCTCCAGTTCTTGACTTCACTGTTTCCCCTTGCAGATCCAGCTGACAAACCAAGTGAGTCCCAACTGATGATCTAAGCAAGCAATAAATCTTCTACTGTGTGCTGCAGTTTTCTCTAGAGTCAGCATGATTACTTCATTTGCTTTTCCTTTGATTGTCTCAGCATCAGCATTTTACTTCAGCTTTTTAAATGGATAAAAATATAAGATATTTGTTCAGATTTTGGTTCCAAAAGATATAGAACAGAGCTAATATTTACATATTTACACGATGCAAAAGAAAACAATCAAAGATTATTCTTATTGAATATATGCCAGTAGGCCAGCTCTCCTTTATAGTATTTATGGTATTAATGCCTTAGCACTTTATCAGAAGACAAAACATTCCAGGCCAGGCATGGGAACAAGCAGCTCAGGAAGCAAAATAAAGTTTAGGCTTCTACTGAGGCTGACTATCTGATGGAGTCATAGCATCTGCTTTCCCCCCTCTCAGCTTTCTTAAGGGTTGAGGTATCCACTCAGATTTACTCTCTCCATCTTTCTATTCTCACTTTGCCCATTCGTAGACATACTCACAGACATCCAGACATCCATCCCAGCATGCTCTTTCCCCACCTGAAACCAGCAAAGCAGGAGCCCTACTGTCTTTTCACCAAGCGTGAGACATGCCCTCTAGTGCTTGGGTGCCTTGGGGAATGCAGGTGGTGGGTTCTTCCTGCTATGGGCTGGATGAAAGGGGAAAGAACAGACAGGGTAGAGGCCAAATGGGCAGCAGGGCAAAGGGCAAATGTGCAGCTTTCAAAACCAGGGTGAAATAGTGTTCAGGGCCTTTAATGTGTGGTGCTGGTAGAGAAAGTGCTCTGCTGCTTTCCCATCATAGCAGTATTGACTGGTAAGCCGGGAGTGATGGTGTTAAGTCCAACATGCCTTCTACTGCTGCTCACAGTCCAAAAACTGAGACTTAATTAAACTGCAGGACAATGCTTTCCCTCTGCCTGGCTGTCTTGCAGTTCTGCCTGCTCAATGAAGCAGGAAAAATGATGTTGAGACTGAATAAAAACAATGCATTTTCCAAATGACAACAGCTTTTGATAAGATACTCAGCTGGTAATGAGAAATGCAGAGCAGACAGTAGAGCTCACTGGAGGGTCAGATAAGCAAATTAATAAAATCTTTAAAAGCAGAGGGAAGAGAAATCAAAGGAAGTTGTAGACAGGAAGAATTGGCAGTTTGAAAGGGCTGACAACTGAACTGCAGCACATTTTAATTCCTATATTACCTGGCATGTTTTACTAAAATTGTTATGTAAGATTTATAAAGCTCATGAAGAGTTTAACAGCTTCCCTCACTTGACTCTGACCCATCATTAGTTTGGCTGTCTGCAGCCACTGCATTCCTGTCAATTAATTTGGCATAATGGTTGATTTTCTCCAAAGGAGCAAAGTATAATTTATTTGCACTGATACTACTCATTCCAGACCAGGTAAGCTACTGACTGCTAATATCACTAAACCATCAACCTCCTGATAAAAATCACAGAAGTGGGGAGCCATGTACGAAGGATTGTGAACCCAGTCAAGCAGTATGCCAAAGACCCAAACTGTTTTTTTCTTGTGGGAGATCAAGTGCTACATGAAAGGCATGAAAATGATAGGCATGGAACACTGACAAGAAGCATTCATACCTTGTCCCAAGGTGTAGCAATTCTTTTGTCCTTCTCTTAAGCGTCACTACCTGCTGGGTGGTAAAGACAACACTCATTGTGGGAAGGCTGAAGTACAGCTCACAGGACAGCAGTCTGAGAAATTGCAGTGCTGAACTCCTTTGGAAGAGGGTACAGAGACAACAACTTATTTGGGTTTCTGTCAAAATAATCCTGGAATTTTCTGCTTTTTCAGCCAAAATATTTTAACTAATGCAAAACTGTGCCTCCTAAAACAGTAGATGCATTACCTCCATAGAATCTTCAAAAGCAATCAGCCTGGACTATTACAAAAGCTTTACATCAATGTTAAGTGCATTCGAAAATCTCTACAAAGTCATGCAGAAATATAGCTCTTTGTGTGAAATGCTGAAAAAAATCATAGTCAAACTGGCAGAAATATTTTGGTATGTTAGTAAACTTGGGGGTGTATTTTTTTTAGGTGTGTCAAGTGTAATGTGGTATAAAGGCAATTCAGCCACTTCTACAGCATCACCCACATGAACATCTCTAATTTTTTGATACCTTGGAACAAAGCAATGCTGTAAGACCTTTCTACCTATGCTCCCCCTGTTGGTTGTGTGTTATTATATGACAGTAAAGACACTTAGAGCAAGTTAGATCAACCACATTGGCTGGTCATTTTTGGTTGTATTTTATTATGCAGACTTAGCATTACACTTGAGGTGGTTTTTGACATCAGTTTTGCAAGTACAGCTGAGCAGTGACCCATTTGTGACACTTGTTAGGTCACAAAGCAGCTGAGACCAAGCTACCTTTTTTACAAACTGTCCCTTTTCATTTGAAAAAGAAATTTGGGCTTTCAGGTAGTCTCATCACACCTAGAATCTTATTTGTATTCTTCCAGTCCCTCACCCCTTTTGCCACTCCTGCTTTAACACTTCTTTCATCTATTTAACTATATATGTATCAGAATTACAAAAAAATCTTAACTGATCACAACACCCAATTTAATTCTCTTAGCTTTCATTTATATTCCTAAGGTTTTTAAGCTACTGCTTATTATTTCTGATATGATGGGTGGTATTTAAATATCCCAAATTTTCATGGGCTCTTGATTTTCCTTTACCTGCAGTTTAATATTTAAATAAAACTTAAAGTGAATGCAGTTTAAACAGTTTAAGGTCATATACACAAATAGTGATCTATCACATTACAGAAAATTGTTATTTCATCCGTCACCTTTCTTTGCAAAACTTTTCTTAAAAAAAGCCAGTGTTCTGAGTCACTGAGTACTAGAGTAAGCAATGTGCTTTACATCAGCAAAGTGTGAGTTGAGACAAGTTGAGGTATTTTTATAAAGCTCCTCTATCACCAGGTTATTTCTCCCTCCAAAACTAAAAAAAATAAATAGGAATTCTTGAGGAAATGTTTATTGAGCACAAAGGCACAATGATCAGAAGCCATTAACTTTCAAATGCCTAATTTCGGTTGTGCCGATTTTACATTGCCACTGCCTTTTTTATCTTGAGGATACTCCTTGCAATGAGATCCCAAGTAATTTAATAAGAAAAAGAGGAATTACTTAAGCCCACATATTCTGAAGTCTTAGCTACCTCTGAAGCTCTTGGCCACAGATCTCATATTTTGTATGATCTTCACTCAGAGGAGAGAAATTACCAGAACATTTACCCTTTGAAAATAAGCTTTAACTTTACTTTATTGTTCCCATTTCCTCCCATGATCTTTGTCATTCAAAGCAGAAAAAGTCTGGTTTTCTGTAAATTCTTTTATTCCCTTAATCATTTAAGGTTCATAGTCGAGAGTAGCTAATTTGCAAATATTACAATTAAAACATATTACTAATTTTCTCCTTATCAAGAGGACTACTTTCAATAGCAATTCTCTCAAAGCAGTCAGTCTTAAACCTCTCAAGTGAATAATATTAAACCAAATTCAAACATCAAAATACACCAATAATTCAGCTTGGACTGAGGAAGTTGCCTTTACCTCAGTTGATTGAGTTGCTGAAAATGAGACCTGCATCACAACCATTGCCTCAAATGTCTTCAGGGTGACAGACACAGTCTCTGAGGGCTGCAGGCACCTCCTCCTCCCACCACTGAGCAGTCACAGGGGCTTTCCACAGTGACTGGGCAAGGATAAAGTTCTTAGAGAAGATCAGAAGGGACTGGCAACCCAACTGAAGTGCATTTAGACTTAAGGAGAGCCCAACCCTTCAAGAAAATACAGAAAGGAAGGATTTTTCCTTTTTCCAATTTGATTCTGTTACAGGGAAAGGTATTAAGTAAATACTTGAAGCTGGAAAAAATAATGTGTGGAAAAGCATAGTTGAGAGCATACTTTCTCTTAGAAATAATACTTCTTTTTATCCCATTACATCAAGAATTTTCTTACATGAAAAATACTTTATTCTTGTTCTTGGTTTGACAAATTTTAGTTGAAGTAATAAGGTGCTTTCTAAACTTGAATTGATAGCCAAATCTTTCAGAATGTACACAGAAAATTTATGATTTTTGTTTTCTTAGATTCACCATCTGTCTCTGCTTAAGATACAATTTCACAATAGCATTTGAAATACAGACAAGAATATTTATGCTGGAGTACAACGGGTGATGTGGGATAACTCTATCAAATATAAAAATTGAAGGAATGTCCCCCCCTCTATTTGTTTTGTTTTGTTTTGTTTTGTTTTCTTCTTTTAGGAGGCCCGTTGCAAGTACTGATCACTATTTATTTTACAATAAAACAATAGGGAAAGACAGTAATAAGATGTTAAATGTGTTAATGCTCACTGCATTATATGATTTTTTTTCATTTTCATGCCAATTCCAATCAAATAATGTGCTTTACTCCTTCAGAGTTTTTCTGTATGCATTCTGTTGCTGCAGGAGTAAGTTTGGACTGAGTACCTTCAGCATGACAGCATCTCTAGGGACATGATCCATGATTCCTTTCCCTGCTTGCTATACAAACTGGTCTTTGCTGCTACTTTCAGCAGTTTGGGCAGGTCAGAGCTCTTCTTATGTTTACCATCACTGCAGCTTATCTATTGTCTGTGTTTCAGCACTCTTTAAGAGGTTTTACCTCTTTGGCATTTGGCCTTAATCCTCCCAGTGTAGCTTTAAAGCAGTCTTCTCTTCCTCTAAAACACACACACTTTTATATGCCTTGCCTTGCTCATTTCCTGGCTTAAATTACACCATCATAATATCAAGAACAAGGTTTAAGAACTGCATATTCCATTTCAGATATTCAGTGTTTAGCCATGTTACCAAGGGCTCCATCTTTTCATCTTTCAGGTCCAGTATCAGAAAGAAAACTTCCAGAAACAAATATTTTTTTCTCCAGTTTCATAAGTCCCCTCATGTCTCTCACCAGCAGTGAGATGGCAGAGCTACATAAGACTGTTCCTGCTTGCATTCTTGCTTTTTAGGAGGTATGAGTGTTTACAGGCAAGGTGTGTCTGCCCAATTTTTTAGACTCTGAGACCTTTCAGCCTAAAATTATGTCCAAGTAGCTTGTCTGAGACACAGAGGGATGTAGCTGTCAGCACTTAAGCAAGAATAAATACACTGGGGTGCCTCTGGACTAGGAATGCACAAGAGAGAACTTAGAGCTTGATATGACTCAGCTTTCACCATATCAACATTGTGCAACTGGAATTTTTCTGTTGCCTCTTGATACCCTACAAGTTTCACTTTCTCTGTGTTTATGGCATCCTCTTCAGAAGAAGATCTGAGAGTGCTGGGAACAGCTGGTGAAGTCCCCACTAAGGGCCAATGCATTGGCACACAGATGCATACTTTGTGTTCTGTTTAAGCATCAACCAAAAAAGAAAAAAGATGGTAAATATGGTGTAAGTTGTTGCATGCTCTAATATGTCTAATATGATTCCTCTGTTGCCTTGTGTCACTGCTGCTGTCGTATCAGGACAGAACAACAAAGAAAGACTTTGACAGGGTTTATAAACTTTTGGTGAGGATGAACCCCCACTGCTGCCAAGACAGTATTTCCTGTGACAGGCAGGAGAAGTCTTCCCCTCCACATTCTTAAGACCAGAAAATACATCCCAAGTCCTAAGCGTCACAGCTTCCTTAGCATCCTGCCACCTCCCATCCCTTCTGAGCATGTTGTCACGCAGGTTTCTCCAGCAGCACAGGACAGCTGTCCAGTTCTTTTATTCATGGTATAGCAGTCTGAAGCAACTACAGTTGTCTGCTCAATGGCTCAGAGTTCCTGTTATCCTCACAAGGATGACCTGCTGTCACTCATGTATTCAACAGCATTCCATGAAGCACTCTGCCGTCTTCTGTGCTGCAGCAAGAGTCAACTGCCTGTTACCCTCCTCTCTTTGCAAGGAGATGAGCCCTCTCCCATGGGAGTGTTCTGTGGGAGCTCATGAGGGACACGCAGCCTCACCGTCTAGCCAGGGTGAGTGCCCATAATTCTTGGAGCTCCTAAGAAGCCAGTGTGGACTCTGGGTGAGTCCTACAGGCTTGAATCTCATAATTTAACAAAACAAATGTTTCCATTCTGTCTCTTCTATCCTACATGATGTCCAAATGCTGCTAAAAAGCAGTTCTCTTAAGAAATCTTGGACAATGTTAGCAAAGATATATACTTCCACACTCTCCCTGCCTTCAATAATAATATAATCTGGAATACATTTCTCTGCTGGGAAGAATATTCAGGGAGACATATAAGTCAAAATTTCTTTCCTGGCAGTAAATATAAACTATATCAATGTCTGGTTGTGAGAGCTTCCTGTTCAGGGGCTTCTGAAAAATAATACTGCTTTGTCCTATGTAAACAAGTAAGTTCTCCCTAACTTTTCAAGGAGGGAAGGGCCTCTTAGGATGAGTGCACTTATCCATGATCTGTCTTGCAGGCACTATGAGAAGTCAAATAAGCCAACCTCAGTTGTTTCAAACTGCTGGACCATGACTGGAAGATTTAGATAGCTGTCCTAATACCAGTATTTCAACAGTGTTCCTCTGTGTATCCCAATCTAACAAGAAATGTCAGGCTTTATGTCCCAGATATTTGGGTTTATCTCTGGAAAGTCACTGATTTTTCTGGTTTTCCCATTTCTTTTCTCTTTTTCCCATTTCTTCTCTTCTTTAAAGCATTTTTTCCATGTTAAGGACAGAGCTCAGGCTATGCTGTTGGCCTTAGAAAAAGATTAGCTGTTTCTGTCTTATTTACAAAAAATCTCACAATGCGCATCAGAGTGTGTGAAAGACTGTGTTTTGCCTATAAAAGGAAACTATGTATTCTTAGGGCCTTTGCCAAAAGTAATCTCCCCTTGGGGTGTCCCAAAAAATTTCCATTTCAAGACCAGATAGATGGGGTCCCATTCACTATTTTCTTAAGCTTTATAGACTTACTGAAGTATCTGGGAGCAATTCTGTGTCCAGAAGATCTTCCTGTAAGAGGACTTTCATCTAGGTATGTTTTCTTGGGTACTATACGTGGACAACCAATGAAAGGAGGAAGAATGGATGCTTGTTTGCATCTTTCCCTGTAAATTTATATGTTTTAGGAAATTAATCTCCAATAATTTCTCTTATACCTTCCCCTTTTGTAGTCTAATTTAATATGTAAATTCTTAATATCAGAGGAGCTGAAACAACAGTCTCTTACATGCCTAATTTAAGCTTATGTGCAGCACATGGAGAGAGAAGGAAGGGATGCCTTTAAAGATGACACCAAAATTAAAATAAGTAAATAAAAATACTAACAATTCTAATGGTGATGACATATTAGTTTTCACACTGTGAACACAGTGAAGGTGAAGGCAATGAATTTGGAAGAAATGCTACAGTCTGTTTTTATCAAACTGTTCAATTCCCATTTCCACAGAAGTCATGAGGAATTCTGCCATAAGTATCGACAGGAGCAGTGCCAGTCTTGCAGTGCTTACTGTGGACCTTGATCCTGTTGATGCTTATGTTGAGGAATGGGCATACTGGGCCTGTGCATGAAGTTAATCACCTGTGTGAATGCTTCCAGACAGACTATCAGATTCTGATCCTACAAATATTCATGCTTGAACTTCACTTCAAACACAACCGTGGTCATACTTAATATGTTTTCTGTAGTTTCAAGGCCTCCTGGTGAAGGAGGCCATCACCTACACTGTGCTTTGAATTAAGGCCTGCACTTTCTTCCCTGGCTCATGCTGTGATGGGCAGGGTACTCAGGCAAAGTTAATCTTCCTAAGGGGAAATAAAAGCCAAGTTACTTTCTTATGCTTTGAACTCATTTATTTGTGTGTTGCTGCATATTTAATTTTGGAAAAAATTATAATTTATTAAACATGCAAAGCCTGACAGAGTAATTTTCCTGATCCTGAGAGAGTATCTTAGGGTAATGATATTTCTAATAAATGACTTATATATTTTTCATAATTTTAATGTCAAGCAAATTTTGAACAAAGAGATTGAAATTACAAATATTGGTAGACAATAATATCATATTCAAGAAAATGTGCCTGCTCAACTGTGTAAAAGGATACATGCTGCCTTTAGCAAACCATTTCTGAGGCTTTTACAATTAAAGCTGTAAACTGGTAATGATGCCTGTCAATTGATGAAATAACCTAGTTCATCTACAGATAGGAATTTTTTTTGTGATTTTGATTGAAAAAAATGTCTCCAAACAAGCACATCACCTTATTTGTAGCTTTTTTTACTCTTCATGTCTTACCAGAAGCATTGGCATTCTTAGCACCAAGCAGAAATATTTTCTTTGGGAATACGACATATACCCCTTTCTACAATTGCTTCCTTCTATTCCTTCTACAGAAGTAAACAAACACAGTGTTTATCATTCCATTCCCTATATCTTAAATACATAACTAACTCTAATTAGAGACAGAAATAGAAGCTTTTATTCTTATTCTCACTGGTTTACATGAAATGAGGTGTCATAGGAGTGGTTCTCTAGGCTTTATGGTCTTCTAAATGTACTTGTTGTTGAGTGCCATTTTGTTCTTATTGCCTACTGCTCATGAAAGGCTTTCTCAATTTCATCCTGCCTAGTTTTTGAGAAACACTATCAAGGTATGAAGAGACTAACAATGAAAAGGAAATTAGTAGCTGGCGGCAATTGCATCAGAAAAAATATTATTCTGTTGTGACTACAAAGAGTAGCATCAAATGTGAAAATAGACTTTCAAATTAATTAGCATTAAAGGGAAATGGGTTTGGGATAGTTTTCACATTGCTTTTAATCAGCTATGTTTACAAGTACATCTCTGCTTTCTATTCCTCACGAGAGAAAAATAAGAAATAAGTAGACATTTCTAGTTTTAAATCTCTTCTATGTTCATACCTCTTGACAAATAAAGGCTTAGGAAAACAAAACAAAACAAAACAAAACAATTGTATTTCCGTGTTCATCACAGGTCCAGTGCCTATTCTTCACAAAGGCAAAGTGCTCTTTATTGATCCTATATATGTGTGGGAATAAGCATTATCTTCTCCATCTCCCTTGCTGCTACTCTGTCAAATCCTTTAGGACGCCTCTTTGCAAGCCAGTGAGGCTAGTCCAGCCCACTGCAGCTACAAATGGATGTAAAGAATCCGGATCTGGCACAGTCTTCATCACCATCTGTACATCACAGACCCTATTTCTCATACCTTTTCTCTTTTTCCCTGTAAGCCTATGTCATTCTTTCCAAAGTGTCTGGTATAGGTAATCAGGGTCACAGAAGATGTGCATCAACTTCTTGGGACTTCAAGGTTTTCAAATAATCTGAACACCAGAAGTACTAAATCTTTTATTATATCCCATTTCTCCCTGAGCATTCCAACTCGGCAAAAAAAGAAATAAACAAATCATTCTTTATTGTCTTCTTCCTGCAAGGATGGTAATAGCTGTGAAGAGAAAAATAACAAGACTTGAGGCTGCTACACTGCTGCTATGATAAATGAGTAATCTTTGCACATTTGCATCTACTTTCTTTAATATTTTTCACATACAGATACTTCATCGATTGGAAGAATGATGTGGACAGCTACTTTACAATAGATGCTACTGAAGGAACCATTGCTACTAATGAATTACTGGACAGAGAAAGCACAGCACAATACAATTTCTCTATAATTGCAAGTAAAGTTAGTAAGTATGACACAAACTGAATTAATATGCTAATGTGGTATTTTTCTCAGAATGTAATGCTCAGGTATAAATATAATGTGAAGACTGCTTGAATTGCCAAGAGTTTATTTAAGAAGGTTCAATAAATATCATTTTCCCAGACTCATTGTGAGGATAAGTGTAATGTTCAATCAGCCCTGTATAGTAAGGTTTTGCTAGCAGATCTCATGTAAGCATAGTTCCCTCAGAAGCTGAAAACCATTCTGTCAGCATGGAGAACATGAGGAGTTGTATGGATGCCTTCCAGTTCTGATTTCTGATTTTATAATTCACTTCATAAGAAATTAGGTTAGTCAAATAACAGGTTTGTCAATGTGCTTTTTGAAGGCAGAAAAATTTAAAGAGTCATTTGATACTCAGATAAAAAGTGCACTAAAATTAAGTCAGGATTTAATGCCCTAAATGAACTAATCTGTGTGCTGCATCTCTGCTCATCTCTGCCCAAAATTTTATGCCTAACACCTTCTTTTCTTTTCCTGTGTGATTTGTGGTGGAATAATTTAATTTCTTGTCTTTATGTCATCTGCATAGCCTTTTCTTTATAAGAAGTCCCTTCTTCCACTACATTATGTACCTGCAACTTGCTTCATTGCCATCTGTCTGTGTGGCATTTCGCATTCACGGTCTTGTCAAACTGTAACTCTCGTAGGTGTATCTCACCCTTTGAATACAAGCCTTAACAGTTGTGCAAAGACCACAGAATTCTTTCTGTTGACATCAACAGGCTGTAGAAGAGGATCCTGCTGTATTTCTTATCCATTCTATGCTGTTTATGTGTCAGAAAATTCAAGTTTCTGTAGCAAAGAACATGTTTTCCTCAATTTATTGCTTGGCTGAGTCTTCAAAAGTTAATACATGCTACTAACAGGAAGAGGGAGATTTGGGAAGCAGAGAAGGTATATATTCTTTCAGATAAAAAAGAAATAAATTCTCAGTTGTAGTCATCTCAAAGACAACCACAGGCTCACTCCTTGGAACCTGAAAGTATAGAGAGAACACCAGTCAAACACTTGAATTTTATCCATAGATCGGAAAAGACACACACTAACAGAGAAGCCTAAACTGTCAGAAGTGATTGAGTTCATGGAGATACATATGCAGATGTATATTCAGGGAAAATCCAGCAGAACTGTAATTTTTTTTCCAGAGAAACAGAAAGGCAGGTAGATGCAGAAAGAAGGTCTCATCAAGGTCTAGGTTTCAGTAAAGCTTAACTATTTAGACTTAGTGGTGGACAAAGGACATTTGAGATTTGTGAATTGTTTTCCTGCAGCAAGGAAGCAGTTTTAGTAAACTTGATTTAAATCTGTTTATTATTTCCAAGGGTAATTAAAATGTCTAAAACCCTGAAGTTTATTTGTCTGTGCACATATATATAAAAGAGTATCATATTTAAGCAGAGCTGTAGCAAGTAGTATATATTTTGAAATCCCCAATTTTATCAATTGCCATATTAAGAATCTGCACCTAAAATATATCTGTGCTTCATTGCAGCATACCCCAAAATAATTATACATTGACCACTATCCATAGTATTAACAACAATTGCCATATCTTTATTATCCCAGTAACTGGCAAAATTTGGGAGGATTTGAGGTGTAGTAACTGTCAAAACATTAGGTGCAGTTGTCTGACTAAGAGCATAGAAATAAAGGCTGAGGATTGAGGGATGACACACTGCACAAAACCAAAAAATAATGGTTAGAGAGAAAAAAAAAGAAAAAAAAAACATTTTAAGAAAAAGACTGAGGGGAAATTGCTCTATTTGAAGAATTATTGATATAAAAAATTGCTGTCCAGTGTTGACATAAAAACTGAAACTGTCATCCCTTATCACGGAAAAAACACACTGAGCAGTGCCTTGACATATACATGACTATGTAAGGAAGGTGGCCCATTATTGAAATTAGCTGCATAAACTTTCTTCAGGAAAGGACAGACAATATTGTTATTGATGTATTTTCACTTCCTGGTGACCTTATCTCTCTATAAGGATATAATATATCCTTGAAAAATAGGAATAAATAAGCAGACTCATAACTAGTGGCAGTCAGATCATGTTATTTAAAAACTTTATTGCTAAAATTTTATTTTCTCAGTGTAAGAGAATAACAACAACAACAACCCCTCCCACATATTTTAGGCACATCTTAATGGTCATTCAGTAAACTACCTTTTCTTGAATTGTCCCTAAATTGAGATGGTTTTAAGCAGGAGGTGGATGATTGTTCTGCAGACATGCTGACAATGAGACAGGTATGAAGACAGCTGAATGCAGAATGTCCTTAACCCATTCATAGAAATAAAGTTTGGGTTTTACATAGAAAAAAATGCCTGAGCAGGTGGCGAATGTTTCAGGCTGTTTTCGCCCATTTCACTTCCCAATTAGTCTGTGCTTCTCTTCATTATCTGACTATACTTCATTGTAGTTTGTTGTCTTGTTTTTTAATTCTTAGAATAAATCAACACCCTAGTAACCTTCATGGTTGTTGTTTCTGAACATTTTTGACACCACAGAACCCATCCAAACTAATACATTAAGCGTGGATAGCATTCATTTCAAGAGTAGTCCCTTGCCCTTACTAATTCTCAGCACATACATGTGAATTTTCCACAACCAGTAGTTGTCCCAGGCCAAAACTGTGCCAAGAGCATAATGGCATAAAATAAGAGCATAATGGCATAAAAAATCACAGTCCAGTGTCCAAAAGGTTCCTTCATGAGCTGCCTAATTACCTAGTACAGAAGTGGTTTTTCCATCCTACAAAAGATGAGATAGATAAAATGCATAAGATCTTATTTCTGCTTTCCTGTCCTCAAAGCATAAATTAAGGGTAAGAATAAAGTAATAATCCTTCCTGTTCAAATCATCTTCCCAACTCACCTATGTCTAGGCCCAAATTTTGAGAATGTTAAAGAAAACTCACCTTAAATCTCAAAATGGAGTTAATCTTCTCCTGCATACCATAACTGGGATTAAAGAATCACCAGTTCTCCTCAATAGTCAGTATCTATTTTCTCAGATATCTTGGATTTTCACAAGCTCATTATTCAAAGAATGTTACCTGCTTTCTACTGCTGTAATATCTTTGAACCATTAAAATCTTAACAAATGATGGTAATCAAGCAAAAAAAGGAAGCAGGATGGTCACTATTTTACAGACAGGAAAAACAAGGGAAGATTAAGTCAACTAATTAATTAAGTTGATGAAATAAAGTTAATGAAGATAATTTATTTTCCTATATCTTACAGGCAGAATTGAAACACGAAATCAGTTTCTTAATTCCTATGCTCATGATTTAACCAGTTTGTCTTCTCATCTGTGTAATCTGGGTTTAAAAGGCATAAGAAGATGTTTTTAGTGACTCACTCACTGATAGCAGCATGTACGTCACTATTGTGTTCACAGGGTTCCAAAAGACTTGATATTAAGAGAAACAGCAACCAAAAACCAGAAAAAATGGAGGTCAAGTCTGCAAAGTAGTATTTTAAATGCAATTCTTCATGCTTGTTCACATCAAGTATTACAGGTCTTTGTTATTATTTATCAATTCAAGCTGTACACAATCTCCTTGCAGTCTTCATTTATATACACAAGTAGATAAACTGATGTCAGTGCAAATCAGAAAGAAAATCATATAAACAAAATGAAAACCTGAAATAGGTCTATCTTAGGCTTTGGTAATTCTGTTTACTTTCATATTTGACTTTTCCAGACCATTTATGCAAGGTAAAATTCTACTTGGCTGAAATACTTAGGAAGAGAAGATTTTGGCCTCTAATATATCTTTCAAAGAAACACAGAGAAAAAATCACAGACCATCTGTGAGAAATAAATTAAAAGTTTACTCGTATTCATGTATATTTCCAGAGCATTCTATCCTGTTGTGATTTTGAGGAGGGGCAAAGTATCAAATATTTTTGTTCATTTAAAAAATATAGGTCACATACTAAATAAACTGTTTCAAAAAGCAGAAAAAAGTCATTTATATAAGTTACTTCACAAAAATAGGATCTAAAAGACTTCTTAAAGAAACTGCCGTGTCTAACAGAAATTATCAAAATCAGCTATTTCTCTGTACATGATGCATAAATTTTGAATACATTCATTGTTTAATTGAAAGGCATAGTAAAAATATTTCTAAAAGGAAATGAACGTCTATGCCTGTACTTTGGTGGTGATGCATTAACTAATAATGTGCTTGAAGAATATCTCATGAACCCTTGTTGCTCAGTGTTGCACCTTAAAATAAACACAGACAGAAAAAAAAAAACCTAAAGCAAAACCTGAATTACTCCATGTGAGTTGATGCGTCCTTTTCATTGAGTACTGCTAGGTTAGGTTTTAAGTAAGATTGTTTCTCCCAGTAGCTGTGTGAATTTGACCTATTCAGGGATTTTCTGATCTCTCTCTAGAGGTCCTGCCCTCTACTGAATAAAATAACTTCTTAGTATTTTTTTGTTTCCTTTTATACAAAGGAACCAATTCAACTGTGAACAAGTGATATAGATTTCTTCCAGGTCTTCAGGCATCTAAAGAATCAGTGCCTAAATCCTAGTTGCTAGACAAACTGTATCTTCATTTCTACTGCACAATGCCTTCCTCCACAGAGACATCCTGCAAGTAGGGATGAAGCTGAATTGGAAATGAACGAGGATTCAGAGATGTTGTTATATATGTTCTCTATTAAATAAATATATTCATAGGTAGGGACTAAAAATACGTGGTTTGGGTAGTGAATCTTTGTGTTCTTCTAAACTCCAAGCTGTGTTTATAGCATGGTCAGTTTATCTACTACTTGAAAATAGGTAAAATGAAATTAATCTTGCAGCTAGTCCTGTGTAACTAGGAAATCATTGGGGAAAACCATTGGTTTTGACAGAGGTCTCCTGAAACTACTACTGCATTTAGTAGTTCCTAAGAATAAGGAAGAAATCATGCAAATTTTTTACAGTGACAACAGGAAGAGACTTTGTCCCTTGCTGTGTTAGTTATAAACAAAAGAAATGCCAAGGATTATACAAACTGCAAAGCAATTGCCTAATGCAAATAATTTGAAGGGTCCATTGAGGGCCATGAAGATATTAGAGGGCTGAAGCATGTCTCCTCTGAAGACAGGCTGAGAGAATTGGGCTTGTACAGCCTAGAGAAGAGAACGCTCTGGGATGACCTAATTGTGGCCTTCCAGTACCTGGAGGAAGCCTAAAAGAAAGTTGGCCTTTTGACAGCAGCATATAGTGACAGGACAAGGAGGGATGGCTTCAAACTGAAAGAGAGACAACTTGGATTGGATATGAGGAAGAAATTCTTTACAGTCAAGGTGCTGAGGCACTGGAACGGGTTGCTCAGAGGAGTTGTGGGTGCCCCATCTCTGGAAGCGTTCAAGGCCAAGTTGGAAGGGGCTTTGAGCAACCTGGTCTAGTGGAAGGTGTCTCTGCATGTGGCAGGGGTTTTGGAACTAGATGATCTCTAAAGTTCCTTCCCACCCAAGCCATTCTATGATTCTATGATTTATTCCTGAGGATTCAAGACAAGTCCTCTTGTACTTAAACATGGCGCCATGTTGTCATTCCTACACCACCCTGATTTATAGCACAGATATAGCATAGTGTTTCTGCCACTCATCTTAAGTGAAAAAGGATAAAATAATTATACTTTTGACCCACAAGCTATACTATTTTTCATGTATTTGCTATCTTGCAGGAGGTTTCATCATAAAGCAAAAGAGAATATTGTCTGCTTTGTATTGAAATAGTGTTTCTGTTTTTGTCAGACATTGCATTTGCAAATGAACTTGTTTTTAAAATGCATCTAGTGACTGATGAAGATTATCTGTAGAGGATGGACAGTGGAAAGAAACATGATATATACTGTTGTTTAACATTTCTTTTGCACAAAAGTATTTGCTGCCTGCAAACACTTTTGCAGTCAAAGAAATACCTTTTACAACATGGCTGAATACTTGAATGCTAGCTGTGCATGTTTCACTGCTAAATTTAACACTCACTCTGGCTGGCTTTCAGTGAGATTTTTTTTTCATATCTTTCTGTCTTGCTTTCTCCGTCTTCTAAATTGGTATGCTCTGCTTGCCTCCTTAATATCTTGAAGATGTAAACAATGACTAGGCAATAAATATTGATTTTCTGCATTTAGTTGTGGAAAACAGAATTCAGTTTTAATCATTGGAAGTGTTTTCCACAGGCTTAATGAAAAGTGATCTGAGAAAAGTTTGCATCTTTAATAACAGGTACAACTTCACTTTTTTCCTTTTATGCTCTGATAAACATTATCACACTGATTGATTCCTTAACCCATGAAGAGTAATAGATCAAAGTCTGGTAGAAATTGATAAGTAGTTTGCTTCTGTTTTCTTCTTAGTTCAAATCAGAAATAAATGGAAGTCAAGGGCTTTTGGGAGTCACAGTACTGAGATCACAAGTTTATGACAGCCTTTGGAGACTGGTGACGACAAAAAACATAATGCTTTTCTTCTAAAATTATTTATAGGTAACCCACTATTAACCAGCAAAGTCAATGTTGTAATAAATGTTCTGGATGTCAACGAGTTTCCTCCTGAAATTTCAGTTCCATATGAGACATCTGTATGTGAAAATGCCAAGCCAGGACAGGTATTTCAAGTTTGTAATGCTTGCTCTTTTGCTTTTTCTTTCCTTATTATTTATAGCAGTAGAAATTTCTGGGTTTAAAAATGACATCATGGTCAGTATTCTTCTGAAATATTCGACTGAAAACAATCACTAGCATTTTAATATAAATAATAAGTATTAAATACCATGAATATAGGGTAAATCTTTCTGATTTTCATCAGATATGTCAAAACAAGACCTTCTGATTTCTCTGGTGCTTATAGAATTCAGACTGCTTACCTCTACTATCCAGTGTATTAAGGGAATGACAGTAATCCAGCAGGATTTCACTTTCAATAGATTCATTTGATGTTCACTTTGCACTTCTACAAAACTGCTTCTTTTAGAAGAGTGAACTGACTTCAGAATTAATCTGGTTTCAGGTGATACAGATCATCACTGCTGCAGACAAAGATTTGTCACCAGCTGGGCAAAGGTTTTCCTTCAAACTCTCATCTGAGGCTTCCAACAAACCAAATTTCACAGTCCATGACTACAGAAGTAAGTTGGTTACCCATATCTCTTTCAGAGCAGCAGACTACGGTTACAATGACAAATATGTTTACTTTGAATTACAGTTGTGTCTACAGACCTAACGTTTTATTTGACATTTCTAATTGCTAAACTCTCTGGGACCTATATTAATATAAATTCAGGTCTTACACCTTTTCTTATTTTTAGGGGCAGGAATTGTCAGAACACCAAAGGCTGAGATTTCCCTACAGGCCTTCAAAAACACTGCTACCTGTTTTATTTTCTTCCTTTTATCATTCAGTATCTCAGGAAGAATCCATATGCCAATGCAGGTATACCTTTAAACAAGGCACTATTGCTGTCTTGTTTAAATACTATGACTTTGCTAACCATTTTCAAAGTACCCAGATATTGTGCTTTCTTGAGGATGCATAGTCCTGCAGAAGAGTGAGTTCTAAATATGGACAGTGCTGCTGAAGTACAACACCCTTAATAATTTGGAGATTTATACAATTGACATCCCTGATTTTTCTTCCAAATTCTGTCATAACTGAATATACTTTTTTTCCTTATTAACTTGAACTCTTTTGTTAGATGGCAAAGAACAAACCAAGGCAAAAAAAATCAATCTTTTTTTCTACTGTAAGCATCTTCAAAGATGTAGTCCTGTGAACAGACACAGCTAAAACATAATAAACTGTCATAAATTTTCACCACTAACTACTGTAATCAAATAAGAGAAAAAGAAGTATTTCAGCTATTAGAGGATCTTTAAGTAACTGTGATAAACTTTTAATATAAAAGGATTTACATTATACTTCCAAGAAAGAACACCTAAGAACATCCAAAAAAGTTCAAAAACATTCAGATGTGCATGTTATAAGTATCACTATTAAAAAAAGAAAATAATTCTTAATTTTTAATTGCTGTTTTCAAATTAAATTTGAGATTACATCGCTTGTGAGGTGAAAGTTCCTTTCTTGAGAATTAAGTGATCCAAACCCTTAAAAGTTCTAGAAATGAATAATACACCAATTGAAATAAAATTGGAAGTGTCTTTTTATTTAGCCTTTTAAAAAATGTATTTAAAATTATGTATATGGCCCACATTATTTTTGAAGCCATGCACTAGTGACACTATTGATATGGCTATGTAATAGAAAATTAAAGCCAACAATATAAGCTAACTATTAATCCTGAAGAAACTTCAGGAAGAAATAAATTTGAAAAAATAAACTGTGCTTATTTTCTCTTTCTGTATAGATCTCCTGTGAAGCTTATGCAATGAAAATGGCTTATTCCCAAACTTACTGGTGACTTCTATCTTTGTGTGTCATAGATAGTTAAAAAGATGGAACAAATGAGAGAAGAATTTCACTCAAGGATTTGTAAATGGAGTATATAGTGAGATAATTCATAATATTGCAGACATGAATAATAGTATCTTAAAAACCCAAAACTATGTAGATCAGAGGGCATTTTATCAGAGGGAATTCAAACAGTTTTCTTGAGACAGACAGCTCAATGAACATGAAGGTCAAGTTTACAGCAAATTCAAGTTCTCTTACTTCTGTTCGTGGAAGATTAGGGCATTACTCCTCTCTGGAACATATTTCAAGGCCCATATGGGTAAAATCTTCACAATTACATAGTCTTAGAACATGAATACCATGTACTTCTAAATACCTTTGTTTTTTTGGTAAACATTTCTTTAAAGTAGGAGCTTTAATTTATTTTTTTTCCTCTCTGTTTCTTGAAATGTCCTTTACCTTCACCAAGATTTTTTTTTTTCAAATAATTACAAACTTTTGCTTTAAATAGAAGTCTTCTCAGGTAATTTTAACAGATTTAATTAATCAAAGGAATCTAAACTTAGTAAGTCTATACAGCAATTACAGTTTTTGTAAAGTGTGCTTAGTGTATGAGTTTGGTGAGGAAATTGTTCAAATATTATTAGATAATTAAATTTCCCTGTTTAAACTAGTAATGTTGACACTGAGATTATTTTGGATCTCAGTAATCTGTTAATGAAGCTTCATGACTGTATAAAAACAAGTGCAATATTCTGATAAAAAGTGGAAACCGCCAAGATACATACTTTTCAAAGCATTTTTTAACGCTTAAAATAAAAAAAAAAAAAAAGCAGGAAAAAGTATGCTATTTGTTACAATGTAAGGAACAAAAAAAATCATAAAAACCTTTTTTTCATTATCAATGATTTACACAGATATTAGAAAAAAATCTGCCCAAATAAAAACCTCTTTTTCAATATCTTTTGCCTTTTGTATGCCACAAAGGTGGAGGAAGGTCTGCTCTGTGCACAATTTAGAGGTATAACAACACAACCTTATTTTCACTACAGAAACCTTTTAAAAACAAGTACCATTTTCTTTTAAGTTTGCAATTATGTTAGTAACAAGCAGGTACTTTGTGAAAGGAATGTTTTCTATTTTTTGAGGCCACAGTATAGTTCACTGTGCTACAATTAATGCTTTTACAAGTAAAGGTGGCATTTAACATTTTTAAATACATCAAGAAGCCCTAATCCCCGTGCTATTCTATACAACTAAAAATCATGGGTGGTCTGATACTTCAGCAGGTGTAACATTCTTGTGGTGCACTCAAGGGAACCCAGGCCCCATACTTCAGAACATAACTTAATGAGGACTGGAGCAAGCAAGAAATTCAAGGTTGCCTTTCAGCAGTGCTGAGACCAATTTACCATGTTAATAGAAGTGATGACCCGGCAGAGCTGCAGTGCTTCCAAAGGGACTGCAGATCTCCATCTTTCTGCTTTGCTGGCCTCACCCTGTGCTCTAGAGGGCAGCTTCCATGTGGAGTAAACTCCATTCCTCATGTAAGAGACAGAATTTCCTTTTCTCATGCATATCCTATAAATTAATTTATTGCCGACAGACTGAAGAACCAGAAGCTATCTCAGCTTCTCCAGGCTCTTCTGTGTAGAGCTCAAACATCTGCCTGTGCTCTTATGCCCAAAAGAATTTCAAAAAATTGAAAGGGGTCATAAAAGAGCCACAAAATTGTGCAAAATCAAGGAGTTAAGAGGTTGATCTGATTGATTCTTCTTAAAGGAGGATGGAAAGTCAGTTGCATTATAAGCTATTAAAGTGCTCTTTAGTGTTGCAATTAGAAGAAAAAAGTAAAAGAATATAAATAGTTCTAATAACAGAAATATGGAAAAAATAATAGAAAAAACATATCTTCAAATTAGTTCTTAGACTTTTTATACAGTGCAGGTAATTAATCATAAAGAGAAAGAAAAAGCTGAAAATGGAAGCTGGTTTGATTCAAACTATTTTGAGACATTTTTGCTTTTCAAAACAAAGTGTAACTGAACTTGACCTGTCCATGTTTGAGTTTGATAAAAAGGAGGTGTCTGAAGCAGGTTTTTAGTCATGCGCCTTCTCAGTGGTGTCTAACCATAACGTACCTAATTTCGGATATTTAGGATTCCTTCTTATTGTCCTTAATCAGAACTCAATACCAGTATTTGAGTGTGAAATTCAGAGCCTTTAATTCTTCTACCTAGTAACAAAACTCCAAGGCATGAAAGCCACCAAGTGACATCTCCTAAAAATATATATAAAGAATATGGGTGAGATGGAAAAATGGTAATGGCAGCAAGTTACCTTCATTCAGTTCTGCCATCTTATTAATTCCCTGCTAAATTAATTTTGGCTTTGCTTTTAATGTAATTATTTTAATCTTTACATCATTCCCTTGCTACTTTGCTTGATTCAGGAAAAGCAGCAGTAACTAACTGGGAAGAAATGACAAAGTCTAAAAGTGGACTAACTGATGGAAACTGTACTGATTCTCAAGTACTCAGTTCATTTCTCTAGTTATTTTTAATGGGGAAGGAAAGTGATTGCCTATTGTCCAGGTACATTACTTGGAATTTTTTAAGGAAATTAGTCACTTGATAGAGACATGATCCTAAATCCATATGCAATCAAAATCCTTTGGACCACAGACTTAGAATCTTAAGGAGATAAGGAGAAAAGAAAAACTGAAAAGTCTTCTGAAACATACTTGCAATGTTTTATTTGAGGTTTTTTTAAATTATTATAATCTTCTTTGAAATTTCACCTGGCTTACAACCAGCTTTTTTTTTCAACAACCAGCTTTGTTTTGTTTCAAAACAAGTTTACAAGAAAAGGAATATTGTTCAAGGCTCTGCAAAAAAATAACTGTACCAGTCAGAATACAACACCTTCTGTAATGACAAAGCAAGGCAATTACATAATGCATGTCATTCACCAAGTTTCAAATATGAAATACCAGCCTGTTACTAGAAGTGATACAAGCTACAATATGAAAGGAAGTACACAATAAAAATCTGCTAATGACTGTCATGTTTTACAGACAACACAGCTGGGATTGAAACCAGGAGAAATGGCTACAGCAGAAGGCAGCAAGAGCTGTACTTTCTTCCAGTAGTAATAGAAGACAGCAGTTACCCTGTCCAGAGCAGCACAAACACTTTGACTATCCGTGTTTGCAGATGTGATTCTGATGGCACCATCCAGTCCTGCAATGTGGAAGCAATCTTTTTACCAGTCGGCCTCAGCACAGGAGCGCTGATTGCAATATTGTTGTGTATTGTTATACTTCTAGGTTAGTTCTCATGAAACCCTGCAAAGTGCATTACTCTGATTATTCACTAGCTTCACCTAGTGTTTAACAAAAGCCATCGAAAATGTGTGGCAATTTATTTCTAGAAAAATACCCCAAAGCACTGACCATGACCATGAATCTGCCAATCTATGCAATATCTCTTACTGCATGAAGAGAACCAGTGGAACCCAAATAATAATTTGTTCTTTGAAATAGTTTTAAATATCTTTACTGAAAGACTAAATTTTTAGATTATTACTAAGGTGATAAGTCCTACTGACAGTAACAGCAGTAAGGTCATAGTAAGAGCCTTTATTTAATTCTTCATGACCACTTGAGCAAAAGGAGAATCAAGAAATGGAAGAGGAGAAAATAATTGTAATGTGGATTGTTACTGGCCATAGCCAAATAAAGCTTCACAGGAAGATTTTTTTTATTTCAGGCAGGCATGGATTTCATAAAGTGGCATTGTTATTTTTTCTACCTTATATTTAAATACTGCCTCATTTACAGCATATCCAAAGCAGTCAATACTCATGTGCATCTTACATGTAATACAGGCTTAATCAACTGCTAATTTATAGCTTACACATGCACAATATGGGCTGCAGAAACCAGACTGAGTCTTACACATGCTGGCCTATGCCTCTTCTTGATACTAGTAGGCTTCCAAGATCCCATGATGGTCTAATGCATATCCAAAAATAGCTCCTGACACAGAATATAACACGTGGATACCTCTTTGCATTTGGATGATAGTTGTCACTTAAGTAAATTACTAAAGACTCAGGGCTACATAAATAGCTTCTGAGTAAGAGTGGGTAAAAGTCAGGATTTCTGCTTTGTGTCAAAAAATTATGTTGTGAGAAAAATGTTTTTTCAAATCAGAGCAAGAATGGCAAATGGTCACACTTGCCATGGAGTAGCAGTTAAAATTAGGAATGCACTCATTCTGAAGAATTTAAAACAAAACCAAAAAATCAACTAAACAATATAACTTATGTCAGTTTTTTTTGAAGCAAGAAGAAGCCTTTGCCACAATTCCAGTTAGAGCAGGATGGATACCCCACAACTTCTCTGGGCAACATATTCCACTGCTCGACATCCTAGTGATAAAGAAGCTTTTTTTCCTTACATTTTAATGTAATTTACTGCATTTCAATTTGTGCCCATTGCCTCTTGTCCTATGATAGGACACCCTTCAAAAAAGGCTGGCTCTATCTTTACTTCCATCCATCAGGTATTTATTCACATAGATAAGATCCCCCAAGCCTTCTCCTCTCCAGAATGAATGGACCTGGCCCTCTTAGCCCGTCCTTGTGTGGCAGATGTTCTGATACCTTTTCCTGGGCTTACAATAAAAGCCAAACACGGTTAGAGGGGGAAAAGGGATTTTACCTTGGTATTTATTTAAGGATCCTTGGGCCCAGGCAGGAGCACCCCGCAGGAATGCCCCCCCTGCACCCGGAGCGATACACGGAATGCACGTTGGATAGTGCACACCAGAGAATGCACGGAAAAGGCCCCCCATACAATGGTTTGCTTATACAATTATAGAGCTTGCATATTAGCATATCTATCATAGATTTCCCAATGGGAGGCTCAGGAGAAGCCCCCTCGTAAGGAATGTCCCCCCCTGCATGGGTCTATCTTAGTTTACAGAACATGTTCTAGAGAGGACCTTGGTTTGGGGCTTGCTGACCCCCTAACTACGAAGCTTCCAAGATGTTTAGTCTCTTGGCTTAACAGAACTTCGGGTCTAAGCGAGTTATCAGACTTAGGGAATTACAAGTAAGTGGGTTAAAAGCACTAAGGATACATAAAGGCTGCATAAAAGTGTATATGGAGGGGGATATGAGAGCAGTATATGAAAAAGCAAAAATCATTATGGCATCAGTTCCAATCCCTTAATCTTCTTTGTGGCTCTACATTGGACTCACTCCATGGAGTCCATGTTTGTCTTGTAATGAGGAGCCCAGAACTGGGCCTAGAAGTCCAAGTGTGCATAAGCAGAGCTGAGTAGTGGACAATGATCATCTCACTAGACCTGCTAACAATGTCTCTCCTAATGCAGCCCCAAATGCTGTTGATATTCCTTGACACAAGGGCACACTGATGGCTCATGGTGAACTTGTTGCCCACCAGGATCGCAAGGCCTCATCTATCAAGCCACTTTCTGGTCAGTTGGCCAACAGCATCCAGCATGCAGTTACTCTTCTCCATGTGTGGGACTTGGAATTTCTGTTTGTTGAATATCACTGAGTTCCTTTTGCCCCACTCCCTCAGCCTGATGAGATCCCTTTGAATGGTGGCACAACTGCTCTTCTTTACTGCCTGAAAATTTGCTGAGGGTGCTCTCAATCCCACAATTCAGGCTATTTATGAAAATATTAAACAAAAGTAGTCCCAGTATCAAATCCTGTGGTACTTTATTAGTAACTGGCTTCCATCTGGCCTTTGAAATGTTGCTCACAACCTTTACAGTCTGGCAGTTTGGCAGCTTTGCAATACACCTCACCATCTGCTTGTATAGTCCACACTTTTTCAGGTTTTCTGAGAAGATTGTTATGGAAGTTAACATCAAAAGCTTTGCTAAAGTTAAGATAAAATTAATGCACTCTTCTGCCTTCATTAACCAGTCACCTCATTGTAGAAGGCTATCAAGTGAGTTAAGCACAATTTCACCTTTGTAAATCCATGCCTGCTAGTCTTATGCCCCTTCTTAGTTTCCAGAATTATTTTCCCCATCACTTTCCTCAGAATCAAGGTGAGACTGACTGGTTGGTAGTTCCCTAGCTCATTCTTCTTGCCCTACTTGAAGATAGGAGTGACATTTGCTCCAGTCCTCAGAAACCTCTCCCAGTTCCCATGACCTTTCAAAAATTATCACAAATAGCCTCACAATGATAGCAGCCACCTTCCTCATCATTCATGGTATATCTCACCATATCCCATGTACTTGTACGTCCAGTTTGCTTAAGCATTCCCTAACCTGATCCTCTTCCACCAAGGTTAAGTCTTGCTTGTTCCAGACTTACCCTCTTGTCTCAGAGACCTGGAATTACTGAAATAACTTTACCAAAAAAGACAGAGGTAAAGAAGCTGCTGACTAGGCTGGCCTTTTCCATGTAATTTGGCAACAATTCCTCTGCCCCATTCAGCAGTGGGCCCACCTTTACTCTACCTTTCTACCTTTTTTTTCTGTCTTACTTGCACAAGCCCATCTTGCTGCCCTTCATGTCCCTTGTGAGACAGCACCAGAGGGGCTTTGTCTTTCCTAACCGCATTCCTGCGTGTTCAGACTGCCACTGTATATTCCTCCTGGCTCACCTGTCTGTTTTCAACTCTTAGATGCCTCTTTTTTTATAGCTGAGTTTAGTCAAGAGCTTCTTATTCATCAATGCAGGCCTCCTGCTGCCTTTTCTTGATTTCCTGCTCCTCAGGTTGGACCACTGTTGAGTTTGCAGGAGGTGACACTTGAAAATCAACCAGCTCTCCTGGACCCCTCTTCTCTCCAGAGCCTTGTAACACGTGACTTTTTGAAGCAGATCCCTGAAGAGGCCAAAGTATATTGTATAAAAAGCTAAAGTAGGATTATTTCTCCTGTATTTCAAAAATTCCAAATTCAAAATTGTTCAAATTATTTATTATTCAAAATTCCAAATTATTTTTTTCTTTAATACTCTGTGGGCTGGTTTTTTGGTTTAGTGTTTCATTCTTGTCTTCAAAGTGTAAATTTAGGGTTCTTTCCTCTATTTTGCTATGGAAATTATTTAAAAAAAAAAATCACATCTGTGTCTCTCTGAACTAAAAACCTGAAGTCCTGTTCAATTCTATTTGTTTGCAAAGCAAGCCAGCAGGAAAATTATTTGGTACTTTCTCCAGCAGTACAGCAAGCGCTTAGGAAAGTTAGACTCATATGTCAAAAAGCAAATGATTTTTCACTGGCTTGAGCACTGCTAAGCACTGCTCTTTTCTAAGGACAAAAGTCCCTTTGATTGCTTGTGGCTTTCAAAGAAAGATGTAATGATGTGTCATCAAAGTACTAAATTATTTCTGTGCATGTCTTAACTTCAGTTGTGTCTCATTACAGTCATTGTGGTACTGTATGTAGCACTACGGAGGCAGAAGAAAAAGGACACCCTGATGACCTCTAAAGAAGACATCAGAGATAATGTTATCCATTATGATGATGAAGGAGGTGGAGAAGAGGACACCCAGGCTTTTGACATAGGTGCCCTGAGGAATCCCAAAGTGATTGAAGATAACAAAATACGCAGGGACATAAAACCAGACACCTTGCGTTTTCCGCGCCACAGACCACCAGCAGAAGATAACACAGACATAAGAGATTTCATTAATCACAGGCTGCAGGAAAATGATGTAGATCCATCTGCACCCCCTTATGACTCCTTGGCAACCTATGCTTATGAAGGAAACGGATCTGTTGCAGAGTCTCTCAGCTCTATAGACTCCCTCACTACAGAGGCAGATCAGGATTATGACTATCTGAGTGACTGGGGACCTCGCTTTAAGATCTTGGCAGACATGTTTGGAGAAGAAGAAAATTATAACCCTGACAAAGTCACTTAAGTACAACCACAACAGTGAAATAAAAAGAAAAGCAAACCAACAACAAATTTAAAAGATAAACCTAAGCTTTATATAGGACACAATTACTTTGATTATAAAAGACAGCAATTGCTTCCAGCAAGTTACTACATTTATCATACCGTCAGTTTTGGTTTGATTTGCGAAAGAATTATAAATCCTGTAACATACACAGGTTTTTGTTGTTGTTATTTTGTTACTCTGGAATTACACTGAGACAAGCTCAGGCCTACAAGGTGCAGTTTACTGACCTGACTTAGAAAGAAGGTAGCTTTCTGGCATCACGGTGGAAGAGTGGTAGCTTTTTCGTAATTCCACTAAAGTGCCTATTGAAACTTTTATCATTTAAGTGGTAAACTGTCTGCTGTGATGGTGTTACAAAACTGAATGGTAAATCAGACACAAACTCTAAGACAAGAAGCAATAGCAACATGCTGACTTCTTTTAGAAAAAAGTGGAGATCACTTCCTGGAGTATCTAATGACTAGAACTGTGGGGGAGGAGGGCGGTATGTACATTGTGTTTGGGGGTTATGTTTGTTGTCTTTTTTTTAAAGAAAACAGTATGTCAAGACATCATATTTCCTCTTCCAAAGTTTCACTGAAAATTTTAGTTTGAAATGCTGTTGCTCACTCTGAAGATGTAAGGCCAAATTAAAAAGGAAAAGATCTTAGCATACATCAATGAATATTTAAAATGTTCATACAATTATTACATTTTTCCAAAATAATAAAAAGATGAAAGCAGCTATTCCTTTATGTGAAGGAAATTTCCCTTGGCTCTCCCTCTTCATTTGAAATGAGACTATTGTTATAATGTAAAAGTGGAAAGGGTTTTTAAAAACTGTAACTGTATTTTCAGTACCAAGACACCTTTTCCCTTGTAAGTATCACTAAAGAAGTACATGTAAAGAACTCCACACCACTTTTCTTTGCAATTACATTGTTACTCTGTAGGCACCATATGCATATATATTATAAATATAGTTATTTTTCCAATTGTTCATCTGCTACAGTTGAGCATATCACTGTATTTCACTGCCACACCCACAGGAAACATTTTGGAAAACATTTTAGAAACATTTTGAGGTTGGACTTTTTATTAATTTTGTTCTTGACAAAATTTAAACAGAGGCAGAATAAAAATATAAACCAGCACATCTGTCCACTCTCTATGTACATACCCATGCCTACATGCAGCTGTGCAGATGACAGAAGTTCAGACATGCACAAAGCATTATACCTTGGAAGATCTCTTGCAAAACTATTTTATGTGACTTTTTCTGATGATCTAAGGCATAGACATTTTCTAAGACAATGGTTTATGGCCCCCAAACTGCATATATCCTTATATTCTCCTTCCAAAGTCTCTGCAGTGCTATACTGTATGAGCTCTACTCATGATTAATTGCACTGCCAAGGTCAACCTGACTCTTTCTTGAATCAGAAGTGTTTTATTCACCTCAGATCTATAGCTTACTTTTTGTATAGCTAAAGAATTAATAAGTATTAGATATACTTAGCTCATAAGTCTGATATTAATGTACATAAGTTTCCCTTTACCCTCTGGAAGAAATGTAAAGATATTTCAGCGTTATATAAATTAATCTCCCAAAGAGACTTTGAAAGGTGCATATTATAAATAAGTTTTGGATCATTCAGTACAATTGGACAGGGTTGCATCAAAAGCACGACTGGCATACCTTCTACCAGCAGCGTGATGAGGAAGACTCAGCACATGGAAACAAGGAAGTTTTGTGGTTTTATTGTTTTCAGGAAAGGTATCCTATGTTCCCTGAAAGACAGACTAAGCCAATAAAAGCTCTCTCCTCACATGACAGGGAAGCAGATGAAGTGATGGAGCCTATTTGACAGCATAGAAATTTTTGTGTGGAAGATTATGTTTTAAATTTTCACACATCTTGACAGTATATCAAAAGCAACTTGATACTGCGCAGTGGGCTTAAAACAGAGCACTGGGGAAAAAAAAGAAATATTTATATTTTCTACTAGTCACAACTGAGACTTGATTCATACAAGAGTCACACTTCTGGAACTAATTATCAAAGCTTCCCCATGTAGCGTATGCATGGCAGTGCTTTCTACCCTGTTGCCACAACCAAAACAAACAGCTGACAATGCTCATTTGCAGATGTGCAGTCCCATAGCCAAACTCTGCTCTTAGTAACTCTATTCATACTTTATGTGCATTCAACTAGTAAAGTCAGCATAAGTGAGAGCAGTGTTTGACTTTTTGACATCATGAGGCATGTTTGCTCCTGAGGAAATTCTCTGTATTTGTAGTGGATACTGGCTGAACATGGTTCTCTTGAATAGGTAAGCATTTGATCTAAGCTGGACAGTCTCTGTGTGAGCCTGACTTCCAAAACGGGTAGACAGAAAATAGGGTCTTTAACATGCTGCTACACACAATCTGTATGTGAGAGTGAGTTGCTCTATGTTAAATTAATAACAAATTGAATAGCAAGTGTCTATTTTTGACATTTAGGAGGTTTGTAGCTGAGATGTTTCTATCATATAATTACTACACATCCAGGAAGATTTTAGAAAAAAAGCATAACACATAATTACTAACAAAATTGCCCTAAAATATATAATTAAAATATTTGAAGACCATTTTTGAAGAGTGATCAAACAATTTTAACTTAATAGGTTTTTTTTTTTTTTTTTTTTGTAAACAGCTCTGTAAAACTAAGGAAAATTGCTTTTCATTCATGCGTAACCTGGAATCCAGGAAATTTGTGTTTAATTCCGTGTTCTTTCACTCCCTTTCTAGAAGATGCTTGTCAGGTTTTTAACACTTTATATTTTAAAAGGCAATTAGAGAAACATGAAATTTACAAGAATTAAAATATGTCAAGGCATCTGAGATGACATGAAGTCAAAAAGAGTAGGGATCCCCAGTGCACTTGTAAATCTTATCAGTGATTTACTTCCGGTTTTACACACTATATCTTAGAAAAACCTCTACAAACACTTGCACAGTCAAGATGTTAAAGTGGATGTCTCTCTTTCTGCCAAAACCTCAAACACTATCAGAGTGTCAAGAAGCTAAGAAAATGTATAAAAGGCACAGAATTGAGAGAACTTTTTTGTTTAAATTTTTGAAAATAGGGTATTAGTGCACACACATTTAGCATCATCTCAAATGCCCCAACAGTACGCCCCTGCAAATAATAACATTCTGTAAAAGATTTTCTGCACATGAAGTAATTGAAATACTTCACTGGCACAAACAATTCCACTTTTTAAGTTAGATATTTATGACATACACTATTGGTGCTGAAATAAAAAGATAAGTGTAGACCATTGTGCCACTCAGCTAAGAGTGGAAGTATCTAAGGGAAGTCAACTATTAAACTTACATCATAGACAAACAGAATTGAAGACAAATGTATAATAGAACACCTGAAAGGAATTTCAGGGAAGAAGGAAAAAGTCTTCCCTGCCCTCTTAAGAAAACTTAAAATGTCAATACTTAGGGAAGTTCTTACAATTTCTCTGTGGAGTCAGAATATAAAAGATGGTTAATATTTGGATTTAAGACCTCTATCACAGAAATCTGAAATTACTGCTATTCTTGTAACACAGATCTGCAAAAATGACAGTGAGTCAGAGAGCAAGGGTTTGGAAAGAAATGACAGTAGATTATGTCTCCTGCGCAAAGATATGGTTGAATATTTTATACTTCCATGATTTTTACTTATTTTATAAATTGGCTAAATTTTGCTGTTCAAAATACTTTCACAGTTACTGAGGTTTTGCTCTAGGTTTTGGAAGGAGAGTTCATTATGAAGCAAAGACTAATAAATGACTCAATAGTTTACTAATAATATTGTTCTAGGGATTACCTTCAAAATATTCTTGCCTTAACAATAAGATTTCCGTATCCACATAAGCACATAATCCTTTACACTGCTAAAAATTTGGTTCTGCAGATGGTATGTGCATACTAGATTTACCTCCATTATTGATATGAGAGTTATTAAGACTGTGTTGCTATGGAATAACAGATATCTGCTGAATTAATACAGGAGGAAAAGGTAATAATTCACAGGGCTAAAGGCATTTAATATTATATTAATGACTGTATTTTACCTGCTGAGATTTGGGGTTGTACTTTTTTTGCAGTTATATTATTACTTTTATTATTATTATTGTTACTGGCATAGACATTCAAATCCTGTGTGTATAAAAACAGCTTTGAGCTTTGAAAAACTTCATGAAAGCAAATAATGAATTGACCCCCAGTAATAACAACCCTACTGAGGTGGCATTCAAGTGTGAATGAAAATCAAAGTTTATATTACACTCATTCACAACCTTTTCGTAATGGAAAATCTATAATAACCGGAATACTTTTCTGTTCTTATTTAAATCAAGAATCAGATAAGTTGTCAGGACACCAGCAACCATTGCTATTTTGAGCAAAACTAAGATAAGTTCCTGGAGTTTTTAGGTGGGCTTTTGAGGTTTCTTTTAACCTAGTTATTTAATTCATAGACTTCTTTTATTCAACTTTAGTTTGCAACTAAAATCCCCAGGTAATTTTTTTTTTTTTTTTAATCTTGCTTTCATGGCTGTCCTTCCAATCAAATTTCTTTCCAGGACTCAGGGAAATCTTATCAATATACATAAATACCTGATGGATGGAAGTAAACAAGGTGGAGCAAGATGTTTCTCAGTGGTGTCCAGTGACAGGACAACGGGCTGAAATTGAAATGCATGAAATTGCACTAAAATGCAAGAAAAAAGGTTCTTTACTGTCAGGCTGTCAAGCAGTGGATCATGTTGCCCAGAGAAGATGTGGTGTACCCAACCTTGGAGATATTCAAAACCCAACTCGATTTGTTCCTGAGCAACCTGCTGTAATTGACCCTTCTGTAAGCAGGGAGGCCGGACTAGATAAACTCCAGAGGTGTCTTCCAGCCCCATCCATTCTGTGACTTATGATAAAATCATACTTAGACTCCTTAGCTCTAGTAAGCTCAACAGCATTAGGGATCTAACTACATAAGGAGAGTAGAATCGTAGAATCACACGATGGTTTGTGTTAGAAGGGGCCATAAAGATCACTCCCACTAGACCAGGTTGCTCAAGGATCCATCCGTAGTAACTACGACTTGTTCTAGTGAGGTGGGGGGTGAAGGAATAGGGTAGTAATCTATACAGTTACTAGCAATGTGTATAGGGTGGAGAGGGATACATTATTTACTGTAATTTCCAGCACAAGAAATAAGGGGCATCACATGAAACTAGTAGATGTAAGGGTGAAATTTAAAAAAACAGTTGTGGTTCTTCACATGATGACTAGCTGAGATAGTCATGGAGGCTCAGATTTTATATAGGTTGAAAAAGAGGCTGGACAACGTCCTGAAAACCTGGTAGTTTGTGGGTTGCTTAGTACAGAGGAATCACATCTGGCTGAATGTGTTCTTGAACAGTGCTGGATTAGAATCTGGGAAGTCACATAACCTGGTTGGTTTGTAGGTGTTTTGCTGGGATTTCAGCTTCTGCCAGTGCTGTTAAAGTTTACTATGCAAATTTGACTAACCTTATTTCCTTATTATGATTTTATTGTAAATTTACTTGATCTTCATATCAACATTCCCTCAGTTCTAATTTTCCAGATTGCATAGATAAAGCCAATTTTTCTTATTTATTGCATATCACATGCATATATGCATGCACATTTTATTATTTCCCTCAAATTTTAACCATTGCAATTGCCGTATTTCCTTCAATTCTGCACACCTTTATATAGACCTTACACTCTTTTGTCTTTAGCAGGGACGCTAACACTGATTGCTGTTAGAGCTGATGACACAGTTTGGCTTAGTCTATACTTAAAAAAAAAAAAAAATCATTACTGCATAAAGAAGAAAACCTCTACAATACATGTCATCTTTTGCATGTGTTTCACTTTTTTAGCTGTCTTGGTTACTTCCCTGTGTTCCAAGAACACCTGAAGAAAGAGAGGGGAGAATGAAGTGACTGACTGGAAAAGAGGCCGATGTTAGTCCACTATTCCAGAATGCAGGCTAATGCTCTCCTGCCATGTGTTGTAATGTTAGAGGTGATATATTGTTTTCAAATGTTGAACATTCTGCATTTACTACTCAAATGCATGTTTTTCTACTGTATGCCTCTGTCAGAAAGGAAAATTCAAGAAGCATACACAAAAAGGTGTATGTGAAGGAAATTAAATCATATTAAGAGGGATCACAAATAAATATGCCTTAAAAACTTGTCTTATATTATTTGGTCACATGACTGCAGTAAATACTTATATTTTTATTTTTTTATTTTTCATTTTGCCCTTGGAGTTCATCTTCTCACTGCAGTAAATGAAGTCAGGGCATACATTTAATATTATTCAAATGCTCCCATTGCCTTCAGGCCCTGCTGCTTGAGGTTATTTGGGTTACTTTGAAGTTTGATCTTTATCCTCCTGTGTATTCCTTATGTTCCCAGGTGTGTGTCTTGCTGCATAAATGACTACAGCTGAAGTTTCGCAGTAGAAACATCTGACCAAAAAGTAGATGACACAAGAGGACAGGTGCAGAACTGTAGTTTGGGTTTGCATAAGATATTTCAGAATGAACAAACATCAACTTAATGCTTTGCAAACTGACATAGGCAAAAATCAGACAATGAACATAACAAAGAAAAAACTAACTGCAATACCAAAACCTCTAGCATATCTTCTCCTGTTCTACCACAGTATGTAGAACACCTGCTCTCTGTGAAGGGAAGGAGACAAAAAGAGCAGGAGATGAAGGGTTCTGGAGTTGTTATGTCCTTCTTTTGTTTCCCCAGCTATTTGTTTTACCATCCTTTTGTATATATAAATATCAAACTAACATTTCTTAGCTCAATTTTGTTTCTTAGTCTTAAGTTAAGAAAAATATATTCTATGAAATGAAAGGAGATTTGTCAATGACAAATGAAATACAAATGTTTCAAATGCAGTAAAGCAAGATACTAATCTTCAATTCATAAAAGGAGAAATTTGAGAACAGAAATTCAGTTTATCTTTTTTCAGGTTTGATGAATTTAACTCACCAATGACTGATTATTGCTTCTAGTAGTGCTGTCCCACAATTGGTAAGTCCTGCATTTTTCTTTCTAGGACTAATTTTTATAATTGCAGTTCTGTTTATTTAAATTAATTTTTTATATCACATACATTTGGTTTTGTGCTTGATCCAAATGACGTAATTGAAAGTGCTTAATATCATATATAGTGTAGAGAGCATGGTAAGTAAATTCAGAAAAATGATTTAATGAAGCTATTTGCTGACCAGAGATATTCGAAGACAGATACTGAGCACAGGGATCTGTCTGAATCACTGCCTATCTGGAAGACAGTGCTTTGTGACCCAAGCTGACGGCAGTGCTTGAGTTCTCTCTAGATGGTTATGGAGAGAAGAATGCTCTCCTGGGGCTCAGATTTTATGTAACCATGTCTTGCCTTTACAACTTCTCTGGGTAATTGCTCTAGAAAACTGTTGCCCTGAGGGAGAGTGAGATCCCCATTTCAAACACTCAGCAGCAGGGGAAACTTAAGTATGTGGCAAAAGCTAAGCAGGACCATTCTTCCCATTGAAATGATCTGTAAAGCAGAACAATTCCCTTAGAAATAGCCTCCACCGTTGTTCTGTAACTCAGAACCTATGCATGCATTTGCACTGAAGCACTGCAGGATTAAATAAACCAGTGTAACATGGATCAGAAAAAATATTGTGAAACATAATTGTTCTCTCACTTTTGTTAGAATTCTCTGAGCTGACCAGGCTCCATCATGCATATCATTTTATCTGTATACAGAAATCTGCCCTTTTTTTCAGCACGTGACAGAGCCCCTGTGGTGGATTTGCCCCAATCAGTAGCTGAGCACCACACAGACACTCGCTTGCTCCTCACCCCAATGGGTTGGGGGTCTGAACAGGCAGGGGAAAGTCAGATAAGTCATGGAACAAGGTAAAGACAGTTTAAAAAGTGAAGGAAAGAGAAAATGGGGGAGAAAAAACATATACCAAAGTCAAGTGATGGACTAAGCACCTCATCCTACATGGAGACCAAGGCTCAGCAAGTCTCCAAATAAAGCCTGGCTCCCAAGAAAAACCCTCCCATCCAGCTTTATTGCTGAGCATGACACCATATGGTATGGAATATGGATCTTTGGCCAGCTGGCGTAATCTGGTCTGTGTCTCCTCCCAATGTCTTGTGCACCCCCAGGCTTCTCACTGGAGTGGCAGATGAATTGCTCCAAACCAAGCCTAGAGACGCTTCTGAGACAGAGTCAGAGAAGTGGGTATTCACTTTATTTGGCACGCCGGGTGTGGGGGATCGCTCCTCCAAACACACACGGGCACTTCCTATAACACAGTATTATGGGTAAAATTCATGAATATTCATCACATTCCTTGGGATAGGAGTGGTTATACAAATTACTTGTCAGAAGTTATTAATACATTAGCATATGTGCCACGCATGCGCTATGTACTCTGGTGGTTGCACTAAGGAAGGCTCCTCTTCTTCCTCTGGGGTCTTTCTGATGAAGGCTAGTAGTCTACCTCACAATGCACTTTTCACCTTTCTTTCCGGAGCATGTGCAGTCCTTCGTCAGATGATTCGGCAGTTTTTGTGCTGGTTTCAACAAAATCCTGTTTCTCTTATCTTGACAAGATTAAGGCGATCCTGCTTCTTAGGCTTGTGATTAACATTTGCTGTCTCTTTAATAGTTAACTGTGCTTACATGAGTTAACTATTGATCACCCCTTCCTCACAGAGTGGGAAAAGTAAAACCTTGACTGCTCAGCAATAGGAGAAAGATTTGTGTTTATCAGTGCTGCTTTGCTCACAGGTGCAAAGGGTTGCTATGAAGAAAGCTAACTCAATCCCAGCTAGACTTCCTCCAAAGGGGAAGTGAAGAAAAAGCAATCTTGAAACTTCTCACAGACACCTATATACCATGTATGACCTCATTCATGCACAATTGAAAACATGCTCTGAAGAGTATTTTTCTTTCCAAGATTGTGCCAGGTTCTGAGAGGAGAAGTTGTCCATATGCTTTCTTTACTAACCAGGGTGGAGAATTTTCAGGTAAGGTAGAAAGCCAGTGACAGTGCTAACATACCTACATTCTGCTGAAATGAAGGAGGAAATCCTTCCTTTTCTAAATCTTCAGTTGGAATCCTATTTACAAAAGCCCTAGTGTATTACACAGGCTGCAAAAGTCACTTGCAGAAATCAGTCAAAACAGAAGAAAAAACTAAACTTGTCAATGACAAGAAACTCCCCTCTGTCCCATGCGGTAGCTCAGCAGTTAAAGCATGCACACAAAATTGAAGATCCCAATTTTAAAGCACTCCAAAGGTTGCAGCAAGTACCTTGCTTCTCACAATAGTATATTCAGGACATTTTTGTGCCCCTTACACTATCTGGTGAAACTATATAAAAATTGTGTGCAAAAGAGCAGATAATTTATCAAGCCAAACCCATAAAACATAACCCACATGTTCCATAGGAAAGGTTAGGCTCACAAGCAAGGCATTCGGCGCTCTGGGTTCTTCTGCCACAGCTAATCCTTGCCTTTTACAGGCTCAAATCTCTGAGAAACTCTTCTTCTGTGTGAAGAAAGAATGACATTTCATTCATTATATTCCTTCCAAGAACTTTTCTTCCTTCACCATGAAGATTGAAATACCTATTTTCTAAGAAGATTGGACTCGATTAATCAAGAATAAGTACAGGCTGGTCTTTGAATGATTCTTAGGACTGAGACTGAAAATGCTCCAGTTGATAAGGACAGTAGAACAGAACAGCCTTGGAGAAATAGATAAAGGATGTTACTTAAGCAAACAGGATGCCAGTTCAGCTCTGCAAAGCTGACAAAGCAGGAGTCATGCAAAACAAGAGTATTGTGCTTATTCAAGAGCTGGGCTCAATGAATGGACACCTCAAACATTATGACACTGGATGCTGAAGATCACTGAAGAAGATCCCAAAAGACCATACAAGGACTTCTGACAAGGGATGTGATTATGTAAAATAAATTAATACATACACATCAAGTAAGAGGGGATGACTGATGAATATGTAATCAGTGCGCATGATAAAATCTCCATTCACCTGACGCTGGGGCTCTCACTTAGAGGAAAGATCCCCAGAGTGACAAGAGTGCTGCAATAAAGAATGCTCAATTTCTAATACACCAAACTGTGTTAGAAAGTTGTTATCTTGCTGACTTTGTATCACAGCAAGATCTAGCCAGGTACATGCTGATGCCCCCTCAGTGTTTGTCTCATGCATTGGCTGCTCTGACTCACCTAGACACAGCTAACCTTGAAGTACCATGTCATATTTTCTCTGGCCTAGAGTTTCTGTAACCATCCACTAAAAGAAAGTAAAAAAGCTTTTTCTAAGTGTGCAACAGCTCTTCTTTTTGTCTGTGTTGCACTTGCTGAATCTGCAATATTTGACATAACTGAAGAATTTTGTTCTATTTATGAAATGAGAAAAACTTGTAAAAGAGACTACTGCACATAATAATTACTAAAAATATGCAGAGGAAACTTTCCTGCCATTCTCCTGCAATGCTCAGATACCAAGAGCTTGAGAATTAAAATTTAGAACAAAAAGTATATCTTCATGAAAAATCCATGTAAAAACAGTAAGTAATTTTTAATGAGATATCAGAATACTATTTTCCCTGTATGTGAAGAGACATATGGATATTGTACATAACTACTTAAAGTTTCAAACATTTTTAAACATTAAAACTTAATAATTTTTAAAATTTATATATTTTTGTCATATGATGTGTTTTGAATGCTTGACTTTGGATGTCTTTCATTTTTTACAGTAATGTAACACCTTGAACTCTACCAGAAATACTCCTGAATTTCAGTGACACAAGCCTTGTAAATTAAAATAATGGCTATTTTGAGTTGCAAAATGTGTTCTGGTGTGCAAAACAAGTTTTTGCTGAAAACATGTATATTTTATTATGTTAGTTATTCTTTTTTACTCATGAAATTTCATTTAAAAATTTTTAAAACGTGTACTAGATTAGTTTGTCATCTCTAGGCACTAGAACAGGAAATATACTTTCAACAGAAAATGTGTTTAAAACTAATACATGAAGCTTCCTCAACCATGGCTTTAAAACATTTCAGACAGTTTTAGTATGATTCACAGATCAAATAGAAGAAAAGCCACTGAAATAAAAGAGGTACATCATAATAGAAAAAAATTACCAGTAATGTTATTTTAACATTCAACATCTTTCAAAATAAATCCCATTAAAAATGGAAACATTTAATGAAAATTTTAAAGAATATTGTGTGTCCAGACAATAACACCCCTTTTTCTAACCCCAGATTTCTTACATTGAAACAATTTTTTTTTTCACTTTGCAGTTAGGCTGATAACATTTCTGCACAAGAAGTAACTTTATATATCTGAATATGATTGTGTCTAGTTTTATTTTTTACATTGCCTTTAAACACTTTGTTGATTTTTTTTACTTCCATTCAGTCATCAATAAGTTATTTAAAAGAATTATTTAATCAAATTTGGTAATATTTTAATTCTAAATTACTAAATTTAAAACCAAATGTTCACCATTTTCAATAAGTATTGAAAATGGTTGAAGCAATTTTCTTTAATGATTAATACATTTCAATACATTGATTTCCAAACATATGGAGGAACTTAAGCAATGAGTTCATCATCAATCTGGCAATTCTAATAGGATGAATCATTCCAGTATAAAGACACAGACTGAGATTACTCAGTTTGCTGAAATGCTGCAAAATCAACAGTTCTGTGTTGGAAACAACCTCTGAAAATGACGTTAAAAGGAATGAGAAGGAATTTGCAAATACTTCAAAGCCTTTGTTGGTTTAAAGCCTCTGTTAGCATCACAAAGGAATCTATCACTGACTATTTTCACAGGAGTCAGGCACAATATTTTCCAGCCTGCAATGCCTGAGTCAGCATGACTGACTGAAAAATGTTATATTGCTAAGAAATTATAGTAGTGGTATGCAAATAAGTTGAAAAATAAACACAGGTGCAGCATTAATATACAGCTAGAGTTAGTTTCATCTTCCAGACCTAAGGTTCAGTTTATTTCACTAACCTATTTAAAGTCTCCTCTCTAGAATAATTTCCACTTTTATGGTAAATTGGACAATAGATCATCTGAGTACCAAAGTTCTTGTGATCTACGGGCAGTGATATGTCATCATTTCTATAGGAGGTGGCCACTTCTGTCCTGAATTACTATTATATCAATCTGTTCTGAAGCATAAGTAGGATTGCTCCTCTACTGGTGCTCTTGATCACTTAGAGGGGATCACGAAATCATTCTCTCTCAGATATACCTTCCACACCCCAAAATATATCATTAATTTCTTGCCTGTCCACTAACTCACATTTTTGGCAACAACTTGCTAAAGCACTCACAATAGTCCTGCAATCCTTACAAATCTTGGTGTATAATCAATATGCTCCTTGCCATCATTGTTTTGTGGTAAATGCTACAGCTACTCACAGGCATTGAGATCCCCTTCTACTCTAACTGTATCAGCTACACTCGAGCCTTTGCCTCCCTCCTGTTGCTTGATATGCTCTGTCTTAGAAGAAGAATGTTTACAGGTGTATCATTGACACTAAGAAACACAAATACACATCTGAAAAACACCAGCTACTGATAACCAATCCGTCTTTCATCTTTGAGACAGGTCAGATATATGCCTATGCCTCAAATGCAGTGTGACAGATATGCAGGCTTTCCACAGAAAAAGGGTGGGATGCAGTTTTAGAGATGGTGTATGACCCATACATATAGTAAGCACAAAGGATTTCTTTGCTGCAAGGATTTGATTCCTTCACTCAACAGAGCATCCGAGGAGAACTCTTTTAAGTATCCCAGAATGTGCAAGGCAACAGTACTGTAAGCAAAACCACAAACTGCTATCTGTCTGAAAGACTAGGTTCTGGTTCACGTCAGTGGGAGCTGGGAGGTAATGGGTAGGGCAAGGGTACTGCAGAAGAGAGATGTCTGCCATTCATCTCTGCCTGCACTGTTTGAGCATCAGTGTCACAGGCACGCAGTAAAAAGTTTATATCAACATTTCAAAAAATGAAAAATAATGATGTTCAACTTCTCTATCAGGAAAACAATGGAATACTAAGAAGGTGCCCACCTGGTCTGTTTCTTTGTCTATGTGAAAAAGGATCAAGTTTCATTTCTGAAAAAGCTCAGATTCTTCTACTATAAATATTTAATGGCTCAGGTAATGTTCATAATTTAAAGATTCGTATTTGTCAGCACTGAGATTTCAGAAAATGCAACTATCCTAGTTGACAACTGCTGAGTGCCATATCAAACCATAGAGCTGGTAAGTTTTAGTATCTTAATTTGCAACAAATGTTTTGCATTTCAGAGAAACTTGTCTCAATTTTGACAGAAATTTTGACTCATTTCACTGTGTGTAGTTATGAAATACTCTATTTAGTACAAACTAAGAGCACTGCAGGCCGTTCATGCTTATTAATCTGAATTTTATGCATTTCTATTTCTTTTTAAGTTCATTCTCTGTCAAGTAGAACAATAGAAAGTAAAAATACAGAAATATGAAATCCTGCCAATTAAGCTAAGATTGTGCTGACAATACAATAGATAGTGGGGGGTTCTCTTGGCTCAGATTACCTAAAGTTTCCACTGTGCAAATTTATAGAGCGTTGAAACCATTATAAAAATCAGGGTATTCAGATGCTTTGTAATCAGTGTGACAGAAAAAGCAGCTGTGAAAATGAACAGCAAAGTGACTCAAAAGAAGAAACATTACTCCAAAGAGAAAATATTACTAAAGTAGTGCACCACAGGAAAACTTTCCATATTCTGTGCCATAGGAACAAAGGAGAAGAGCTCTGGTTTTAATGCCATGATTCAGTTCCTCTCATCCATACTGCGGATAAAATAGGTTTTATAAATCTGCTACGGGATTCCAAAGTAATGTTGGAGGTTCCTACCAAAAGCCGTCGAACCTTCCTCATGGCAAGACAGTGCCATCAACTATGTCCAGTGATTTCTAAAAGACTTCAGTGATGGACTTTCTCCATCACTGTTATGATCTTCTTAGAATTTATCTGGGAAAAGGGAAAGGGAAGTAGGAGAATCAAGAAGACACTGGCATTTTCCGTTCTCTCAATGGCTGACGGAACCCTCCCTTAGAGTCTGGGTCTTTGCTGCCCTCATGTGGATGTAGGTTCAGGAATCCTTCAAGGCAGGAAAGGGGCCTTGCTGAGTTCACACTGGACAAGCGTACCTTTGTTACAGAACATTCAAACTTTGCAGGATCTGATGGGATGGGGCTGCACTTAGAAACAGTATGTGGGCATAAAGAAACTAATTATACCAGGTAGTTTTGGAGATTCTTCTTTTACTTCTTATTTATACTTGTTAACATCTATTTCCATGACATAGCATGCCTGCACATTTATTTTTATTTTTTTAATGTGTTTTCATTGTAAAAATAATATTGGATGTTGTCAGTTAATCCTGGAGTAGTAAAACTGATTGCTGCTACCAGTAAAAAAAAATTCTTATGTGTATTAAGAAATGAGATATAAAAATGACACTGTAACTGCAGATATGTATATAGATATATATGGATTTATATACACTAACATCAGAGATAATGGTTCCTTCTATAATAAAGCCATTTCAGCTTGTCCAAAACTGCACAGAAACAAGAATAGTACAATTTTATAATCAAATCGTAGCTAACAGAAATCAACAGGCTCAGATCTCTTCAGGAGTACCACTGATGGTTGAATCCTACCAAAACAACACAGTCTGATGCATATTGACACTGTAGAGGGCTTTGTGCACTTCAAAAACGTAAATTAAGAGCAAGTACCCGACAATGGCTCTCCACAGTTCCTGTATTTAGTATAATGCCTCTCTTGCTAAGTGCTCGCAACCTTATTAAGAGCAATGAACTGAATTCAGCTAAGGAAAAAAGTGCTGAACATTCCAAGTCAGCTAGAGTTGTGACAGCTTGTTTATGACCCAGATTTAACTGTACACTTCCTGGGTTTCAATGGACTGGTTTTGGTAGCAGGGGGACTCCAGTGGTAGCTTCTGTGAGAAGCTGCTACAAACTTCCCCATACCCGGCAGAGCCAATGCCTGCCGGATCTGAGACAGACCCACTCTGGCCAAGGCCGAGCCCGTCAGCAGTGGTGACAGCACATCTGGGAAAGCATATTCAATAAGAGAACATGTTATTGCACAGCAGCAACTTCAGCCAGACAGGAGTGACAGTGTGTGAGAGGAACGGCCTTGCAGACACCAAGGTCAGTGAAGACAGAGGTGCAGGAGGGGCTCCAGGCCCCAGAGCAGAAATTCTGCTGCATGGAGGACCCCATGCCAGAGCAGGTGGATGTCTGAGGGAGGCTGTGACCCTGAGGGAAACCTGTGTTGGAGCAGGCTCCTGGCAGGACCTGTGACATAGGGGAGAGAACATCCTGTAGTGGAGCAGGTTTGTTGACAGGGGACCTGCACCGGAGCAGTCTGATCCTGAGGGACTGCATCCCATGGAAAGGAACTCACACTAGGGCACTCGAGGAAGAGTTGAAGCCTTTGGGAGTGACTGCAGGCTGGAGCAGGTGAAGAGTGAGGAGTCCTCCCCACGACAAGGAAGGAGAGGCAGAGAGAATGTGTGATGAACTGACTGCAAGTCCTCATTCTCTGCCTCTCTGCAGGAGACAAGGTAGAGAATTCAGGAATAAACCCTGGGAAGAAAGGAGGGGGTAACAGGTTTTTAAGTTTTAGGATTATTTCTCATTCCTACACTGGTTTGATTGATAATAAACTCAAATAATTTTCCCAAATCGAGTCTCTTTTGCCCCTGACTGTGATTGGTGAGTGATCTCTCCCCATCCTTATCTCTCCCCTTTCCAGCTGGGGAGAGGGGTGATAGATGGCGTTGATGGGCACCTGGTGTCCAGCCAGGGTAAAATCACCACAGCTACTTATGGCACATGATTCACTTTAGAGTTCCAACCACTAGAGTTCTTTGAGTTAGAACCCATTTTCTATTCAGTCATAGAGAACAGACTTTTAGTTATAAACTACAATGCAATTGATGGACAGCTCTCTTAATACTTTATTCTGAACAGAAGGAACTTTCAAATATTACGTTTTTTAAATCCTAAGGGAAACTTTTGTTAATTTGGAAAAGGGCAAAACATTTGATTTTATGAGAAGGGAAGGCAAAAAATATAGGGAGAGATTATTTTACCGAGATACCCTTTATACAGCAATTTCAATCACAGTTTGTCTCTCTCACCCAGCCCCCTCTTTCACTTTTCTGCTAGTTAAATGGATGCTTTTGGTGTCATTTTCCTCAAAAATATTGAATAAGGTTAATGAATCAATACGTGAAGACATTGAAAATGTCCTTAAATCATTAACATGTTATGCTGAAATAATAGCATTTATTGAGTTCTGTGAAATGAACATAGAAACAGTTAAAGTTCTGTGCATTCTGTAGTGTGTTAGCACAGGAAAATTGAATTGCATCATAACTCCTGCTAAAGAAATATAAATATGAAGATATTCCAAGAGAAATAATTAAAATATTTACATTAGTAATATTGCCAGTATGTGATGATAATTTCTAATGAGCAACCTTCTATTATTTAACTTGAATTTTAAAGCTTTGTATATATAAAAGAACCTAAACCATCAGTGAGTCACTGCAGAATATTTTCAACTGCTTCTTGAAAAGCAGCAAGGAAAAACCATCCAAAGTTACTTGCTCTGTAATTTTTCCTACAGTGAACAAACAAAGCATCTAGTCTAAGCAGTTTTGATGCATTTTTATACTGTCTAAAAAAAACCCTAAAATCATTATCAAGCAATTTTTGTAAATGTAAAAAGTCACAGAAACATGGCATCTGCTGTTCTTATGGGATTTTGTAGATGTTTATGAGCTTGGTTTGGATGTCCTCATCTCTGGCCAAAAATCCATAAGTGTGTTATTTGTTTTGGCTCATTACGGATCTGAGCTTAAGAACACTGGATAAGAATTTATCTGGGAACCAGTGAAAAGTCAATGCAGGTATTGGTGCACAGGTTTTTTGTGCTTTCTAATAGGAACTCAAGTTGCCAGGCAGGTATATCCTTCTCCACCACTGACTTCCAACTGGGTCATTTTATGTAGCTGCTAATAATATGTATCAGTAGTTGGCAGTGAGAAAGATAGAGATGGCTGCCATTGGTCCCTGCTACTGAAATAATGATTTGTAAGAGCAAAGAAGAAAAGCTTCTGGTAACTTTCATTTTGGCTTGATTTTGTAAAGTGCTTTCACATAAACTTTTTAGACACGTCAGTAATCTCTTCAATTCTCCAAGAAAATATCCTGCTGTTAAAGGTAGGAATATGTCCGTACTGAACTGAGGCCATGAATGGATGGCAAACACAGACCAAAACGACCTTTCTCATCTCTCACAAATTTTAACTGTTTTCCTTTTACCTGACTGGTAAGTTGGGCTCCATTTTAGAAGTCCCACTGACATCTGTGAGACTATGCACAATAGACCAGCAATCAGTGGCTCCATACGGGAAGACAAGCTTTTGACAGATTTTAGTATGTTAGAAAATCTCTCCTGCTGCCTGTTTTAACATGAAGGATAGGGAACTAGAAGGATTAACAGCCTGAATTGAAATACAGAGATTTTTTTGGAACACTCTAGGCAGAAAGAATCCAGTTGTATAAGCCAGCTGGAATTTTCACCGTTGTGCAAAAATTATCAATGAGTCTATATCTCCTGCATCAGAAATGACTATGTGTGAAAAAACAAGAATATTCTATTTGCTGCACCATAGCAAGTACTTTAAAATTATAAAAGAACTGTCATGGATATGTTATAAAACTGTATTCATATAAGTATTTCTATATTTTTCTCCTTCTCATCAAAGAACAGTTTCATTCTCTACCTCAAAAATTACTGAATCTTTGATAAAACTATTTCTTAGTGGAAAGCAAGATGATAAATATGTCAAAATGATGAGTAAACAATAATGACCTGCAGACTTTAAAAGCATAGAAGAGAAGCTGGAAGGGGTGAAAAAAAGGGGGTATTTAATGACACATTCTGCTTTCCTCTGTGTTGTGGTTTCTCAGGATCATTTAGTCTCCTTCCCTACTCTGAAATAAGTCAGGATCCTCCAGTGAGTAATGCAGCCTCATTTTAGTCCAGCTGTTGTCATCAATTATGGAGGGAATCTGCAGTGAGTAGGTGGTATCTTAGGTATCACAGTTTAGTGTTTTAAGCTAAGTGGACTAATTCTAGATTTCTGCGAATATTTTCAAAGGTTCATTAGTAGCTAAATAGCAACACCCAAAAGAAATGTCAATTGCCTTAATCCCTCTTAATTTTCTCTGTCTGTTGCGACTCCCTCATCAGTATGACAGAAATAATCCCACTAGTGCTCAGAGTATTTTTTTTATTATTTTTTAATTTACGAGTGTGAGTATGCATAGTGCCCACCAGCACATGTACCAATCTGACAGCCCCAGCTCTACAGCAGTAACCATAAAATTCAGACAATCCATTCAATAATGCAGATCTCTCAGAGACTTCTTCTCCTTTCAAACTGAGAAAAATAATACCATCCTACTTCAGAGAAAGGAGGAAAAATGTATTAATTTTTAGGAAACAATTACCTTTTGAAATGAGTGAAACAAACTGGAACTGCTACCCATCAGTGGAAGAATATTTTTCAAATCTATTTTTCTTTAGATTTTCCTGATCAGCAATCCCTATTTCTTAATATATATTATTGAATCAATTCTTTAAACAAAGAAAAAAGATTAAATTAAAGAAAGTATTGTCCAATTTAAGAAACATACTATGGTTATTCAAATTATTTGTTTGAAGTTGCTTAATTACAATTGTGATTACTCTCTGCTCTTCCTGCAGACTGTCAATATTCATATAAACTGCCTTTTTTTTTTCTCCAGAATTTTTTGGATTAACCTTTTACTCAAACAAGCACAAAATTTTATTTTAAAGCAACTGAAATACCTATATTTTTAAAAGTAGTGTTCCTACAACATACACTGGCTATTTGGCTCTACAGAAAACAAAAGTACATGAGTACATGTGCATTTACACATGCAAAAATCATAAAATACTTGTTCTGATGAATCTAGGAAAGATTCACATCACATATGTCTGATGGGCTTCATCTAGGCTGGCATAATTTAGTGTATAGTTATAAAAAAATGCATCCATCTAGAAAAACTTTCACAATCTCAGATTTCAGCCTACTACAAAAAAAGGTAAACATTTTTAAAAGCAGATTACAAAGCTGCCGATTTTAAATGTTTTTCTGAAGAAAGACACGAGGTAACAATTACAAAATGTCCTAGTTACACTGCAGTTTCTGTAAGAAAGAGAGCTTCATCTTTCAATATTTCTAAAAGAATGAGAAAGGATATGGTTTTGCTTGTAGTTTGCATTTCATTTCTCTAAGCTCATTAATTAGAGAAACCTTTTCTCTTCATTAAGTGTTAATTCAATCGCATGTGTCTATACCATGACTCACTTAAATATGTACATCTTTAACAGGAAAATGTTAGCAGTGGGAAATAGATAATAAAATCTTGTGTCAGCATTATCGTCAATTCCTTTAACATGCATTTAATAATTCTCATGAATTTAAAGTGTGAAGGTCAGTAGAGGAAAAGGTGAAAATGTTTCAACTTTCAGAAACTATTCAGCAGTAGATCCTCACAGTCACAATGTATTTGAGAAGAAATGTTTAAGATGTGGAAGGTAAGCAGTTCCTTTAACTGAGTTTAAGGCTCATTGGTTTGTTTAATCTGTATGTGGAAATCCCCTGTATATTTTAGAAATAAACCCATTTCCTGGTTTATAGTGAAGTAATGAAGACTGGGCTATATACATTCTGTTGTACAGTTTCATTTAAGTACTTTATTTCTGTACAGCAAATACCAGTGAGCCTGCCTTAAGAGGCATATAGGCAGTACTAGCAATATTAACTCTTTGATGATGTAATGAAATAACCATCATAAATAAAAAAAAAAAAAAAAAAAAAAAAAAAAAAAAAAAAAAAAAAGAAAAATCAGCAAACCTGGAATCTTTGATTTAAGGAGAGTCAACCAGTCATTTGCTTACTCTGTCCCACAGCAGCTTGGAAAAGATCGTCCCATTCTTAATTACATTTTTGGAGACTTTTACAAAGCAATGTCCCACCTTTCCCAGTGTAAATGTTTCGGGAACTGTAAGTAAAGAGTATGAAAGCCTTTCCCATGTTTCACCAATCTGTTTGAAGAGCCTGTGGAGATACCTGACAGCTGATAAAGCTGGCTTTTGGGAATGTTCTAGTTTATAACGAGGACTGTGCTACTTGATGGCAAGCCTGAAGAATGGCAGGTACTTTTTTCTCCCTTGTCTCCAGATTCCTATTACCATTTTTCAAACATATCACTGAGGGCAGCATGATACCATATAAGGATATAAAGTCCTAAGTGAATATATTACACTGCTTCTAATAAAGCACTGTGAAAGGTGATAGTCTCATGTAAACTATCCCATTACTTCAGAGAACTGGCCCTTAAGCAAGAACTGTAGTTATATGCCAAAGTAAAAGATAAAAAATGCTGATATTTGTCTTGTGTAGATGGAAGCTTGTATCCACAAAGAAAGTTTTCATTCAGTTCTAGTCAACATTTAAACCAATAATTATTCATTTTACTACTAACAGTTTAGATAAGCATAATTGGATATTTGCTCAACTAATAATCCAAGGCAATGTACTTAAACTGAAAAATGCAGCACTCAATTATTCTCAATTATTCTTGATGGAAGAAGCAGAAGTCATTCACCTCTGCCAGAATGAATAGACTTTCAGAGGGAAAGATGCTGAGGAAAGTAACATCTTAGAGGTGTGTAGATATACAGCCCCATAACAGAAGACCTAATCCCATTTACCAGCTAACCTTCAGTCTGCATTTATTGATTTGACTGCTGGGATGCACTATGTTATTCCTTTAGGGATTAATCAGCCTTCTCTCAGCAATAATATGGTCAACTTCACTTGAAAAGGTGCTGAATAATGAAGAAGATCACAGCAAGGCACTCAGCAAACCTAAAGAAAGAAAAACTGTAAAGTCAACATGACTTTCACATTTACAGAATGCAAATTTCAAACAATTAAACAAAACAAGCAATTTCAAATAATCAAAATTTCAAACAATCAAAAAACCAAACAATTAATTGAAAAAGCTAGTAATTCTGATCGAATACAGTTATCTTGGCATTTACTATATGCTTTAGTTTTCATCATTCTTAAGATAAAACTTGGCACAGATTTTTTCTACACAGAAGTGTAGAAAAAAGAGAAAAGAAAATTTCCCTATTCTGTGACAACTCTGAAAATTATTCTCATCTTGAATTGGAGGGATTAGTTTAAAAATTTTATAAGGGCTCCTTAACATCAACAATAATTAATACAGGAAAGAAACCTGAAAACTTTCCTACGCTTCATTTAGGTTACTGAAAACAGCTTCAACAATATATTACAGATAAATTACATTTTTTAAACAAAATATTCATATTTAATGAAAAAGTAAAAAATTAAATTAAGGACCGACTTTGCAACAGTACGAAAACACTGGTTTCCAACTAAAAACTGAATTGACAATTGTCAAAAATTTGGTTTCAACAAATATATTCTAAGATAACCAAAACAAGTACAGGAATCAGGTGGTGGAGGGCAGAGGGACCTTCCCCACAATATCTCAAACAGATGCTACTAGGAGTTAGTACACTGATGCATGTGCCAAAGTTGTGTAAAATATTGTGGAATAGAAACTGAGCTGAGTAGCAAATAGATTATTCACAACATTGTTGGAATTGTGGAGGAGAACAAGTGTCCCAGCAGAAGTCCCATAGTGAGCAGTGGGGTTTGCACCAGCTACGGTGGGAAATGAAATCCTGGATGCATTTCCTTTCACAAACCAGAGAAATGAAAAAACCATGTATGATTAATGGGTGGAAAAGATCATTCTATTTCCTACTCTCCTTGTGCAATCCCAGCTGGAAACTAATCCCCACACAGCTGTTCGCTCACTTCTCTCTGGTGGGATGGGAGAGAGAATTGGAAGGGTAAAAGAAGACTCGTGGTTTGAGATAAAGGCAGTCAAATAGGGAAAGCAAAAGCTGCACACACAAACAGAGCAAAACAAGGAATTAATTCACTACTTCCCATGGGCAGGCAGGTGTTCAGCTATCCCCAGGAGGGGCAGTGCTCCATCATGTGTAACAGTGACTTGGGAAGGCAAACACCATCAGTCTAAACCTTTCCTTCTTCATTCCCCTAAGTTTGTATGCTGAGCAACACCCAAAAGAAATGTCAATTGCCTTAATTACCCTATGGTCTGGAATATCCTTTTGGTCACATGGGATCTGCTGTCCCCACTGTGTCCCCTCTCAGCTTCTTGTGCACCCTCAACCTCCTTGCTGGTAGGGTAGTGTGATGGTCAGAAAAGGCCTTGATGCTCTGTTACCTCTGCTCAGAAATAAGGAAAACACATCTGTGCCATCAATGCTGTTTCCAGAACAAATCCGAAACATAATGTCATACAAGATATTATGAAGAAAATAAACTCCATCCTGGAAAGGACCTGCACACATTTACAGGAAATATTCTCTTTAAATACTACATTCGTGAATCACCTTGTGACAATTAATCAGAGTCCATGTTTTAATGCCATTAAAAACCACCAAACAAAACCTCAGTTTTGACAATATTTCAGTGCAGCATTTTTTAACTTAAGGCTTCTGTCATCATCTTATTTTGAAGACAGGTGATGTCTGGAAAGGGGTATTTAGAACTAGGAAAGTACAAGAAAGAAACCTGGTTCTTCCCTATTCTCCTGGGACACAACAGCAGGTACAGGAGAAAGGGAAAGGCCAGGTCATTCCTCATTCACTTTGGAGCCTTATTCTAATTGCTTGAGAGATCATGTATGGGGAGGAGAAAGTAGGCAGGACACATACGTGGACACACCCACAGCCAAATGGGTTGGGGAAAACAGAGCCACTTACTCTTACTGCTGTTAATTCAGAGCCAGGTTGGACTCCAACAATGATGCAACAAGTGGACAATGCAGACACATCGACTCTCTATAAGCTGCTTTCTAGATTGCTTCTGTGAAAATGATTATTTTTTTCTCCCCAGCCAAAAATATTAAAGCAGTCAGGGTTAGCATGATGAGGTGACTCTATGCAGAAGTTGTCTCAAGGCAACAATTTTCAATAGCATTTCCCAGGTGGATAAAACTGCCACTGAAATTCCAAGATTTTGTGTCCATATAAATGTATGTAGTTTCATAGTAATTTATAGCTTCAACAATTACAGCAATGACAGCCTGAAGCCAGGCAAGGCTTTCCCTCGTGCCTCAGACTTCAAGCTGAATATTTCATTTATGTGACACAACTTGCTATGAAAACTACTGTTCTGGAATTACAAACAAAATCACCTTTAATATTGTTTTTCAGATTATTTAGCAGGAAAGAGTTAATGGCACACTCTCATTCTGAATTATCACTTTGTTGCCAGAACAATGATACATATAACTATCTGACTAGCTTTGTGCTGTACTTCATAACCAAGGCTGTCTCTACCCTTAATTATATAAAAAACTTGATCAAGCTAAATTCCTGATGCCACTCTTTATTTCATCTTTGCTACCCAAACCAATGTTGTGTTCTGTGGTCTTATTAAGGATAATGTAATAAAATGATGCTTCTGACCAAAACCCAGGACCTTTGCCCCTCACATGCCCTGCATCTCATCTGAAGGCCACAGTACTCAAGACAGTTTCACCAGATTATACCTTTAATTTCTGCAAAACTAAGCAATGTACCTGAATTAATTTATATCTACAGTAAATTACACAATTTACTCAAAATAACTACACTGTTATTTAGGAAAAAAGACCTTCTAGTGCTGAGATAACAAAATTAATTTTGCAGGTACAGCTGTGCAAGTAACTGATTGTGTTGATATGTCTGCTGCACCAAAAACAATGAAAAAAATATTAGTATTTAACGCAGATTAAAAAATAAAGAATTTCGGATTTACATTCACCCTATCCCCTCACAATGTAATTCTCAGTCAAACTAAATACTGTCTATTGGAGCTAAAAATAGAAAGTTTTGTTTTGTTTTCTTCTTGATAGCCCTTTTTTTGGGGAGGGGGTTGTTTATTTTGGTTATTTGGTTTTGTTTGTATGTTTTTAATGTAACCAGATTTGGGGGTGAGACTTCGTTTTGAAACAGGAAGTTGAAATGCAAATTTCATTTTGGGTTTTTACGCACATACAGAGACACCCTGATCTCTTTCTTCTTCCCATCATTCATCTCTCTGTCCTCATAACAGATTTATTTCTCAGTGAGCCTGGCCATAACCCAAATCTCAAGCTGTAGAGGCACGTAAAACAAGCCAAGTCCATCATCTTCACCATTTTTTTTTTTTTTTTTTTTTTTTTTTAAGGCTGGATACTGGGATGTTACTCATTGATCATTCCCATTAAAATTGCCACAAATACATGACTGAATGCACAGGTATGCAGTCAGAGCACCTCACCCTTCCTCCATCATCCTGTTAAAGGCAGCTTTCTGAACAGTTGTTATATCAGTGCACCAAATCTGCAGACAGAAACAGAAGGAGAAAGGTCTGTATACAGTAACTATATGAGAGTGCAAAGTCCAAAAGACAAATGATTGTGGAAGAAAAAGAAGATAAATAGAAAAGAGATATTTTACCCATAAAATAGTAGAGAAACAAAATTCTAAATGAACACTAATGTGTGAAATTATACCACATGTATATTCTGTCTCAAATTCAGCCAGTTTATGACTTTCTCTGTTTTTTTTTCCACCAGCTTTCAACGCTTCTTCTCTTTTCCCAAGCCATGGTTGAGGGTGGAGCAATTTAAATACTCTAAGTACAAGAATTTAGCATAGCCATTTAATATTTGTTGCACAGTAGGTGTGCAACATTAACAAATTAATTAATGTTAACAAATGTTGCACCATTAAAGCTTTCCTGTAAAGTTTTTAGATCAAAAGCAAAAAATGGCTTGGAAATACTTAAACTCATAATTGAGCTAAACTGATTCCTGAGAACTGAAGGATTGTAAAGCATTATATAGGATCTTTTCTATTAAGTAATCAAAAAATGTATTTTATAAAGCCCCTATTGTATTTGTACTCTAGTTACAGATTTGTACTCTGGTCAGTGGTGAATCCTGAACCCTGTTCACATAATTGGCTGTGACACCAAGGTAATTTTGTGGTGTTTGTGTTTAAAGTATAAGATAAAAGGTAGTGTAGAAATCACATCCCAGCAAGAAATATTTGTCATGTAAAATATTCACCAATATTTGCAGGGGTTCCATTTGCAGCATTTTCTTCTGAACTGTTACCTAAGGCTAGTTATACAGCAAGCTGGAAAGAGTAGACCCTTTTTGTTCTTTGCACTTCCCATCCACTTGGCCCTTCCAGGAAGAAAGGAAAAGCAGCACCAGTGGTTCCCCGCATATCTTGTGCTTCTTTCAAACTGAAAGCAGACAAATGTGGGAGGAACTACCTACATCTGCCTGCACAAGAAGCAATAAAGAACTTAATAAGCAGGTCTAGGTCATGACAAACAATACAGAGGACAAAATAAAGGAGCCTTTTTTCCCACAAGGTGTCCATTTGGTTTTACACTATTGTGTTCAGTTGTGACATTAATTAAAGCCAGTGCTGCTTTGAATCATTATAAGTCGTGAGGTAATTTTTTTGCTCTAAGTGCTCTCCATCTCAAGCCTTCTGGGCACACAATGATTTGTCTAGTGTATTGTCTATTTAGCTTAACCAAATACATCTCCAGTTATCTTTCCTCATACTCATTACTATATATTGCAGTGAGAGCTTATTGCCTTATGAATATTTTCCATAAATATTTCTTAGCTAAGAAAAGAGTTTCCTGCCAGAACACTTATAAGTTTCTTGCAAATTTCATTTCTAAATGAAAGAAGAAAGAAAAGAGATTTTTTGCTTTGCTATGAGCTTTTCTAATTCCATTGACTTTTCAAGAAGCACACCTGATAAGGACCAGCCTACTTCAGGAGGCAAAAGATGAAAATCAGTCTACTTAGTAAATCATTGGAAACTCAGCCAGAGAGTAGTGAAGGAATACTGTGAGTGACAAAAGCACTGAGTGAATTTTGTCAAATATACTTCACCATTTCTTCTATGTTTAAAATTGTCTCCAACTTATCCAATACTGCATACTATCATCTAATGTTATTTATGTTTCCATTCCTGAGTAAGGAGTTTTTAGCATTGTCCTGTAGCACAGTGCATGGGTTGCTACATCTGGCGAAAATAGAAGACAGCATTTTTTCAGAAGAACTAGGGGATTTACACATTTACTTTTATTCTTCCACAGTAAGAAAGCAATCTGAGCAGGCACCCAGGCATTAAAAACTTCCATGCATTTCTAGAAACTCTGTTTTGAAAAATAATGATACAATCTGTTCTTGAGAATGGTTGCAATGAGTTTTCTAAGGAATTTTAGGTGAATGCTTTTGTTATTGATACAATGCATCTTTGAAAACAAGCTACAGGGATGCACCAAAAAAACACATCTCTCGCTTTAAACTAAGGATTTACTAATCCCCTACCGTGGGAGAGTGGTTAGCTGAAGTAGGCCATGGCTCAGCTGAGGCCCTGTGCGAGCAGAGTTTGCAAGTGCTGAGATAGCAAGGGCAAAGTGACCTTGGAGAATGTGGAAAGTCCCTGGCCTCAGTCCAGGAGGAACCAGGAATGTAATCATTATTGCTGCTGTATATAAAGAGCTGTCTGGGAATAATAAATCGAAGCTTGCTTATCACTCACATTGAGTCGTGTCTTGCTTCCCTCGCCTGGCGCTCCCCAACACCCTACAAAAAAGTTTAAAATATATTTGTATTTTTCTCTTCAGTTTAGTTCTCATTTTTATATTGATAGTTGATAAACCTGGTTTCTGCCTCTGTCCTTTTATCAGGATTTGAACCTCTGATTTAAATGTGTAATCATCCTTAGTTTAGCCCTTCCAAACATGATGTGGGTGAAATGTATGGCTACTTAGGATCTTAGAACACACTTTAATATTGACCTCATCACCTGAACAAATTCTCTGCTCATAATCACTGTTTCTTTTTTCAGGTCATCAAAATCCCATTCTTTAGGCTAGATTGTGCTTGTCTACAAAGTTGCCCTGAAAAGAGTCTCTTCCAGGCTTAGTTTCAATAAGTGACACCATTGCACTAGTAATTTTTTCTCAGTTTTCCCAGTATTTCCAAAATTATGTACCAGCAGGATACTGGGCCTGGGCTCTGCCTCTTTCCTGTGAATTGACTAATGATGCTGGTGAGACACTAAACAAATCCCTACAGTGTAGTAGATGCTTGCAGCCATAAAGCCTTTTCTGCCCCATAAAGGATGATGTGATTCCACACAGCCCTTAGTATACGCTGTCCTGAAGTGACACTGCTGAGCCATTTGTGCACAGCAAGAAGTATGAATCTGTCTAAATGACTGTTATTAAAAGCACAATGTTGTTTCATGAAAACAGTTTCACTCCACATGAAAACAGCTCTTAAGAACAGAAAGAAAAATAAAAGTAATGGGGACTATTAATGGGGTGAAAAACACTCAGATCCTTTCTCTCTTATCTTTGTAAAGCCAAATTATCCTATCACAATGAAAACATGATGCTATTTGCAATAAGTATGCAACTTCAAAATTACCTTCCACCTGTAGACTAGTTTAACATCATAATTAAGACTTTCTTTTCTCATGTAATGTCAATTTGTATCGAAAGAAAAACAAAACAAAAACCCCTCGAGTATTTAAAATCACAACTATCAGTCTTTAACTTTGTTTTCTCATACAAGATGAAAGCTTTGATCACAGTATCCAACATAATAAATGCTCTAGTTTAGTTCTGCCAACAGGACAATTTTGCCTGGCACCATACAGGTTTGTTAGGCAGGAATTCCTTTCTATATACCCTTCTCACTCTAATAATTAAAAAATGCTTTAATAAATGTTTGCAACCTGCATTTTCTTCCTGCCAGAAATTCATTTCCCATCTTTCTCTTGTTAGTCATCACATAAACACAAACCGGTCATCCACCAGGCGTCCAAAATTTCTTATTCACAAATGAATTTCCCCCAAATTAACTTCATAGAACTGCACCTGGAATTAATTTTTTGCCAAAAATTCACTATTTGTATTTCCTCAGAAGCAAATGCAAACTGCATAGAGGAAGTTTCTCTTAGGAGTATTCAGTCTGTGCAACTAGAGACCACCTTTGTGAGATCTATCTCAATAAAAATATATTTATAATATGAATAAAGCCTTACCATTTTCAAAGTATGATACAAAAACCCAAAAGTGCAATCTTGTTCTGCAGCACTCGCTGTATTTGTGATTCAGCTTGTTTTCTGTGGTAGAAGACTCAGAATGCAGTGAGCAATATAAATAACTTAATCTTTCCCAGTATACATTTTCATTTATTTGTCCTAGTAGGAATATATGTATGGGGAAGAGAAAAAAAAAGAAATGTTTGCCATTCCAAAGGTAGAGTATGCAAGTGTCAAGAGAAAAAAGATCAATAAGACTCTGCAGGAAAAATATGTAATCAAAAATGATAATTGGAGACATCAGTCTGATCAATCATCTGTAACTGTGGACACAGATTGTTTGGTAACACCACGGACAGGTTTTGTTCCACAGAACAGACTGAAGTAAACTATGCAAATTATAATGAAGGACTACAAATGTTATAATGAAACAAAATGGTTACAAGTTCTTAATAACAAAAATCTAGTAGCACACTATTATAGGGGGAAAAAATATTTTTTAGAATGTTTTTGCTGCACGTAGTTGTGTCATATGATTTAACAACTTTATCTCAATTATTCCTGGAAGGGATTTTATTTTTTTTTCAAGGATTGCTTACAGTTCTGATAGTATAAATCAATGCTGTACTTTATATAACAAATTTAAAAAAAATAATTAATATATGTTTGTATTTATTTACAAAAAAACACAGAATCCTTTAGGGTGGAAAGGACTTCTTGAGGTAACCCAGTCAAATCCTGCTGCTCAAGCAGGGTCAGCTACAGCAGGTTTTCCAGGTCTTTGTCCAAGCAGGTTTTCAGTATCTCCACAGACAGAGATGCCACAAAAATTCTGGGCAATTTGATCTAGTGTTACCTGAGACTTTGACCTATTTCTGATCCCCAGCTATCATAGAATCAGAATCTCAGAACGGACCAGTTTGGAAAGGACCACAGTGGGTCATCTGGTCCAGTCTCCCTGCTCCAGCACGGTCATCCCAGAGCACATGGAACAGGATTGCATCCAGATCGTTCTTGAATATCTCCAGTGAGGGAGACTCCACAACCTCTCTGGGCAATCTGCTCCAGCACTTGTTGGCACACACAGTAAAAAAGTTCTTCCTCATATTCAGGGGGAACTCCCTGTGCATCAGCTTCTGCCCATTGCCTCTTACCTATTACTTGGCACCACAAAGAAGAGCCTGAGTCCATTCTCTTGGCAGCTTGACAGCTATGTACATCTTGTTTTCTTGCTGCCTTCCCAGACTCAACATAACTAACAAACTTCACTTAACTTTATTCCACTCTCAATACAGTGCTTATACTACCAATGAGTATCACTAAGAGGGCTGTAGTCTGAGTTTTATATGTGTGCTGCGAAAAAACTCTCACACAGTTTGAAAGAATCTAGCTTCACTATGAGCAAATCATGACTGAACTGTATAAAGATATTTTACAGTATTTCCTTTCACTATATGTAAAAATGCATAGAAAATTGGGAGAGACAGGGTGGAAAACCTTGCAACTTTAATTTCAGTCATAAAAATGTTGTATTTTCCTGTATGTCAGAACAAGATCTATCCATCACTTAAATTCTTTACATACAAATGCATCTTGGGAAACCTGAAAGTAAATTCCCCCTTTATCTAAGGCTCTACAAAGATGAATTTTTTTTTCTTTCAACCCTGTGTTTCTTCCATTAAACAGAACTGTATTGTACTATGGTTTGTTACTGGTGGAGATTCTATGGAATTATAGAACAATGACATCATAAGAGGCTGATACGCAAGTTATATTCTGTAGAGAGCTGTATAATTGTTATCTTGAGGGAAGCGTGAAAATTTTAAGTGTCTAAGCTAGTCTTTCTGAACACTACAGCTGATGTTCTCTCAGGTAATTTTTGTGGCACAGAATAAAGGCACTCTGTGCTTTCTCATCCAGGTATTATATGTGATTTTCCATTTACTCTATGTTTTCTTTTGTTTAAATTTGAATTCTTGCCTGCTGAAAATGCAAGAGCAAGTGGAAACAATACTGCACATCTTTGGCAACCTTCCATAAGTAAGAAAAAAAAAGAGGCAGGAAGAGGATAATATTTGCAACCCAAGTCTCATGAATCTATTCTGCTTTCTGATGAACACAAAAACAAGATCAAGAGGCAACACTTCTGGCATTAAAAAAGCCATTACAAGCTCACCCATTTTTTGTAAGGCACAGAAGGAGGAAATGATGCAAGCAAATTTTTCAATCACTTATTATAAAAGATAAGTACTTCAATGCAATTAGTTAGTCTTTTTCAAGGCAAGACACTGGGCTTATCTCATGTGGTGGGGGTGGGTACCAAGGTTTAAATTGATGTAAAGGCTACAAGTGTTGATATTTTGAAAGTGCTGATGTTACAGACCCTTACATTTACAACTGAGCTCTCTGGGTATTCTACCCAGCCACTTTTCACTTTTACCATTTTCTCATGGGTAATACAGCAAGAATCTTTGAATGCTTTAATTACAGCACTAATCTCACACTTCTCTCATCCATATGCCTTCATTTGTTCCAGGCCTTATGATCTCTCTCTCCTCTCCTTTGGTCTACATAGACAACTGGTAAGAAGTGTATCTGAATACTTTCTGGTTATTCTTTGCTGAGACCTCTGATTCTAGATGGAATATTTGTACAAATATGGTTCTGCAAGTTTAAGTGTGAAAGGAAGATAGTTTTATAAATTTTACAGTTTTAACACTGATAATTTAATAAAATATATATTTTAGCAAAGAGCAGCATTTTTGAAGTGATGATGGAGGAACCGGGGATCACAAGCAAGATTTGTGACTCTCTAAGAGTGTTCTAGGACATGTCAGGAGACACGAGTAGAAAGGATTTGAAGTAGTTAATGCTCATTCCATTATTTAAGTGCAAGAATTAAAAAAATGTTTACCATTATAAAAATATTCTACATTTATTTATATCATAAATATTAATTCAATACAGAATCCAGCTCTTTTTAGTTATACCTCAACTGTGATTTCTTATTTTTCATTTTTGCCAGAAAACTGCCAAGTGAAAGTCACCAAAGACACAAACACCATAGAACTGAAATGTGAAGATGCTCGTTTTTGCAATGTAATTATAGACTCCATAAGCACGCAAGGTACATGTTGAGCCAAAATCTTTTATCAGAGTACTTTAGAAGGTCTCATTGCCAAGGACACATATTAATGAAGGAACCCAGAGTCAGATCCATCTGACAGTACTGCCAGTAAATATGGAATTTATCTGTTTAAATAGCTCTGCAGTTATACTTTCTCATTTCACAGCAGCATCTGGCACTGTAATATACCGTAAGTCTGGGTTCTGTTTGTTTTAAACTTCATTGTACTTTTCCACTTATAAAAAAACTACTTCATATTATTCATCCTGCATTTAAACTAGAACCACCCTTGACTTCTCAAACCTAAATAGAATATTTCCCTGACTTTGAAAAAGGCACCATTTTCTCACTCTGTGAAATTACTGAGTAGAAATTGGTTTTGGTTTTGATTTCCTAGGGAAGATAATGAATCAGAATGGAAAATGGCATTTAGAAAAATCTTTAAAGGAATTAATTTTTCATGCTCAATAACATGAAATAAAGTGTAAATACCTGCAACAGAGGAGAAATAGAAAATACAGATACTCTTTAGTGGATGAGGAGGCTCTTGTTTTTCTCAGTCATTGCACATGGAAGCATGCTGTGCACTGCTAATTAGGAACCTGAGACTTCAAAAGCAAGTGAGAACAAGCTGGTTATCAAACCAAACTTGTTTCCACCCTTTAACTGAGGAGTCTCTTGATGAAAGGAGTCGAGTGTTGTTGATACAGCAGGGGTTTTTTTTATTATTCAGAGGATTATTTCCATATATGTACAAATTCAAAGTTTAATTGATACTGTTTTGGGACTCAAAGCAGTAGTGCCATACAATTTTCAGTTTTTTGAACGTTATTGATCCTGGCTGGACACCAACTGTCCACCAAAATTGTTCTAGCACTCTCCTCCTCACCTCAGCTAGACAGCGGAGAAAAAGTATAACAAAAGACGTGTGGGTCAAGATAAGGAGAGGGAGAGATCACTCACCAATTACCGTCATGGGTAAAACAGACTTGATTTTGGGAAATTAATGAAATTTATTGCCAATCAAATCAGAGTAGGGTTATGAGAAACAAAATCAAAATCTTAAAACGCCTTGTCTCCACATCTCCTTTCTTACCAGATTTAACTATGTTCCTGGATTCTCTACCTCCTCTCCCACAGAGGCACAGTAGGTTGAGGGATTGGGGTTTTGGTCAGGTCATCACATGTTGTCTCTGCCACTCTTTCCTGTTCTGGGGGAGGGGGGACTTCTCACACTCTGCCCCTATTCCAGCATGGGGCACCTCCCATGGGAGAGAGTATTCCATGAACTTGTCCCATGTGAGTCCTTCCCATGGGCTACAGTTCTTCACAAACTACAGCAGTGTTGGTCCCTTCCAAGGGTGCAGTCCTTCAGGCCTGCTCTTGCATGGGCCCCCCACGGGATCACAAGTCCTGCTAGAAAACCTGCTTCAGCATGGGCTCCTCTCTCCATGGCTCCATAGATCCTGCCAGGAGCCTGCTCTAGCTCAGCTTCATACATGGTCACAGTTCTCTTTGAGCATCCACCTGTTCTGACTTGGGATCTTCCACAGGTTGTAGGTGGATGTCTGCTTCCCCATGGACCTCCGTGAGGTGCAGGGGCACAGCTGCTTCATCATGGTTTGCACCACAGGGTGCAGGAGAATCTCAGCTCTGGCACCTGGAGCACCTCTTACCCATCCTCCTCCGCTGCCCTTGATGTCTACAGAGTGGTTTCTCCCACATATTTTCACTCCTCTGTCTTCAGTTGCACATTTTTTCCCCTATTCTAAAAAATGATATCCTAGTGTTGCCACCACTGTTGCTGATGGGCCTGGCTTTGGCCAGTGGTGGGTCCATCCTGGAGCAGACTGGCATTGGCCCTCTCAGACAGGGGGAAGCTTCCAGCACCTTCTCACAGAGCCGCTCCTGTAGCCCCTCTGCTACCCAAACCTGACCACACAAACCCAATACATAGGTCCAGTGAAGTAAGGGGGCAGTACTAGACCTTGGCTCTCATCCCAAAGTAGTAGATCTGTGCAGAACTGCAATGCTCTGTTTTGTGCAGATGTAACAGCTTGTCCAAAGATAAGTTTAGCATCAGTGTACAGGTAAGTATGTCCTAAGACTCTGTTTATCAGTTTATCAGTTCTGCAACATATACTTAAAATATTAAAAGTATATTCTGCTACTTATGGACAACTGAGTAGTTTCCCCACAACAACGTACGTTTCAGCTGCATTTAGTTAATATCTATTTTTTAATCTTCATAACTTGGACAAAATAACATAAAAAGCAATGTAAACTAATGGAATAAATTTAGATATATATTTGCTGAGCATTTCTGGCTTTGCAATAAAGAGTTACTAATTTGGGGGTCTCCTAATTTATCTGTATCTGCAATGTATCAGTTTCCAACTGCTAATAAATTCAAGGCTGTAATTGACTTTTCTCTGCTACACAAATCTGTAAAACTACTTCAAAGTGCTTCAGCTAGATGATAAAGCTCAAAAATGAGAAAGCTGTGCCCATCTAATAAGTTCTCAAAGGCTCATAAGGTTTATCTACAGGTTCCTAGAAAATACATGTTCAACTTCTGTGGAAATGATTTTTCACTTGCATTCCCCAAGGTCAATAAAACTCTTAGAATGCAATTGCAGAGTATAAATGCAATACTTTGAGCAACTTTCCATTATGCTGATTCACATTTCAAAATTTATATTTCACCTTCCCAGCAAAAGAAGTGACAGGATATACCAGAGGTTAAGCATGAAGTTAACTACAAAATGACAACTATGGTTATGAAAAGGAAGACATGCATCTGATTTGTAGAGGTCAAGTCATGACTTGTGTGGGCATCTTAAGTGGCAGCTAAGGCTCTACACTGCTCCCATAGGAACACATCTTGCTGCCCTATTTTTAGAGCTTCTGATAAGACGGCACCTAGAGCAGATATCTTTTTTACATTTAAAATTTCTTCCACCAATTTAATTTAAAAGAATATTAATATTTACAAACTGATTTAAAAAATCTTGACAGGAAATGTCAGCATTAACAAACTTTCTCCGAATGCTGAGTGTAGCAGTCCCCCAGAAGTGTAAGGATCAAAAAGTTGGATGAGAAAGAACCTTAATTTTCCAAGTTATTTTCTTACTAACAGAATTAATCATTATACAAATTTGTCTTTCATTATTCAATTCATATAAATTGTAATTGAGCTGATACAAGGTGCAGTACCAGAATGTGTTAAACCCCAAACGAGCCTCATCAAATTCCTCACACTCAGAGCAAGAAAATTTCTCAGTTTCCAAGAGAAGCTGCTTGTGAATATCAGCTAGTCAAACAAGTTGCCAATTCCTTAATATTATATGAATAGGTAGAGGTATGTTTCAACAACAATGGATATTCACCAAGGATATTGGGTAGCACTTAAATCTAATTCTCCTGACTATGCTATTCTCTCAGAGACTTCTGCTACTTGTTTGCAAGGAACTGTTCCTCTGTATGCAGCAATATTGAAAAGAATGGTGCAATTTATCCAGAAAATCTGTAAGTCATGGAAGACACCATTGCCATGTTAATCTGTAACCAACAATTAAAGATATACATCACAAAATGCAAAACAAAACCTACCAGCTGATCAAGTTTTTCAGACAATAAAGACAAAAGGAATTTTCCTTTTGTATCTTAGTGCTTTCAGTTATTCTTTCCACTACTCCACAAAGTTCTTCTTATAATGTCAGGATGAGTTTAAGGCTTTATTTTCCCTCTCAGGCTGTAGTCTTCCCATGCCTGCAATAATTTAAGTATCATGCTAGAGCAATCACAAGCTGTCTTTACAACTGAAATCAGAAATAAAATTACTTGAAGAAAAACTGCAGTACATCTCAGGACCACACTGATTATACCTTCGAAAATTCCTGTCCTCTGAGCAAGGGTAATCTAAATCTTAAAATCCTAACCTCTAAATCTTGAGAAAGTAAATGACTAAAACCTGCCACTCTAGTGTCACTGCTAGAGAAACACTAAATTGATGAATTGCTAATTGCTTTCAAGCCTGGGAAACATGGAAATCTTAACACTAAATAAAGTTACAAAGACTTTCCCACTGAACAGAAAGTAGAGAAATCAATAGTATGATCCTTCAACAGTGAGACTTAAAGAGACTCTGAAAGTTTCATTTTTGTAAATCACATTAAAGGATTAAAGGTGTTAGAGAAACTTAAATGTCTTTATTTTTGTGTCCAAAATTCTCTCTCTGAAGGTCTCCATAATAAGCACTTTAACATAAATAACATGTTTTAGTGACAGCAGTAAAATATGACCTTTTAAAACCACTGAAATTACTTCTTATGTTAACTACCCACATCAAAAGGGGCATTAGACCTTTCCTACTTTTTATTTCCCTTCTAAGTTTTACAAACAGCAAAGTATAATGGAGTCTTAACAGGATATTAGACTCAATGCTTGTTTTTACGAGCAATGTAATTTTCCATCTATCCTTATCTTCTGGTTTCCTTTCATCAACAGAAAATTATTTAAATTGAAAAACCCCAGTTTTCTCCTGCTTTTTTTTTTTTTTTTTTTTTAGTTGGGTTAAGTGGGAAATTGTTGCATTAAGATTCTGGAAATCTGGCAGAAAATAAACCCCCTTGCATTCCAGCTGGTCCTCAGAGATTAGAGGTGCTGGCTGCGGCTGGGCTTAATTTCCAATTAGAACCAATTCAGAATTATAAGACTGGTTGCATTCAGTAGGACCCCAGGTGCATAGTGTGGGTTACGTTATAAGTCTGGTCTCATTCGTGATTACAAATTCACAAATAGAGCAATTTATTGGAGAAACAGATATGAATTCTTTTAGCTTGCCAGTGATAAATTCACTAGACCTGCTAAGTAAAAGTGTAGCACTATGTATATGTGCTCCTGGGTATAATCTGAGATAGCTGAAGACACAAATCTTATAAAGGAGGCACCCCTGCTTTGGGAAGGAAAGAGGAGCAAGCCCGTCGACTTGTCTACAAGGTGGTTGTATTTTCATTTTCTACCACTGAGGATTTCAAATGCCAATTTGTACTTTTGGGAGAAATTGAGGACTCAAATATTCTGTTACTGCCATCATAAATATTGTGGTGGGGAACCCACTTATATGTAATGAGGGATACTGAAATTTACATAGAGATTACAAAGACTGTGGTCTTATGCAAGGGTGGAACAGAACTCTGACACCTTAATGTCACTCCCTCTTCCACCTGGTTTATTGCAGCAAGAAGGGTCATCTGGCCTCTGCCTGATAATCTGTCACCCCCTCAGCATACCATCATGCCTATGGAAATCCCATCACCACATATCTCATGGCTGTAGGTCTCATTCCTATAGAAATGCATACATTAAAAATTACCAAATAGACAGCATTGTGTTTTGGTTTATATTTTTTCTCTCCGAAGAAGAAATACATTAGTGTTATGAACCATAAAAGACTTTTTTTGCATGGGTAATTTTCAAATGGAAGAATAGGCAAATGCCACTATGTCCTATTAGCTCTTTGAATTACGCTCAGTTTGCATTAACATCTATAAACCTCTTAGATTTTAAAACACAGGAACAAACTACCAAGTCTCATATAAAGCTCATATGAGGACCTCTTGAAAAAAATCTGAAAGTTGAAGTATTTCACATAGATTTGCTCCTGTCTCCTTAATACACCCCACAGTACAATCAATAGTGAAAAAGACTGGGGCAACAGATTTCTGGCATGGGCCAGCAGCAAATAACTTATATTTTGAAGAAATATAATTATGCTCATTCCAATCCTACACAGTATATCAGGGCTCTTAAATGAAATTTCTGACATAACTACATTATCTTAATTTAAAGTTAAAACTTCCTTTTTAAAAGATAGGAAAATGTAGAGAATAGAAAGAAGAATGAGAGAAATGCTCACTACTGTTTTGCAAAGCAAAAGAGATTTGGACAGCTTGAGCTGGTAGAAAACTGAGAGAAGGAAAAGAGCAGAATAGGATGAACTGTTTTTCTTGCACATGTTGAATGGGGACAGATCAAGCCTCAGTGCCTGGTACTGGAACAAACTCCCTGCATGACCTTAAACCCATTATGAGATTGATCAGGAGGCCATCTGACTTCTATAGTGGATGAGTTTTTATTCAATTTTTAGACCAAGAACTTAATTTCTGAGATGTCACTTTCCTACTTTTCAGATGTCTGGGATTTCACTTTTCCCCATGTTTCATTGAATTTTACCTCTTTATACCACATCTCAGGTAGTAATTTGTTCTTACTGTAATGCAGAAAGGATAAAGTACTGCAAAAGCTGAGCAATAATTGTTCAAACTCTCCACCATAATACAGATAAGAAATGATATTACATTTTAATATTTCTGTACCTCATTTCTTGCTAAAAATCTGGAAAGGTTTTAATCGTATCATTTCTGCTCATAGCAAAAGAGAGTTGCATAATAACAGACATAAAAACCCCAAGCCAGATAAGGCATTGCCAGTTTTTCCCTCAGATTTTGCTTCTGCTATACTTACAACATTGAAATATAAATAGTGTTTATGACAAGAAACTGGTTAGACCCAAATCTGGCGGAAAATTAAAAGAAAGAAGCTTGTTATAGAATTCAGTGTGTCATCTTTTTTCCTCTCCCATTATGAATGCCTCAAAATCAACTCTATTTTTTTTCTTTTTGTTGTTCTTTTCATATTAGCCTCCCCATATTTTCCAGAAATACTAACAAAACTATTATTCTTCCATGCTGATATTTTTCCTACTCTGTTTCTGAACTTCTCCAATGCTGAAAGGAAGAAAAGATGGAAGACTAACCCTAATAAAAGGCTCAACAGTATGCCCCCCTTTCATAAAAAGTAAAAGCTCTAAATTTTAAAGCTCTAATTTCCTCTCTGCTTAGGAGAAGATTTAAGAAGGGTTTCTAATGGTTTTCTGATAATTAGATTTTATAAAATATTTGAAATACAATATATAGTGAATAATTTAGCAATTATTCAGGTCAGGGAAACCTACAGGGTTTTTAGAACACCGTATTTAAGTGAATAAAAGGCTTTTGTTTGATGAACATTGACTGTATTTATCTAATATGAAATGGATCAATATTCCATTTCATTTCTAAGTTTCAATTTTAGTTAAATTTTATTCTCTGGAATTTCAGAGTAAATCCAAGACAGTTTTGTTTCTTTGTGCAGTATATTAAGTTTCTGGGATTAAATGAAGGAGGAACATAGACAACTGTGATACTCTGTAAGATTTGCTCTATATTCAAAAAAATGACAACAAAAAGAGGTTAAAGCATTCTGAGATCTGTTGAGTTTTTGCTGGGTTATTTTATTTTCCTCCCTGAAAGCATGTCAGTGTGTGTGTGTGTGCATGGAAATAATAAAAAAAATTTCTACCTGCTAATGAAAGAATTGACCAAGATCTAAACTGCATTCTCTAACAAGCAGTTAGAGCAGATAAAATCAGCCGTCTGCACTTTTCTCCATATAATGACCAGCAGAATAAGTGTTGAAGTCAATGGATATACACCACAGATCTGTATGATACATAATATTGGAATAAATAAATAAGTGAATACTGAAAGACAGAGAAACAAACAAAAAAAACAACAACCACAAAAAAAGTCAAAACACTAACTGGAACAGCAGCCTTCAATCACCAGACAATGAAAACCAAGATATATAAAGCAATATATGTTTTTTAATGTGATTTTTGCCATTTTGAATTTGTTGCCTTTTCCTTCTGATCTGGCTTGGACACTTGAGGAAAACATGCTTCTGGTTAGAGAAAAAAGATAAGTATTCAACCAAAAACTGTCTGGTCAGCTAAATTCTAGCAAGAGATAGAAGCCACCAAGCTAAAACAAAAATTACAATTAATCTATCCAATCTGAATGACAAAGAGGGCTTAATTTTCTGTTGGGGATAAACTCAGGCCTGCACAAACTGGTGAGTATGATTAGAAACATGCTACTTTAATTTGGGAAACAAACAAAAACCTCTGAGGGCCAGTATCCTACTAACATCTATGTAATCGTTTTTAAGAAAACATGAACACCTTGTTCGTTTAATCATAAATGAAATGAAACTCATGCTGCAAAACACTGACAAAAAAAGTAGCACCTTCTGGCATAAACTGACTTCATACTCCTAGAGAGGAAAATAACCTGACAGCCTGTCAAAAGTGTTGTTTTTACCACTCTGCTGCCTTTGCCCCCTCCTGAGCTTAATCTTAGGCTGTTTGCAGATCTACTTCTTCTAGAAATGCAAACAATGCTGGTGCCAGGAAGTGGCTTCATTTATCTTATGATACTGAAAATATATTACACATTTTAGGACCACTCAATAACTAGAATATTTTCTGTATTTATTTCCAAGTCAAGTGTCCTGAAGATTGACTTATGGACCTATGTCTTTATGGATCACTGAAGAACATCACCGATACTTCGAGTTATATCCCAGAGATGGGCACAAAAGAGCACAGTACTGCTTTGAATTCAGAAAGCAGAACATATACTTTAGCCTGGCACAGGAACAGTTAGTAAGTCTTTCTCAAGATAAATTAGTTCCTTCTCAGCACTATGTAGTCACAGCATCTTTGTAACGCTGTGTAAACATTAGATTCTCTTTTCAGCACAGAGAAAGTAACTGTGAAACAAGAAAAACCAAATAGAACCAACTGTTCTTACACCAGCATCTGTATGACCTGTTAGTCACAGGTCACATGTCAGTTGACATGACAGAATGCCGTAACAAAAAAAAAGCCCAAATATTCTGACACTTGAATAGGACTCCAAAAAGTTGTGAGGCATCAATATGCAAAAAAGGACTGGAACACTGAAAAACACTGTCAGACCAGTTTGACTCAGAAGTGAGATGTTTAGGAGGAGAAAAAAAAAATATCTGGAAGAATGCCAGAATGTATTTCAGCTGTGTCCTGGATATGGATGACTAAGGATACAGAATCTCCAGCCACCTGTTTGCAGAGTAAATATAACACTCTGAAACTCTGAAGAATGAATGCATACACAGAAGTTTCCTAATTTTTATTCCAACTTATCATCTACTGGCCTCCAGTAAAAGCCATTCCTTTTCTCTGGAAGCCTTGTCCATCTTTTGTGAGTACATAAATGACAGGACCAGGAGAACTAGCAGTGGCATAGGCACAAAGCATACAAAATCTCAACATGGACATGTAGCTCAACAACCCAAAGTGAGAGATTCCAAAATATTCTCCTCAGGGAACTATAGGATGAGGACTGGGAGGGAATTTGTAAGATGTAGACTGATAAATTTGTGAATTGGTATATAACTTCTTTCTGCAAGGGCAGCAGGCTTCATTTTATAGCACAAAGATGGAAAGACTGCTATACAACACACTGCCAAAACATCTTATCCAGGATCAAACATATGGAAACGCTTGTATACCTTGAACAGATAACTCACAGGTTGCTGTTTTCAAGAAAAGGCATTGCATCTAAATTTCCATGGAAGCCTTTCAATAGAAAAGATGGCAAAGCGCCAATCTATCTCCATTTTTTTATAGATAGCAAACAGCATCCAGACAAAAATCTCTTTAAAGCAAAACCAAATTGTACAGGGAATAGTCTTATTTCTCCCAAAAATGGAAATATGAGCATTTTATGTTGCAATCACTATGAGCAGTTAATCTTCTTTCATGAATTCACAGTATTGTCTTCCTTCTGATGAATTTTAGGTAAAGAGCCTCACACCTTAGTCATACGTGCTTCAAAATGGAGAACACAAATGGTATTTTATTCTAATTTATTGCCTTAAGTGAGCATCATATTACTCTCCAGAAGAATCTAGACCAGTCTGGCCTCAGTTTATCTTCCTCCTACGAGCCTAGAAGACATAGAAGGAACCCAGGGAGACTTCTTCCTTTCCAAATGTAGCATAAATGGTCGTAATGCCCTTGCACTGCAGTACAGAACTGTCAACAGTTTTAACCCCAACTACTACAAAAGTAGATGCAGCAATCTTGCTCACTTAGACAAAGTATATCCACAGTGCTGGTGTAACAAATCTTTGTCTTAGCGGCTACTTTATCACTCCTGGAATATTTTTTTTTCCTAAGGATTGATAGTTCTTGTGTTATACAGCATGCAATAAGTTTGGGAATTAGTTTTTGTATTTACATGACTGCAATTGCACAGCAAATCTACTGTCCAGATTGCAGAGTTACTAATGCATTTCAGCAAATTGTTAATACTGTAGTACTGATCTGTAAGAGTATAGCTGTATTATGAAAGCAACAGTGTATTTTAACGTAGCACAGATTTAGTTGCATTGAATCACATGAAAGAAGGTCAAAGGCTAAACTTATATGCTGAAGAAATTAAGAAATTTGTGCAAAAATAATTTTTGACTGCTTTTAGAGATGTCTAATTGCTTCAGATGTTTTCTGTTCTGCTCATGAAAGACTGAATCAGTCAGATTCTACCTTTTATTGAGAAAAACTGTGTTTATTGAAAGGCTGTTTTATGTGAACAAAGTACTGAACTAGCATATCTCCTAAGGCATAAGGCCGGATTCAACCCCCTGGTAGTGTTACTATAGAATAAGAATTGTGGAAAAACCCTGGAGCATCCTTTCATCCTTTCATCTTTTCAGGGAAGAGTATAAGCCAGGAAAAAACAGTGAAAATATATTAGTGAAGAAGAGCATGATACAGCTATGCATCTCTGCACTGATGTCACCTTCATATCTTGTTGAGAATCATTATTCTGCTCTAGGTCAGTGTAGAAAGACTACTGCATGTTCCTTACCCCACAGTTCTTAAAGATATTTCTCATATAAATAAAATAAGTTTGCACCACATGAAAGAAGTACTGAATAGATGTTGGAGTCCAGAATGCAGAGAATATTTCTCTACCTGTTTTTAAGTATAAAAACCCCCCTTGTACATCAGCATTTCTGACCTTTGTCCATGGAGAAATCTATATACTCTCAGGGAAGACTTAAAATTTACACTGGTGTGAACTAGGTGATGGGATATTATGCAAGATTGTCACAGGGTGCAAAATCTAGACGTTTTAGGTTGGTTAATATAGTAAATAGATAAAAGCAAAAAACTTCAAAATGGAGGATAATAGTTGTCTTTTGGACCTTCTTCTTCTCCTAATACTCCATATTCTGCGGTAGAGGTAGTTTGGAATGATTGGATGGAGAATTCCACAGTTCCCTTTTGGCGTGATAAGGTGAATTACTGAACATTGGTAGAAAAAAGAAAATATCTTTTAAGTTTTAATTGGATAATTTACCTTTAAAAGAGTGTGAAATCAAGATAATGCCGCCATTTTTGGCATTCTTTGCTCTGTGCAATGTCTAATGCCTGGCTATGGGCCACACTTCTCTAGTAAGACTTAATAAACAACTATCTACAAGCTAAGAAGACAGAAGGTCCTATTCTTTATGGCGTCTAGCAAAAGATATTAAAATTCCCTCATCAGGGGAATAATAATCGAGGCACAAAACCTGACAAGTATAGAACAGGATCCTCCCCATACATTACTGCAGGAAAGGGTAAAACACTTTATTACAACACTTGCCTGGGATTTTAGAGGCGATGTTCCTGACTGAGGAGTTATACAAATGAACAGCAGATCCTCCATGTGTTTGTAGAATCATGCATGGAGAGCCTGCATAGATGTAAGCTACGTTTCCAGCTCTGCCATGGGTTTGCTCATACTATTCTTGGTAATTTATTGGACTTCACTGCCTCCCTGATAGGGTGCTTTATGTGGGAGACAACATGCCACCGTTCATGTCCTCCCTTACACTTGCATGAAAAGGACAGAATGTTATTGATGGTAAATAATGTATGTAAAATAAGAATTTTGAAAGAGATAATAGGTTTAAGCATGCTCTTTCAGAATATATATCTATTAGAAAATCTTTTTAATTTTTTGCCTGGAAAGGGCAAAAGGAAACTATTTTATATTTTTCTACTATTCTACAGTTTTTTTCTGTGAACAAGAGAAATATTTCAATATTGAAGTATCTAAATTTACAGTTATTGTATTTTTTCACAAAAAAGGTCATTAGTAGATGACAAAATGATTTACAATATCTCACACTTGCATATTCCTGTATGTAACTGCTACTTCCTTTCATCTACTAAAGAAAGGGCATAAATATAACGTGTAGTTTAATTTTTCTCTGATCAGAAATGGTGAAACATAAATGACAGATCATTGAGCTTTTTTCCCCACCCTTCAGATCATGTGATGGTTCATCAATCCTTATACTACCCTTGTACACTGGCTATAATTACATGTGAATATGATATAAAGATTAACTGGAAGAACAGAAAGTAGAGACCTCCATTTAGGTAACACTATGAGTAAATTAAAATCATTATGACCCTGAAAAATTCTAGGAATATTTTGACTCATATATGTAATCCAAAGTCATTCAGTACTCTATATAAGCAATATTGATATGATTATTTCACAGAATTCTCATGCAACTTATGTAATCTTTTCAACACATAAAAATCTATAATAAAAATTAAAATCTTATTTTTTTTCAGACTGCAACGGTAGCAATCTGAAACAGACCACCTGTAATTTCTGAGAGATTCTTTAGCATAAAGCAATAGTATGGTATAACCCAGCAACTGACTTTGCTGCACTGCAGGTAGAAATGGAGTAACTTGGAGTCGATGCAAGTATGTTTATTTAAGAGTTGGTATGGCTAAGAGCTAAATTTTAAAGTACCAAAGGAGAAAATTCCCAGCTATGACTACAGCTCACTTTTAATAAGCTAAGCAACACTTTATAAATTATAATTTCAGTCAAAAAATTATCAAATTTAGTGGGTAAAAAACACACACATGTATTCATGTATCAAACGTGTATTCATGTATAAGTACATGCACATATATACACAGAAAGCTTATCTTTTTCCTACTTACATGTGTGACTTAAGAAGTCAGTTTGCTCATGCTTACTGATCACTCAAAGTATAAAACAGAAGAATGCAGGCAAACAGATATATATAAATAGCTGACAAAGAGTTAGCCTGAAATCAAATCCTTTGTGTAAGCACAGAAAGTAATTTCACAGAATCACTGAATATTCTGAGTTGGAAGGAAAACTTTAAATTAGATTATGTAAAATTAGCTAATTAGCCAGACTTGAAGCGAGGGCCAAAACATGAAATATTTTGGTAGTGCATGCATCACTTTAAATTATTACCAAACTGAAATGATGCTTTTTGGATCAGATGCAATGCAAAATTACTTTTTTATTTGGGACCATTTCCTATGGATTATTAAAGTAGACATAAGTATAGTTTCTTCTGATCTTGAAATTTGTAGAACAGAATGCCATAGTAAACTCCACCCAAACAATCAAATATCTGACATAAACCAAAGATAAGATTATTTTTCATTGTCATTTGATTCACAATTATTTTTTTAAAAATTTGCAGAAGGAAACATATGGAAAAAAGTACAGGTCGCTCAGACTTAGAATAGCTAAAGTATCAAATAATATCAAATAATTATTATTTATCTTTTATAATGTTCATTGTTTAAACTCACTGGTCTGACAATTACAGTCAGCTAATATTCTTTCAATTGAAATCTTCTTGGTCTTGCCAAGATTTTAGAATGATTCATAATAAACTGGATTGAATTAATAATTAAATAGCTATCATTACTTCCTTTATGCAGGATATTAACTGTGGTCAAAGGTCACTTAGAGCACAGCTACTACACTGTGTATGTATTAAACAGAAATAATAGAAAAATATGCTTTGATAGCCTAATAGATATGTAATACCTGGAAAGCAATAATTTTGGAACACCTTAAATTATTCTTATTAAATTATTTTGGAATAGATCATGCTATTCAGGAGTCACACAGACCCCAGATGTTCAACCAGGACTTCCATCCTCCTAGTATTTGCTGGAAGCACATTAGGGTTGAGCACATATATCCAGGAGCTATACGGAGTGTCCTGACAATATGCCCTGGACATATGTCTTGACATATGTGACCTATAAACCAAAATCAGGAGATACTCTTCTGAACTGGATAATTCCAAAGGAAGAACAACTGGTCAAGTTGTGAAAGCAAGCAGCAAATGTCAACAGCAGTGATGAAGGACTTAAAGCCCTGAAAGAAGATAGCAACACAAATAGTGGAGTAGCATCCATCAGAATGATCCAACTGTAGAAGTGAAGATTTCCAGAAAACTACACTTTCAACAGTGCTTTAGGCCTTTTGCTATTTCAGTGTTTTAATTCCACTCCCCAGCATTTTCTTATTTATAGTATAAGGCTAGATAAGAAATAGCTTACCCCTCCTCTAACTAACTGAGATGTCAACATACACTTGGACAAAAGTTTGTCAACTTTGTGGAGAAAAAAACCAAACCATTTTCTTTTGCTCCATAACCTGTAAGTCCTGTAGTTAGAATGCTCATCTAAGTTATAAAAGGCCCATCAGCTCACAAAAATGCTCTGTCACACAGCAAGCCAGGCTTTGAAAGGCAAATTCTCATGCTACTCCCATGACCCATTGGAATTTCTTAAGGTTACTTAAGGTTAAGGTTAAGGTTACTGCCTTAGTCTCTCCCACATATGTTTCTGCTTTGTACTAAAATTATTCCCTGAATCCAACAGAGATGACAGGGATGGCTGAAGGGCCTGATGGTAAGGTAATGATATGATACCAGAGCAAGGACTTAAATACTAAGTACCTGAAGTATAGACTTCAGTACTTAACTACCACTTGACTGTTCTGCAAAAGGGTTTTTTGTTATCTGTGATTTTGATTAAATATTCCCCTTTGCATCCCAGGAATCTCTCTCAGGTTAAATTCTGTTCAAAGCAGTATAACCATGTGAAAAGCCTTTCTGAGCCCAACTAACTGAAATTGGTATCTAGCTTTACTTGAGACTGGAGTTCACAGAACTATTTAAAAGAAGATTCTAGGGCTTGAAAGGTTTGGGGGGCAAGTGTGTGTGTGTGTGAGGGTGCTGGGGTTTTTTTGTCTGTGTGTTTTGTTTTTTTAAGAAAGCATCCACAAGGTGATGTCTCTAATCTTGACCCAAAAATAGCATTTAAAATACTGGTTTTGCTTCAGACCTACCTAGGGATGCCTTGTAATAGTATTTACATCCTTACAGTTAAGAAGTTGCTTTTTTTTTTGGTTGATCAAACTCAAAGCAGTTAAATTTCACACTTTCAGAAGTGTGTAGAGTGTCCTCTATAAGTCTTAGTTGCCATGCTGGGAATGTGACATAGGATTCCTTGGCAAAATTGGGTTGTCTTAGAACACAGAGAAAAAAATGATGTAAGGTGCCAAATGACACAGGGCAGACAAAAGATTAAGGAAAGATTAATGAAACAAAAAATACTGGTGTTTTCCCTGATTCTATTATAAATATATACACCAAATTTACATTTTCATTGCAGTAGGCGACTGTTTTTAGAACTTTTGTAGTATCAGAGCAGTTTTCAGCTCACAATTTCTATTTACTGCTTAGTTAAACATGTACTTAGGTTTGGAAACAGATTATCAAGAGGAAATATATCATCAAAATAACATCCCATTCCCAGACACAAAACATCATAGTTTCTATGTCGGCTTACTTAGCCATTATAACAATTATGGGGTTTACACCACAAAAAATTCAAGGAAGTTTAAAATTTAAGGCATTTCACATTTAACACATTATTCTGCACAGCTATAAACTCTGTTTCAAGTTGGCCCAATACAAAATAATTCTAAAGAAAGCTTTTTTTTGTAAAGATATATTAGACTGAAAAGTTTCCCATAAGAGAGGCATATGGGGTGGTTTTTTTTAAATGATCTATAGTAAATTTAAAAGTTTGCAAATATTTAAGTCCCAACAGTGTTTTGGCAAGTGTCTTCTAGTTCAATGCTTTCAATGCTTTGAATTTCAATTTGTCTGGATAATTAGAAAAGGAAAAAAACTTAAAAAAAGAAAAGGAAAAAAGAAAAGAAGACCAACATCCTCTAAAACAAGTATTCCAGTCAATCTTGTAAACTATTCTTCCCCCTTTTTAAAGGTTCCCCTCCGGAATCATGCTGTTTAAAAACATCACATCTGACTTCTCAGGAATACTCATAGGTTCCCCATTATAGAAGTAACAAGATAATATGCTTTAGCTGCTGCTATATAAAGGGAATGGTTTACATAATGAGAACTTCATATGCTGCTTCATGTCTTCATATAGAAAATAGATCATTCAAATTATTTCCAAAATATGCCAGTGTTATAGGGCTTAATGTATCATTGCCTACATTTTTACTAACTAAATAAATGTTAATCCTTTGCCTACAGCTTTCATTTTCTTTCAGTATAAATTAGTGCAGCCTTCAAGTTTTTGTTACTTATATAAAATGAATGGTTCAAATGGTGTATAACATCTTCCTTTTCTATAACACAAGATTATTGAGGTTAAGAACAGTCTATCACATGGTCTGTTTTACAGTATGTTTGGAAATCACACAGGGCCATAAGGATGCCTGCGGAAGAAGGCAGAAGAGAAGTACATATATAAGAAAAAAATAGTAAGTGTTGACATGAATACTACTTTAAGCAAATGCTCTTCATAACTAGAACAGTTATGAAAGGTTTTTTACTTTGTTTTTCAAGGAAAATAACTTAAAAAGGGTCGACCATACTATTGTTTACTAGTGTAAACAAAAGATTTGTGGACTTAAAATTTTTTTTCAGTTAATAAAATATGAGCTGTAGCTAATAAAGGTGCTATTTTAAACATTAGATACCTTTAAACTGAGATAACAATGAAACAAATATTAAATTGCTATTAAAAAATAACCCAGACATTTTGTTAATACATGCTTGATATATCTTTTACTGTGAAATTCATTCTGCTAATGGAAAATACATGGGGTTTCCGTATTCCAAAGGAAATAAATCTGTTCAACAATAAATTCTAATATATAGGATAATTCAAATAGAATAAATAGCCTATTTAAATATACAAAATTATTCACTCTGTGCATACCAACTGTAAAGGGAAATTTTTTATTTTTTCTTTATGACCTTGGTTATGATATTAATGTAACTAAGCACATATTGTATTTGCTTTCGGAGAGTTCACCAACAGTTCCTCAAAATGACGATATAATTTTTTGTGTAGACTTGCCTTGATCCATTTTATGTGGTCCTTGAACCTTAATCTAAATTGTTAACTTGCTCTTCAAGGACACCCAGATTGTCCTTGGCCCAAAATGTGTAAACTAACATCTTAACAAGGGGGGTTAACTTGGCGAAAATCCATCATTAACTGAAGTTTAAATTGGAGAATTAACCTTGATATGCGAATGAACCAAACTTATAAAAGTGTGAAGAACTTGTGACTCGGGGTCCATCTTGGGTGTAGTCTTTTTGACTGCCCAAGGTGTACCTTGAAGGCCCTTCAAATAAATACCTACCTTTATTCCCTTATTCTTGTCTAGTCTCTGTGTTGGCGGCCACCCCAGGCATCACTTCCACAGCACTTATTTATGCACAATGCAGAATCAGCAAACTACTAAAAGGAGTGATGTTACGTGCTTACAGTATAGCTACAAATACTCCCGCTTTCTTTTTTGTTTCTCTAGAAGACTGTATCCTAGAAGACAGAACAGGATAGTGTGATTTAGTGAAAACCAGAAAAAATTAAGCCTTTTTGTTGGTATGCAAAAAAACAAATCTTTTTTTGTAAATGTTGAAAGACATTTAGCTTTAACTAGAGAGATTAACACCAAAAAAGTGTACTTTCCTTTCAAATTTATGATCTGTTTGAAGAGAATTAATGGGAAGCCATTAAAATACTAATAATGACAAAATATTTCAAAATAATCTTATTGATATGCAATGACTGGGAGAAACTAAGTTATTTACCTGCATTGCATAGACTGATTTAGGTTGTATATAATTACATATGCAATTTTTTCACCTTTTCATGAATTCTGAGTCCTGTGTATGTCTTCTTTAAATAATATTATGTTAACCAAGACAGTAAATGAAGGAGTGTGACTTCAGGCATAATGATAAACATGTCTCACTGACACGTTTCTTCTCCATTCTATTTTTAATATTCTAAGCACTGGTCAAACTCCATTACCACCACTTCTTTGAATGATAAATGGTTCCCAGCCCTCAGAAGTCATTTAAAGAAAAAAAAAATTATGATTTCAGGAATAAATTCTTTACTGTGAGGGTTGTGATGCACCAGAACAAGTTGCCCAGTGAAGCTGTGGGTGTCCAATTCCTGGAAGTGTTCAAGGCCAGGTTGGATGGGATTTTAAGCCACCCAGTCTAGTAAAACTGCAGTCATTCTATGAATCTCTGAAACATCTCAGAAATCCAGTTGGCTAAAATATACCTTTGGCTTGAATGTTTGCTTTAAATTGTTTAACTCTTTCCTAGTTTTGCATATTCTAGCACTGGATGCTTAAACAGGCAGACAATGCCAAATCTAAACAAAACATGCATCATCTTCAAACTCAAAAAGAAGATTTTAATCCCATGGTTTTGTCCTTCAAATGTCAATCTGGATGACGGCAACACCTGGACTTTAAAATGAACTGCATAACACAAGTGTCAGTCTAACAGAGATGAGATGCAAAATACAAAGCATGAGCTTGGCATGAGATCCACTGGAAAATCAGAGAACAAACAAAAAATAAAATGGTGACCAGGGGATACAAACTGAAAATTTACAAAATACAAAACAAGCCACATAGATAGAAAATTAATTTAAATAAAATATACTATAGGAAATTGCAAATTGATGCTAAATTTATTTGTATTACACAACTTTTAGTTTGCTTTTCTTTTGGGGGGGGATTTTGCTGTTAATATTTTTGTTGGGTTTTTTGTTTGTTTCAACTATCAATTAGAAATTTTTAATTAGCAATTGCTGTATAACTCATTTGGAATGATTAAAATCTATTGACAAGCAACAATTTCAATGCCACTGTATGTATATTCACTCTGTGGCACAAAATCAAGTTAACTGTTTCCCCTATATCTACAAAACATTAATATCTTTCTGTTGAACAATTTCTGAATTATGATAATGCTATCAATGCCAAATTCTTTCCATTTATCACTGAAACTTCAGGTTTTCGTGACAACACTGTGCATTGGGATATGAAGATTGACCAAAAAATCAGTACATTAGAAATTACATCAGATATAAACATGTAACTTATAATCAACAGACTAGATTTTAAGAAAACACGACAATGAGTAAAGCTGTACCTATTCTAATTTTTTGTATGCTTATTCAAATCCAGTATTTTGAAACTGTGAAGACTTTTCACTACTGTGCCCTAGTTTACAGAATTTTTAGTTATGCATTTCCCTTTAACAGATTCTGTTGTAGAAATAAATTTGTTTGTACCATGCAGCATCATATTCAAATCATGTAAGCAACTGTTCTTGCCTTCATTAGGCAATATTCTTCTATTCCTAGAACAAATAAACAAATTCAAAATTTAGCCTAATAAAAAACTCTCTTAGCATTTTAAAAGCCACAAGGCTTAACAGTAAAATTTTGTAAGTGAGGTGTTTTCATTGCACTGCACAGTGCGATGTCCCTGCTAGAACGCAAGAAATGAGAACACATTATCAAGGACAGAAGTTCAGCATAACAGATATGTTGCACCAGAGGAATAAGTTGTGTGATCATTGAAAGAGCAAAGTCATGTCACTTTTTGCTTGTCTTGGGAAGCTGGAAGGAAGGTAAGAACAAGAACTCAATAACAGGTTCATTAAGTATAAAAGAAGGTACATATCCCAGCTTTGCATCTACAGAGAGTGGTGCAAGAATAGAACATTTAGAAAAGAACCCACCAGCATAGTATTTGTTTTTAGGACACGAAGAGTTGATGAAGTTTCAGGTGACTAATTCAAGGACTTAAAATGATATCCTGAAAGCTCCACGTATAAAATTGAATAAGTAGTGTATTATGGAACTACATTATCAGCTTCACAGCTGCAGTTGCAATGAGGGTTTTTTTTCACAGCCATCACAGATATTTTACGTAACTCCTCACAAGTGCTTGCTAAGAGCTAAGAATGTTTTTGGAAAATTGTTGCCAGAAAAAGAGATTAGCTGGTAGGATAACCTGAATTTTAAGAACAATTATCACTTGCTAGGAAGATGAATGAAAGATGGAATAAGAGGTATCATGTTCTAAATATTTCCAGTGAACATAGCTATCTTTGATGACTGGTAAAACACAACCTTCTGTATTTAATTCTAGGGCCTCAGTAACCTTTTTTTTATCTGCTCACTTCCTACCAAACCATTAAAATTTATTGAATCCACTTCAGAACAGTGGCGTCCTCCAGTACATGTGCATGTGCTTCAAACAATTTTCCATCCTCACACACATATCTAGAAACTATGCAGAGTTTTGAATGACTGATTTACTTCACTGCTTTTTTGAAAAAGCAGCAAGTCAATAGTGAGAGTTGATAAGCTATAAGTGAAGTAGTTTTTGGTACTCTCATCTCTGGAATCTCACTCTCAGCTCTCCAAGTGATTTTTTATACATGTCCAAAAGCAATTGCTCTCCTCGGTTAGAAGACTGCTATTCATTACTTCTCCCTAAAACACAACCATGAAAAATCAGCAGAGCTATTCAGGTTAGCAGTACCATTCATCCCTATCAAAATATGCAGTTAACTGAACACAACATGTTACATCTGAAGAGACCATCAGATCTAATGAAAACATTCAGCTATATAACCATTACAGTCTGCTGCCATTCCTAAGATGTCATAGACTCAAAGTCGCATGGAAAAGGATCAAACGCCACAGCTCACATTTAAAACTCTAGAGCTGCCCAGTTATGCATTTCTCCACTGATTCTTAATAGATGGGCATCTCATTGGAAAATGTTTCAATATTAGGAGAACAGTTTCAGTATTAAGTAAATTGGAAAATGTTTCAGTATTAAGCATTCACAAATGCTGACTGTGAAAACAGCAATTTGATCACTGTCAGAATTTCACACTGAAATAAAAATGTTTGAAGTACTGAAAAATAGAAGTAGAAAGAATAAAAAGCATGCTTTCAAAATGGATTAAAATATCTTGAAAACTTAATTTTACTCAAAACAATATTTTGGTTTAAATCTTGTCAAGAAAAATTTACCAACTCTACTCTCATGAAAAACCTGTGTTTCGTGTGGATTTTTCACATAATCAGAGAGATGTTCCAGTGAAACACCTTTTAAAGTAATTTTCTTTGCCTGTCCAGTTGAGGATGGGAAGTAATAGAATGGCTTGGTTAGCACCAATTGTCCAGCAAAGGACAACATCTAAATAATGGACACTGAAAATCTTCAATAAGTACAGATATTCTTCATCATACTATTTCAACATATTTAAAGGGCGATTAATAGGCTAGAGGATATATGCCTTAGATGATATATGTGAGCTAGATTACGAGTTGGTATCACAGGCATCAGAAGAGGAGAAAGATACCTTTCCACTGCATCTAGGAAAAAAACCCAACATTTTTGCATGCAATGAGTTGGTGGGGACCTCACCTAAGACTTTGGAAAATACCTCAGTTTCCTATCAGTGGATGATAGCAAAATTACTCTAGAAGTATCATATCATTAATCCTCACTTTAGTAATAAGAATTTTGAAAATACAGTCACTAAGTGTACTCTTCCTCTGAGAAAGTATTGGTTTTATGAACAAAAGCAGGGTCTTAATAATCACTCTGTCATAGCCACAGCCCATCTGTTCATATGTATAAACTGAGAATAAATCTGCTAGATAGGGGTGCTCATCTTGTTTTTCTCCATCCTCCAGTATATACAAATAAGGTAGATGAAAACATGCTGTAATATGAAAGTCACTGGAACCATTCAAAAATTTGCTATTGCTGGGAGTTCAGGAGTCCTAAAAAATGTTGCCTTTTTTATTTCCAGGGACAAATTGCAGTATGGGGAATTTTTAGGATCACTTAAGGATGCTTTTAAGAATTAGTATGAAGATTTGTGCAGGCACATTTTAAGCATGCACAAATGGAATAAGAAAAGCAATGACTGAGAAAGAAATTCAGTTTTAATCCATGGAAACGGAATTATAGTAATATTTTATTTTTTTTAAAGTTTAGTAGCACCTTAGAAAACAAAAAATTCAATTATATTTTAAAAAAGCACCATCAGCCAGCAATAAGACCTAGGCCTCCCAAATTCCAGCACAATATGTTATCAGTAGGAACATACTGATTCTCATTATGTGTTGATATGTTGCATAGCAGTTTAATATTCTGAAAAAGAAAGCAAACAAGCATTTTTCTAATGTTATATCAAGAATGACACAGTGACATTGTCCACAATCACAGCAAAAAAATTATTCAAAGCGGTTCAGTGGCAGATTCTCAAATAATGTGCTATTTTATCACTCTTCAGACCAAGCTGCATCTCTAACAATGTAGTTGCACAATGCTTACTCCATTTTTATTCACAACTACAAAAAGAGCCAGCTCTTCCCCCAAAACTTAATGTCTGAATGCCTGATTCAAAATAAACTATACAAATCCTGAAAAATGTATTTAGGAAAAAAAAAAAAGGAAAATATTTTACCTATTGCTTCTGAAATACCACTTGGCAACCCTTAGTGAACAATGAATATCTTCTCATATTTATAGGTACTCATCCCAAAACATTGAAACTTGAAATATCTTCATATAGTCAGGCCTAATGCTGGTTTCCATCAGCTGAAATCTTAGATATTTGCATCATTTTCTTGTCACTTTCTCGTGGATTTTGGGAACTTTACGGACATTAAATTATTTTTATTAGCAGCCCACTAGGCAGTATTTACCTTGCATTTACCTTGCATTGATTATTTCTGAAACAGAACTAATGGTACTATGATTGATTAGTTTTCTTTCTCACCCTTTTGATCCACACGTCAAAGGCAGGAGCCTTAACTGGTATATTTTAATAACTTTATATAAGTATTTGTCATGTCACTATGTTTCTGGAGCTTTATTTTTCTATGACGAAAGATGGAGTGTTTAATTCTTCTTCCCCTGCAGATCTATCAAAATATTAACTCTAATTTGCTCTTTGTTCGTCTCTGTTCATCTATAAATGCATATATAAATACGTATAAATATATATATTCATATATAAATGCAAAACCTTCATGAATAAAAGGGCTAACCAATGGCAGATAAAAAAAACGGGTAAATGGTAAAGCTGCCAAGGTGAATTTAACCTAAATAATTTCTACTTCTCACCCATCATCTAGTCTACACAGAAAAAAAATTGCATGTTCTGCTAAGCTCTTGCTGGAATCCTTCTGCAGAAAATTAAATGTTATAATTTTTTATAAGAATTTACAGGAATTATTACAGGAATTTTACAGCAATCATTTTAAAGCAAAAATTACTAACAATCTGATATCTGCATAATTTGATTTTTAGCTATATTAACATGGTCTTATTTTTCCTTATCCTGAGCTGGCAAATAGATCTCAGCCTTGGCGCAGCCAATTTTCCTGTTAAATCACTTGAGCCAAAGACTGAGGGTTCTCTCTTAACCAGCTATCACCATACACTGTCAGCTTTTAAGAACATTTCTAACTATCTACAGGTAAAATCTTGAGTTTTAGCTTAGATTTATATGTTTTAAGCATTTTCAGCTGATTTTCCTTTGAAGAAAATAGGCGCTCTTAGGCAAAAGGGAGCAAGGACAGCCCATGAGCCAGTCTTAATATGGAAATAGAACCAAATCCAACCTTGACCTTTTGAAACAATAATGAGCTGCTTAGCTCTATTCAGGGTACATCTGACTATATTTTCAATTATTCCCTTGAAACTTCTCCCTGATACCTGACTTCATTCCTCTCTTTAATAATTTCACTCCTTCATTGAAAGTGTTGCCAAGGGAAGTGGATAAGTCACCATCCCTGGAGGTATTGAAAAGACATGGAAATGTGGCACTTAAAGACAGGGTTTCGTTTTGGACTGACAGTGCTGAGTTAAGAGTTGGACTTAAGGGTGATCTTAAAGATATTTTCCAACCTAAAGAATTCTATGATTCTGATTTTATGGTTATAGGTTCCCTCTTTGTAAGTTTTGTTAAATAAAATAATGTGATAAGCATGAAGTAGTCAGATGCAGTGATGATGAGGGTAATGTTAACACATAAATAAAGGAGATGGATTGTACAGCCTCTATTTGGGACAATGAATACTTGCCAACACAAGCCATTCATATTTTTATAAATCCTTATGTAAAAGAGACCTTTCACCCACCACTGCTATACATACCAGCAGGAGTAAAAACCCTCATTATAGACCTGATGTACTGAAAAACCCACAAACTGCACTTAAGGTACTCAAGCAGAAATCTCAAACAGCAGAGGAAAAAGAGTAATTTGGAATTCTGTATCAGTTTACACTTTAACTGACCTCTTTAGATGAGAGAAACACAAGAAAAGCACTGTACCAGAAGATTCTCAAGAAAGGACTGTCCCTCAGAGGGGGCTGGGCTACATTATTCATCAGTGAATCCCGTGTTGAATATTAGACAAGCTTAAATATGAAACGGTTTTATTAGTTAAGTCAATTACACCCAATTAAATTTTCTTATATGCAAGTTTCTTCTTAAAACATTAGAGAATATTTGGAGTACAAGCAGTACATTTTTCAAAGACATTTTATTTTACATTTAATAACACGATGTATTCATGTGGCAGTTGTGACCAAATAAAACACATTAATTAACAGCAATGTGGCAAATGGGTACTTTTAGGTAGTTTTTTTTCATTAGTAAAGTATTACCAATTTATTGAATGTTATGAAAGATACTGTGCAGCACCTCTGATATGGTGAACACTCAGAATCCAAATGAGGGGAGGTAAGAACTTGACAACCCCTTTACCTTGTGAGGGGAGACAGTTAAAAAGAGGGAACTGAAAATCAAAGAGCTATTAAAAATAATCCTGATGGAATTAAACTAGATTTCTGTTGTGATGTAAATAGAATCTGGGAATGGAATATTGGATCAGGACTATTAAAAAAAAAAAATCTAAAGATAGGAAATGCATGTAACCAGAGACTGGTATCAGAAACTCTAAATTTTTCACAATTTCTTTAAGAAATCTGATAGTGTCACAATAGGTAAGATTTCCTAATCCAAAATCAAGAGGGGAATATAAGCAACCAAATACCTGGAACTTAAGGGGTTTCACCATGAATAAAATGGGGACTGGATGAGAAGGGCTTGGGGGTGCTGGTAGATGAAAGGCTGGACATGAGCCAGCGATGTGTGCTTGCCACCCAGGAAGCCAACCATACACATCCTGGGCCATCTCAAAAGCACGGCCAGTAGGTGGAAGGAAGTGGTTCTCCCCCTATACTCCACTCTGGTGAGACCCCTCCTGGAGTAGTGTGTCCAGCTGTGAGGTCCTCAGCACAGGGAAGACATGGACCTGTTGGAAGGCGTCCAGATGAGGGACACAACAATTATCAGAGGGCTGGAGCACCTCTTCTATGAGGACAGGCTGAGACAGATGGGGTTGTTCATCCTGGAACAAGAAAAGGCTCCAGGAAGACCTGATTGTGGCCTTTCAGTTCTCAAAGGGGCCCTACAAGAAAGACGACGACAAACCTTTGAACAGGGCCTGTTGCAACAGAACAGAAGGTAAGCTTGAAATTGAGGGAAGATTGATATAGATTAGGTATAAGAATGAAGTTTTTTTCATGGTGAGGGTGGAGGGTGGTGAAACACTGGAACAGATTTCTCAGAGGGGTGGTCGATGTCCCATCCCCGGAAATGTTCAAGGCCAGGTTGGATGGAGCTCTGAGCAACCTGATTTAGCTGAAGATGTTCCTGCTGATTGCAGCAGGGGCTGGAACTAGATGATCTTTAAGGTGCCTTCCAACACAAACAGTTCTATGATTCTAAGACTGGGATGAAGGGGGAGAGGTCTGGGGTTAACTTTCTTCATAGCAGTCCCTTCACTCTGCATTTGCAGCCAATAGAGTGCTGGTAGCATACCTGTGTTCCAGCTATTGCTGAGCTGTGCTTGCTCTTCCCCACCTGCTCGAAGTGAGTAGGCTGGGGACATACAGGAGGTTGGAGGGGGACACCACCTGAGTGGCTGACTCCAGCTGACCAGAGGGATGGTGGACACTGTAAAGGGCACTGCCCGGCCCGGCCCAGGCGGTGCCAGCGGCTGCAGCGGCCCCAGCGCAGGACCCGGCTGAGCCCCTCAGCCACGGGCGGGCGGGCGAGAGCCCCGGGGAAAGCCTGGGCAAGGGAGGGCAAAACGCTGCCCGGCAGCCAGGGCTGAGCCAGGGGCACCGTGCGGGAAACAGCCCTGCCAGCCTGAGGGGACAGCGGGAGCGGGGACGGAGGCGGGAGAGACCCGGCAGGGATGGCCCTGCGGCCAGGGAGAGACCTCGGCGGGGCAGGGGCTTCCCTGTGGTCCGTAGGAAGGCTCAACACCAGAGGAGGGGAATATTATCCTGAAAGACTGCAGACTGTGGAAAACCCACAGTGGAGCAAGTTTGTCCTGAAATACTGCAGCGTCTGGAGCTAGGTAAAGAGTGAGGAGGAACGAGCAACAGAAAGGAGCTGTTGCGGACTGACCACAGACCACTGACCCATTCCCAGGAATGTCTTAGACCAAAGGAGGTAGAGGAATTGATAGTGAAGGTTCAAGGTAAAGGGGAGCCTGGGAAGAAGAGCTGACAGAGGGAAATTATTTATCTTTTTGTCTCTGTTTCTCACCATCCTATTCTTATTTTCAATGGGCAATAAATGAAATTGATTTTGCACAAGGGGAATCTGTTTTGTGTGTGACAGTAATGGATCTGCCTGTCTTTGTCTTGACTCACAAGCTTTTCCGTCCTATTTTCTCCCCCTGTCGTGGTGAGGATGGGGGAGAGCATGGCTGTGTGGGTGTCTGGCAACCAGGCACGGTCAACCAAGCAGAAAGACAAGCACAGATAGCTGTAGATGATGCAATCTGAGAACAAAATAAACCTGAATATGCTGTCACATGTTTGGCTGATACATATCAAAACGGTGATGTGTGATCAGCACTTCAAGGAGAATAAAAAACAAGAAAAGTGAGAACTGTGATGCTACTCCCCCTGTCAAAGATATCAGAAGCACAATACAGGAATTAAAAAAATAATTAAAGATCCAGTTTGTTTCTTCTGTCTGGATACTGTTCAGATGGTTTCGTTTCATTCCCATCAATGGAATGTCTCCGGTTCATGTTGTATTGCACTAGTGTAATTTGCAACTGAGTCCAAGCACAGCATGCTCTTTGCATAATACATTGCGAAATATTGTTGAAATTCTCCTTAAATCAAAATATGCTTGAAAATATGCCCTTTAATTGTACCTATCCCTCTACCAACAGATTTTTTGGATTTTATGGATAACAGGAGCTCATTGTTCGTATGCAGAATGGTTGAAAGGCATCTATCCCACATATATATATGTTTTTCTTCAACACAGTAGTGAAGAGAGAGGGGACAGTTATAATTCAGATTGTGTCCAAATACCATTTACAGACAACAGTATTGCTACAATAAACTACCCTATATTCCCAAAAGTGTAGTCTTCAGAGGTTGCTAATTGACCTTAACCAGAATATATGTATAACTGTAGCAGTAAATGATTCAAATACCTTGAATATTCCTACCTATGTTAAGTAGTGGTGCAGTTTGAAAGAAGGATTTTATGGTTAACATTTTTCCTCATTTGGTTTAACTGAAAGAGCTTCTTTCTTTCTGTCATGACTCTTACAGTCATTTTATACTAATGCATACATATTATCTTCTGCCTTTTATCAGCCGAAAATGTCATTACTGAAATAAACATTTTTTGACCATTAGCTCGTTAAAAGTATTTGATCTTGTCTTCTTTTAAATAAAAAATCCAAAGGGATGAGTCATCTCCTAATGCTCTGAAACAGCAGGGGGAGCTTTCAGCTTGTTTAGAACTCACAGTGTTTTTAATTTATCATTCAGGAAAGTGTAACTGAGCTGTATTACATTGTAGAATGGATTTTTAGAAAGATTAAACGATTTTTGATTGTATTCCCAGGGCCAACACCATACCTAATCGATAAATAAACAAGAAAAAAAACCAAATCTACACACCACCACACACACACACACAAAGCCAACCCTGCTTACTTTTTCAGTGGCAGCTTGGTCTCCCAGGAAAGAGACAAGGGTTCAGGTCCCTTGACTGGTACTTTATTATGACACTTTTCACAGCTGGATGCATTCTGCATGTCACAAATGTGTTTCAGTGGTCATAAAGCATTTAACAACAGACTGAAACAGGTAAAACTGGTTATACTTGACTGCATATCAGCTGATACAAAGAGACATGACCAAATGAATCTGAAAAACCACAACAGATTTCTTGCTTCTAAAAAAACTGTTTCTGATTGTATAGTTACTGCTTCTCTGGGTAGTTTCCATGGAAATCCACAAAGCATACATTTGTATTCTCTGTAAACAAGGTATTAATGTATTTATTAATTATTTTCAGTTGACCTCTTCCAGCATTGGTTCATAACGATGTACTTTCTAGTACCATGCATTTTTTTCCTTATCTAATTAGAATTAGATTATGATATTGAAACACAAAAGAATAGAGAAGAAAAATCTGAAAGCACAACAAACATTGATAATTTGTAATTTGCACTTACATTTGCAGTACACCATCACATGAGTTAGTCAAACCCACAGAAGTTGCACTTAACTATGTTCACTTATTTGCATCTTGACTTGCAAGTAAACTGGACATATGCAGCCACAGTACTAGTTCCTGACCTTAGATACTTTTGGCAAGATATCCTTTCCCTTTCCTCCTGTATTCAATTCAGTGTTTTAATTATTTCTTCCAGGTAATTTCTACTTATTTCATGGAGACATCTAGAAAAAATCCTGTCTTTATCAGCTTTCTATTTACTTGTATTAATTTTGGTCTTAGAACAGTAAAGTTTTCATCCTGCTGCAGCCAGCATTTCTGCAACATCCTATAATTTCAGATTCCTGACTTTATTAATTTTTAAAAAATGTGAGCGATGAAATCTGGGTTCATTTTCAAGAGTTTCAGGAATGACACTTAAAACTAGCCAATTCTGGAAGTCCAATATGCTCTTTTAACATCCTTGGTTGGTGCAACTACTCATAACTTCATGACTACAAAACAGCTAAATCAGGTCTCTGAGGAGTGAAACTCAAAACACTCTCCCTTCAATCAGGAGAGCAAAGACAGAAACTCCATGTTCCTCAATTTCTCAGTTTTTACTTCTTTTTCTTACCTCTTACCTGTTAGAGCCATTTTCTTCCAGATACATGTCTCAGGTGTGCTAAATCGTTTGACTGCATGACCTCAAGCTATGTGCTGTGTACTTCATAATATCTATTAAAATATTTCTGCCTCACATGTGCTCTTCATTTTATTTATCACCAAATTCCATTTCTCCTTCAACTCTGGCTTTCAACTTTGAAGTTTTATCTTCTTCATCCAGCCTTCCTTCCACCTTAAAATTTACAGTTGGAAACAAAACATATATCAGTATTACCTAAGGAAGAAAAACTGATTTCCACAGCACATACATCTACCTTTATTATTATTATTATACTGAGTATATTCATGTTTATTAATAGATCATATATTACTACAAAGTTGGGCAAAGTAATCCTAAAAAAGAGCTGTGCTCTAACTAATGAATATTTTTTATTCACATCTTGGTATTAAATTCCATGGTCACTAACATGAATAATTTTAGACTTCCAGACCACCTCTACAGGTGATCTTGTGTTAAAATAGCTGTCATAGGGTGAAAAGGCAGCTTGAAATGAACAGTTAGGATTAACTTTGTCAACACTGTTGACAGAACTGAAAGCTGGTTTGCTCTGACATCCTTCTAAGTCATGTCGGGACTTTGTATATCCCAAAATCCCTCGCCTTGTTTATTTTTTTTTTACATTGTCTGTTCTGTCTGTAACTTTTAGAGACATGATTAATACTAATGTTAAAAATCTATGATCTCATGTCTTACAAAATCCAAGCCCTTTGATTTCTACTGGAAGTACTCACAGTGATTAGAAAATGACAGTAAAATCAAAGAAGTACTCAAAATAAATCTTTGTTACACTTTGTAGTTATGAGCAAATTATTTAAATTCTTTGGTCTCCCAGTGACTCATCTCCAATAAATGTAATCTTTTCTCTTAAGGATTTTCAGTTGTTGAAATGATAAAATCTGTAGGAGAAGGAAAGTATACAGATGAACATTATTAAACATTATGTGGGGCAACGATCTTCAGTACATGCAAATCTGTGATTCCCCTGAATAAAATGAAATTTAATGATTTAAAAAGTTATAATGATTGATGTCTTGGCTTCCTGACTTTTGCAAGGACTTTTGAAGTGACTCATTGAAATTAAGATTTTCATTAAACTACAATCATAAATCAGTTTATTAACATACTGTTCCAAGAACAGAGAAAGCACAGTGAGACATTTGGAAAAAAATTTAATGACATGTCACTTTTTTCTCTTTTTCCAGTTGTTCTGTATGATGTCTAACACACTCAAATGTTCAGAAAAAAGATAATATGCACTAGAAGAGAACATTTGGGGCTGAAGGTCTATCAGTTTATATCATATAGCATGGAAGACTTTCACCATGCTGACATAATAATATTGACTGTTTAGAAGGCCACATATCTAAACTAGATACAAACAGACTGAGACACATCCAATATCTTTCTCCAAGGACAGTGGAAAAATATATAAAAATTTATTCACCATCTGGTAAGTGTAACAAACATAAACAGGGAGGAGGGACTATGATGTAGCCAGACATCTAAAAATGCATTAGTATAAGCTTCAAAAAGTACCTTTCAAGGCCTCCAAGCACAATAGAGTATAGAAGAACCAATACACAGAAGGCTTGTCTAGCCACCAGGCATGTAAAAAGACTAAGGTAAACTTTGATGCAGCTCAAGCAAACCAAGGGCATGATGTTGGGCTTTCATGCCTTATGTAAATGCTCCAGAGGGTAAGCTATTACTGTACCTCTGAAGAACTTCACACTGAAGATTAGGAAGGTTCTTTGTATTTCATCTAGGGTTTATAAAATTAATTTAAGAGCTGCAGGGGGAAACAAAAAATTTCTTCCCTACTTTGGTAATAGTTTAATGAAACCACTGTTCTGAAAAAACTGTTCATAAAGCCAACAGTCACTGCTCTACGGGTCTCCTTTCATGCCTGTAAAATGTATATTCTGAAGAGAATTCCAGTTACAAAAAGAAAGAAATAGCTTCTGCACTTACAGAAAAGGGCTTGCTCTAGGACTTGTAATAGAATTTAAGCAGAACACATTACTGCCTTTACAGAGGAGTCAAGTGCTTAACAACAACAACAAAAGAATGTGAACAGTGTGTGGCTGAATTTAAGCTGCCCGAATTAATTAATCTCCCATCCTTTAAAGGGATAAATAGAAAAAGCAGAGTGTGACAATGCTATACCCAACATGAAAATACCAAGAGCACAGATGTGTATTAAAACTGCACTTTGGTTCACCTCTCCTTGTAACACTGAAGGCGTTACGAATATAAGCTAAGCTGCCCTTTCTTCCCACAGGAAGAAAAAATATATAACCATCTTTTCTTTTCCTATCTGTGAATCCTTGGGAGATTTTGCTGTAGTAAGGGCCAGAGAAACAGACGTTTCTTCATCTTTTAACCAGAACTTCCATGGCTAAGGCTACCTATTGCCTTCATACAGTCAAAACAGTTATCACTTAGAATTGGTAGAATTGTTAGAATTGTTAAAGAAATTGCAATACAAAAGCAGTTAACACAGAAGTAAAAGCAGGCAAATGGGCTGTTTACATTTAAGAAATAAAATTTAATTATTTCTTTACAGTCGTACATACCTTACACACTTCCACCAGCCCAAGGCCATTATTATAAACTCAAGCAGTCCAAGAGCAGAAGGCACCTTTCCAAGTTTCTAGTGAGTTTCCAAATACCCTCATTGTGGAGGTACTCCACATTTTGGAAGCAGTTCAATTAGGCTTAGCATTAATCTAGAATAAAAAGAAAATTTCAGACAACCACATAATCCACTTGATCCCTCAGGTTGCTCTCAATATAAAATGCAGTTTAGTGAATGAATTGCATAGCCCTGTGGAAGGTTATACTCTGGGAAAAAAACAGAGCTTATCTTTAATGGAGTGACTGCCATATTACTCAAGGGCATATATAATTTGACTAAGTCTTTCTTCAGAATACCAGGTACTTCTGCATTATGAATGACCTTATTTATTCTATTCAGAGATTAAAACAAGGCACAATACTTTGTGAAAGGTAATGGTTTCAGACTTATTTGGGAGAGTAATGTAGGGGGCAATAGATTTTCTTTATTAGAAAGCTCTGGAGGAAAAGGTATTTGCTTAACTTTGTATCTAGTACCTTGTCCTTTGCATAATTGGTAAACTACAATTGGATAAATATACTCCCAGTTTTTGGAAAAGAATCAGATTTTTCTCACTTGAAATTCCTGCAGCAGCATTTTTCAGCACATTTTGAGGGAGTTGGAATTAAAAGGAAGGAAACGTTACAATTCATAAAATTTAAAATTATTTTCTCTAGGTCCATACACTAAGCAGCATTGTCACAGACATGTAGACATACACACACACAAGAAATTTGAGAACAGAAAACATTTGATTACAGCTGCTGAACCCAATGCTCCTAAGGCAATAAACCTAATCATAATCATAAGACATGTTTGCATGCATATGGAGTTTCAACAGTATTAAAAATTTTGTTTATTAGTGGTAGATAAGAACAAAACCTAACAGTTTAAGAATTTCTATGGGTTTATCCCTATTTTAACATATAATTTAAAAACATAATTTCTCATTTTTTGAACATTCACTATGATTAAATAAATTCATTCTCAACTTTTGAATGTTTTTATTCTCATACTGAAATTTAAATAAACACTCCATTTTGAATTTATATTTTAGATTTTAAGTATATGGGTTGATAACCATATATTACCAAACCTGACATGTTTTCAAAGTGTATTCTTTTCAGCAGGAACATGACTTTTTGTCAGAATACCACTCTGTCAGAGTTTCCACCAAATTTGTAAAATGTCAAAGTAACTAAATGGTAACATGTCAAAGAAAGTCTGCTAAATGATACTATTTTTTCTCTAGTTATGTATGAAGTACACATATTCTACCTACATGTAGAAACCTACATTTTATTATATTTCATCATTCACAGAAATAGACATACCTACACCAATTTTGAATACTAAAGAACTGGATTTCAGGTGGAGTATACTAAATGTGGGCAATTGTTTTCTCTGGTAATTCCTCTTTAAGGGCTGCCACAAAATCAAGTGTAAAATATGCATGATGAGCACTTAACTTTTAGTAGTAACTGCTATCAAAATTAAACTTAAAAGCCAGCACTTTTCTCGTGGCAAAAATTTTCAGAGACCAGGCAAAGGAGGACCTATTTCATACAAAGCATCTTGCTCCTACAGACAGTAAATCAATCAACTTCAGTAAATTAGTAAAAATGGCTTTTCAGTACTTTAAAGACTTATGACTTGCAAAAGGTAAAACCCTGGAATAACAGTGCTATCGTACAACAGACAGTAAGAACCACATTTTGTAAGTCACGAGAAACTAGAGAGGTACCCCAGAGTACTGGGTCCAATTGTGTTCAACACCTTCATTCATGATCTAGATGATGGGAGAGAGCAAACACTTAGCAAGCTTGCAGATGTCTGGGATCAGTGGCTGTCATGCCAGAGTGTTGTGCTGCTATCCAGGGGGGATCTTGAACCTGGAAAAAATGGCGGACAGGAAACTCAGGAAGTTCAGCAAGGGAAAGAGCTGAGACCTGTACATGGTAAAGAGCAACCCCTTGTACCAGTATAAGCTACAAGCTGACTGTCTGGGAAGCTGAAGTGCAGAATAGGACTTCGATGTCCTGGTGGACACTAAGCTGAACCTGAGCCAGCAGTGCTCTCTCACAGAAAAAATGCCCAACAGTATCCCTTGCTGCGGTAGGAAAAGTATTGGCCACCAGCTCCAGGGTGGGGATCAGTCTTGTCTCCCAAGGGAAAAGTGACACAGGAGGAAAAGGCCTCAAATTTCACCAGGGGAGGTTTAGACAGGATATTAGGAAAAACTTTTCTGGAAGGGTTGCCAAACATTGTAATGGGTTGCCCAGGGAACTGGGGGAGTCACCATCCCTGAAGGCATTTACAACATAGTAAAATGTGGAGTTCAGGGACATGGTTTAAAGGTGAATTTGGCAGTATTAGGTTAATGGCTGGACTTGACAATCTTCAGGGTCTTTTTCAACCTACATGACTCTGTGATTCTATATGGACTAAAGTTCCATCAGCAACACAGAACACAACACCAGTTTGCATGAAACTTTGCTTCAGTTAAAGAGCACACAGATAGTGACAGATAGGGACATATATTTGGCAAGGATAAGATATTCAAGGGTATACTACTGGATTGTAGAAAAAAGTTATATATGGATATCAATAAAGGAATATAATAAAAAAACCTAAAAAGCAAAACCCTAACAGTTTCATGTGGGAAATCCCTGGCATAATGGGACATAATCAGAACAAATGAAAATTTCCTTCATTTACCAGAAACCGGATGTTGCAATAGCTCAGTAAAATTCAAAGTTTGAAAGAAAATTGGCATAAGGCATCCATTTAATAGTAAGCATCAAAAATGTTAATTATGCACCACTTAATAAATTGAAGTTCCTTGAGCATTGTGATTTTGTCAAAATTAATCTTATGGACTGAGCAGTAGCAGAACTTGTTCATAAAAATCCTAACAAGGCCAGCTTAGCTGAGAACACCAGCATATTGTTCCTCTTCACACAGTAGCATATTTCACTAAATATGAAGTAATAAATACCTTCTCTCAAGAGTATGAGCTATTAAAAGAAACTATATCCCTTTATTTTCAGGCATGGGTCCTCTTTCAGCATTCCTACTCACTATGGTTGTGGCGGAAACCTTGGTCAGCAAGACAATAGAAGTGAAATTTTCTCCAGCTTTTCCTTAAAGTAGGCAAACCAGGATCATTTCCAGCTACTAAAACAGCACAAGATTAAAATGCTGCAGCATTAAAACATTTGTATAATTCTTTATGTTCTTGTAAGTGGATCAATTGTAAAGGTTATGACTTAATTTTATTAAGAACTCTTCTTCACCAAACTCCCTTTTTTTTTTTTTGTCTCTAATGAATCTTACAATGCAAAGAAAATGGAAGTCACAAGAGGCATAGAGAGATATAGATCTGTAATACTCATGCTAGGACAAGTTTCTCTTATAACAAAAACACATCGAAAAATATCCACTGCTGCCATACACCCTGTGATGCTTTGCTCTCCCCTCCACATACCATGATCCCAACCTAAACGTTATTTCCCATAAGTCTACTTAAGTGATAACCACTAGCGTCTGGCTAGCATGGATATGTCTGGTCCTTTTGGCTGTAGCTGACTCATTGTGCATTTGGAGGAGACAGATCCAACCCAAGACCCAAGTGCCAAGGTCAGCAAGGCACCTGCCTAACAGTAGTGCTGGTCAATGGTCTGACTCAAGCTAAGTTTGGAAGAAATTAACATCTATAGTTGGTATGCAAATATGAATATAAGTCAATTATTTTCCACCATAAAAACTGGACAGCCCAGGGCCTGCTGAGCTCTCCTGCATGGCAGTGGGCTACATGCCAGGATCTCCCCTTGAGAAGAGACGCCTCTCAAGTTACTTCTTGAGACTGAGAGATTCCTTAAGATCTTTGGGGAGTAATTCATACTGAAATCTTTGCTAAGTGGCATAAAGGGTTGGTTGTGCACATATAATACCTTACACATAAAACACTAACCAAGTTTGAGACTAAATCTCAGTCCAGCTGCACCTAAACTCCCCTCTGAGGAGGAGTTTAGAACATAAGGGTGTCCTTTCTGAAACTCCGAACTCTATGGGAGGGTTTCCCTGACAGTTTTGTCTGAACATGTCCTCTATGCAGTAAATAGTCAAGTGTACCTGGTTATCAAATCTTGTTAAACCACTGTAGCATTTGCTATCAAACTTTGTTAAGTTGCTGGTTTATATCAATGAACATATTGCTACTTCTCTCTTAAGAGTGAAGTGTGTCACTCCATCCACCACACACCCCCAGAGGTCAATTTAATGATGCAGAAGAGGTATATTACCCATTTAGATTTTCTTCAGCTGGAGAAAATGAACTCACTTCCAGTTAATGATTGCTGGCACTTCTATGCCTTGTAATCCCTAGCTTCAGGAAGCCATCTCATTATCTGTTTGGGAATACAAATGCTTGAAAAACGGCATCTTTTATTCTTGAGTTCGTGTACAGAATAATTCAAATAGATTCTTTAACCACTCCAGCATTACTTTAAGGAAGAGCTATTATTAGTAATCCCAGGCAAGAGATGCAGGGTTTATCCCATGATTAAGCCAGATTTATTGGACAGAGGGTAAGTGATATTATAGTTTAAGAAATGAATTTTAAGTAAGGTCTGTATTGAAAACTCCTGAACATAAAATAACCCCAAGGGCATAACATAAGAGGAATAATAAAAGAAAATATTCACAGCAACACATATAATCTTATTTTCTACTGTATTGCACTATTGGTTCACTGAAGCTGAAACACTGCAAAAAATTTATTTAAGAGGAGTGTTCATTAAAATATTCTATTTGCCTTCTGTGTGATACAAAAATGTCACCATTACCTTCTAACTCCTTTTGTGTAATCTAGATTTTCTGCTGATCTGAAATGTTTCTGAAGGGAAAAAATTTTGCTGCTTCCAGTTGTTACAGAGGATGTAATTCCCTCATGATGGGCATTTCACAGATATCACAGTAGTCAATAGGAAAAATTGGAATACTTTGGGGACACTTCAGCACAAGATTTTTCCTTCACAAACAAAAAATACCCTGATATACCCTTTAAAGGCTCAAGAAAGTTACTCCTGGGCCTACTTAGCCTACCTGTGGCTAAGTGAACATATTTTCAGTGATCACAGTAGTCTCTGGGAATGAGGTTCATATGTCTGACATGCTTCCTTTAAAGAACCATTAACACTGTTCAACATAAAATTTAGAGGATGAAGGAGAAGAGTCATTTAAGGTGCTTTATGTTGTAAGGGTCAGTGAGGCCCCAGCACCTAAGGCTATGCAGTGAACTCCAGATTCTCTGATAATAAAAAAAAAATTAAAAATCTACAGTAATACAGTCATTATAGAGAGTTTGGTTGTTTCAGCACTTTTTTGGCTGAAATAAAATATTTTACATGTTGAGGTTTCATAGGGTTACATGAATTTTTCTCGATGATCGAATTCAGGGTTATCAGGTTCAGGTTTTCAGCAGAAAATGCAGAGTCTCAAAACCAGAATGTTTTCTGTAGCAATAGTAACTGTGTTAACACATCTTTTAAAAGTCTGCCTTCTTGATTTTCCTTTTAAATGTCACACACTTGCAAAGCATTCAGCCTACAGTCAATGACATATCTGAGTGCCAGGATTTGCCACTAGGTGAGAGCCTCCACAGGCTGACAGATCAAAGCTGCTCTATGAATAGCCTCCACTGAAGACCAAGCTGAATCAATTAGTTCTATAACTCAATAGGTAATACTTGGTAAGTCTGGGCCTCGAAATGCTTGAATCTCTAGTTCCTAAATGCTCCAAATTAGGGACAGTTAAAAACTCATCCAAAATTTTGACAGATCGCTAGGCCAGCAACTCCATTATTCCCTGAACTAAAAATAATTCTTTGAGAAAAAGTGATAATTTTTTTATCAGGTACTACAGACTGAAGAAAGAAATACAGGATAGGTATCCAAGAGTAGGTTTATAAATCAAGTTGGTACTTGCCATACCCTTGACTACCAGAGACAGAACTTGTGAATTGAAGTTGAGACAGATGCTTTTGAAATGTTATGTTCAGAATCCTAACATTCTTTCAGTAATGCAAAGTAATTCTCCCTTCATTGATCTTTTTCACATATGGGAATTTATCCTTGCCACATCTACAAAGCTTTTAGTACTTCATGGATGAGCACACAGCACTACTGACACAGTTCTTGCAATGAATTATCCAAAAGAAGTCATCACAAAGTGCTCTTGGATAACTATTAATATTACATATCCTTCTTTGCCCATTTTCTCCAGGCTCATTCTATGTGGTTCTTCCAAATAGTTCAGATTTATACAAAACAACTCTCAAAAACTTTTCTCAGTTGTTTAAAAGAAGTTGTATTTTATCATTTCCTGTTAAAGCTTTAAAACTGCTTAGCTTGGTTTTGTGTAGGTGTCACTTGTGTTGATTTTATACTTTTTCAGAGTAATTTACTGAATAAACTTTACAATAACATTCCATTTAAGGAGTAAGTTTTTGCAGGAAAGATAGAGATATTCCCTACTCAACCAGGAATAAAAAACCAAAAAAATACAGCCCTATTTAATGTGGAGCGTGCATACTGTAGTATCAGTACCCCGTTTTTTCTTTAAAAAAGGGTATTGTGTTTTCCATGCACAGATTCAACAGGTATCAGTTTCTTTTTCTTCTAAATGTCTTATCACATACATATGAATGCTGCAACAAACATTTCTGTTTATAGACTAGAAGTGTGATGGCCAAAAATCTGTGTGCATCTCAGGAATGAACTGAAATCAGTCTCATTTTGGTGCCTAAAGAGGCCACGTAAAAACAGAAACTAGACAAGAATAAGGGAATAAAAGTAGGTATTTATTTGAAAGGCCTTCAAAGGTAGCCCCTGGGGAGCCAGAGGCTACTTCAAAGAGGGACTGCAAGATGGACGACAGGTCATGAGTTCTTCACACTTCTATTGGTTTGGTTCATTTGCATATCAGGGTTAATTCTCCAATTAAAGCTTCAGGAAATGATGGAATTTCCCTAAGCTCAGCCCCCTCTTAAGATGTTGGTTTACACATTTTGGGCCTAGGACAGTCTGGGTGTCCTTGAAGAGCAGGTCTGGAGAGGCTTTGTTATGTCTACCTAGCATGAGAGAGCAGAAATTACAAGAAACTTCAGAGTTACACACTAAGCAGTACAGGATTTGAAAAATATGAAAGCTAAAGCCTAAGGCATCAATTTCAGGCACTCATTCCTGATAGTGCTAGAAACTGGCTGGAGAACCCCAGACAGAGCAACCTCTTACTCCACTGTGGTTGATAAGGGCTCTAAGAGGTGATAAATTCAGTTTAATGTCACACTGCTGCTGAAGGCAACTGCAACTGGCCAATCAGTTGTCACACAAAATTGAGATAAAAAACAAAGTCACAAACACATAAAGACTCTACTAACCATATAACCTGGATGCAGATTGACACTTTCCGTGCCTTAATTATACCTCCCCTGATGGGGGAGATTTTTTAGTCTTTGCCAGCAGTCCAAGAGACGAACGGGACCTTCAGCATTCTCTGCTTTCAGATAGTTGTTTATTAAGTCCTATCAGAGAAATAGAGTCACTGGTGTGACCCAGACACAGCACAAAGCAGAGAATGCAAGAGAAAAGCCCAATTATTAAGATTTCACAGTCTTCTTAAAGGTAAATCACCCAATGAAAACTTAAAACGAAAGATATTTTCACTTTTCCACCAATGTTCAATAAATCACTTTGTCACGTAGACAGGAACTGCGGAATTCTTTATCCAATCACCCCAAACTACTTCTACTGCAGAATATGGAGTAATAGAAGAAGAAGAAGAAGGTCTTGAGAACAACAACAATCCTCCATTTTGAAGTTTTTTGCTTTTTATCTATTTACTATATTAACAAACCCAAAAACTCTAAATTTTTCACCCTGTGACAATCTTACATAATACTCTATCACCTAGTTCACACCAGTGTAGATTCTACTTCTTCTCAGGGAGTAAGCAATTTTCTCCATAGAAGAAGGTCAAAAACAGTGTTGTCTGGGGGGTAGAACCCTTCAAAACAGGCAGAGAAATATTCTCTGCATTCTGGATTCCCACACAGATTTATTTTAACTATTTCCTCTTGAATTTTTCACTCATCTTCAGGCTCCTTGGAATTCTCCTAAATTGCAATTAATGCACTTTCCTGGATTCCATCCAGTACCTGAGAAATATTCCCAAGACACTGAGGCCAGTGAATATTTAACTTTAAAAGCATTTTTATTCCTAGAAGGTTACATCCAGATCCATCTAAAAGGACCATTGTGCAGAAGCCTTTTAAAATCATAACTTCCCATAATCAGCAGTGTAAGCATATACCACTGTAGTTATTAAAAATTTCAAGGGATATATGAAAAATGAAAAAGAAATTTTTTGAATATATTATCAATAGTTATCATAGGAGTACATTTGAATATGTAGGTCACCATTTTGAAATGCTACGGACATGTTACAGGAACAAATAGCTCTCAATAAATGTAAGAGTATTCCACAGTTAATACCTATAAATGCCATCACTGAACATGAAAACACATAAATATACTAAAAATAATTCACAAGAAACATTTTGGTTCCAAACACTCCAATCCCTCAAAACCTAAAAGGAAAAAAAATGCGTGTGAAGAGTTACTAAAAAAATTGGTCTAGATTTTATTCCATTATATTAAAAACTGTGATTCTCCAGGGAAAATGCTGAGATATAGGTCCCTGTACAAATACATATTCTTAAAATTATTTATTCTTTCAAGTTTATAGAACATAACACCTTTATGAGATATTTACAATGAGCTATAGTATTGTGCAAAATATGTTTGGAATATTTCAGCTTAGAAGACTAGAATTTATTCATAAATACACCTGCTGAAAAGCATACAATTTGGTTTGAATTTTTAAACATAGTTCATAGTGTGACCCTGAGATTAGCTCAGTTGGTCAGAGCATGGTGCTGATAATGCCAAGATCATGGCTTTGATTCCCATAAGGGCCATTCACTTCTTTTTAATAGAAGAAAGTTATAAAAAGGACCACAGCATGACAAAAAGGACATGTAAAAAAACATTGTTTGCTTACATTTTCATGGGGATTACAATTTAGGAGCCTAGGCAAAAGAAAAAAGATAAAAAATGTAAAGGAAAAAAATCCCTTGCTGGTCTGCAACACCAGAGTTGGTGACTGCCAATCTCACCTGCACACAACCACAGCAAATGGGATGCAGTTGGGTAATTATATATTCCCCTGACCATTCTCCACATCTGGTTTTACAGAAACACAATAAGCATATATGTCTATCAGGACATGACAGTCTGCATTTGTGATTTCTTCTGCTGACCTAAATCATTAATTTTATTAATGACTTTTTAATTTTATCATTCTTCTTACAAAACTCTAGGTCCATGTAAGTGCAGAGGAGAGTCTAATGCACTATAGTAAGAGTCTGTATCTAAAACAGCATTGGGCAAACACTTATGAAATCATTCCAATTTTAGCAGTTTAAGTGCATAATTTGACATTAAATATCTTCATCCAAATTCCCAATTAACAGTGCTGTGCCTAAAAGTCGTATCCTTTAGTATATAAACACAATCTAGTGAAGGTTGAGAGTTCAAACTTGAACTAGTAAGGACAGAGCACTAGTTCATCTGCTTACTAAAGCACAGATTACAACTTTTGAAACACAAAACCAAACAAAACAATTTTCTAGCATGGACAAGCAATACTCAAAGTTTTCACTAAAATCTCACAATGACTTTGTACAGATAATAGTAAAGACTTTGTGATAGTGATCCATCTCAATACATTAATTCAAACATTCAATCCCATAAGCACCTGCATATGAGGACAATTTACCAGAAGCCTTGGACCTGTGAAATACCTCTATTTCTCATACAGATTCCCACAGAAAACTCATATGCCATGGACTCTGCCCTAAGGAATAACATTCTCTGTGCACAGAAAATAGAATTTTCTGAACATATTCCTGTAAAACCTTTTTTCTGACATACCTGTAAGCCATATCTAAACTTGAATTAACATATACATGCTGTTCACAGCACATGGGGGAGTAAGTGCATACGGCCTTAACAAAACTGTTAGGAAGGCATTTGAATCATATGGGGAATTTGAAATAAGTCCCTCCATGAATTTTGTAAAGTTCAGGGTTAATTCTGTGAAAGTAATAGAATGTGCACAGAAAATTTTACTGAAATAAGTACTTTAGATTCCAAACATTACAAATCCAAATATTTACAAATGTAAAAATAAAAGTGTTCTTTTGTTATTCAAACTAATTTTATTTTGTTGAACTACTTTTTGTGTTATCATGGATGAAATGTCTGGATTTTTTGATGTATATCAGAAGATCACTGAAAATCTGGAAAGTCTACTTCAATTGGTATTTAATCCTTGTATTTCAAGGAGGCAAAAGTTAGTGTAGATATAAAATTTGAAAAAGTGACAGTATTTTTTCCATCCCTCATATGATTTTTAGTATCCAGTCTTCTTTAAATCCAGTACCACCTTTCCATAGAATACTTTGTGCTGCCAGAACATATAAAAAGGAAAAAGACCACTAATGCTCTAGCATAAAACCATAAAACTGGGGCTTTTTAACTGAGTGTCTGCAGTACAAAGCAACATCCTACTGTATGTGCAAAACAAAGCTGCTGTTACTAATTTTTTGCATCTGAATTTCTGGTTTGCTTGAATTCACACCAGTTTGTTACACTCAAAGTGTTTTCAAGACCAAGTCCTTCTGCAGCATAGATACAATGCTGATGGTTTCTTCTTTGTCACAATAACATGTTTTGTGTCATTTTAAATATGTTTGCTAATGTGATCCAGCTTGTTCTTTTTCCTCATGCTGGTTTGCAGCTCCACATTGCACCCAGATTTACTAAGGTCTGTGCTGCTTAGGTTGGATACTTGCTCTTTGCTCACTTTGTTATCCCTAAAACTGGTTTCGCCAAGCTTCCAAGGCAACATTCTGCTTCTGAACAACTGCTGGGCATTTACCAATTGTTTATAGCCCTGTGCCTATCACACTCACCTGTACATCGTAGGCTTTTGCTGTCATCCCATAGCTGTATTCCTATGCCCTCCATTCCGTTCTAAGGCTATATATTTTTCATTATTTTATGCAGAAAATTTATTTGTTATTGGGGCCTAGTAGTCACAAACATATAATAGCAATTACTGTTATTCCACACAGCAGTATAAGGCTAAACTAAAAAATTAAACCAAGAGAGGTAATAGCTACCTGGTCATTACACAGCTGGTGTTACAGCTAAATAAGCTGAAACAGGTCCATGGATAAAGATCCCAGATAAAGACTGAGAGGTCCGAAGGCTGGAGAGATCAGCGTAACTGGCACCAAGCCTCTGGGCTCTTACCAGCAATGGCAACAACATAATTCCTAAGCTGGATGAGGCTGCACTGTAAGTAAACAAAACCTTCTGGGAGCAGGGAAAATCCAAACCTATGGAGCTCATTCTTCTGCTGACAAAGAACTACACAGGTGTTGCTGCAAACCCAAGATACTTGTCTTTGATTCATCGTGTCTACTAGAAAAGGGGTACTGTACCAATAACTAGATGTAAACATGCCACTGCAACTCCTGAAGAAGGGCAGAGGAGATAAATGTCAAGAATGAGAGGTGTTGTGTGTCTGTACATTCCTCAGATAATAGCTACTCTTTGGATAAGGAATAGACTGCTTTGTGGCAGCCTGAATTCTCTCAAAGTCCCCGTCTGTTGTCCATAGAGCACAAGCAGTAGATTTAAAGGCTGCTAAGGAGCTATTAGAGAGTCCAAATAAAATGATCATTAGGATGTTTTTCTTTTTTCATCTGCATAACTTTTCAAGAGCATTTGGTCCTCTACACTGACAATGGATTTAAGGTTAAGAAATATGCTTAGAATAGAATTACCTTGCTAAAGTACACAACTCAAGTTACTGCTTTTGAGATTTGAATTAGATATAATTGTCAGTAATAATTATAGCCACAGTATGGAATGAAATCTTTATTGATTTCTTCTCCCACTTACACACACACACTCATGAGAGAATAGCATTTAAGAGGTTAACATGGACTTGTGCTGAGAAAAAAACAAAGCATGAAAAACAAATTCTAATCTATTATTTGCATAACCAGACTGTTGTCAAATCAACATTTTCAGTGAAATTACATATCATCACCCAAAACTCACAGATGGCCTGTGTCTGCTTAATATCTTTGAGCTTAGTATGGCACCGTTGCCAGTTTAGGGACTCTAAACACAGGCACAGCACATAATTTAAAAAGGCTACATTGTTTATGCTGAACAGGGTGCAAGGTGGAAGTTCATCCAGAAATCAAGCCTATTCTCCAAACTTTACACTATATATACATTTTACCAAACAAAAAAATGACAGTTCATTGGCTACAAGTTACTTAGTTCTCTTATAATTAGTTACTTACAAATCTTCTATTTGTTAAATGATTGTCTCGCTTCTCGTACTAATTAGGCCACATGGTCAGTCTTTCTCATCATTTTGAGTTGGTGGGTTTCTTGAGTCTGTGGTCCATGAGTCAGCTGTCACAGTCTATCACTGCCAGACTGCAGAAATTAAATGGCTCCAATCCCTTGCATTAGATAGTCACAACTCTGTTTCACAACCACTTTCTCATTCTCCGCAAGTCCCTGGGCAAATTGTTAACCATTTCTGGCTCTTAAGACATCAGCATCAGTACCTTTTTAAATTAATTTCCTAAATGCATTTATCTGCATGATTTATCACCCCTGAAATCCTCTGTGCAAATCACCATCACTTTTTCTATTGTTTAGTTTTCTGGAAGTGAATTAGTTTTAAGGGAGAACATATCAACAATATGTTCAAAGAGTTACTTGTTATCTTTACAAGAAATTCTCCAAATTCTCAGACTGTTGTTCTCAACAATAAGACTAAAAATCTCCTTTATACAGGTTTCACTGTATCCACCCTTCCCTGTTGTTTTGATCCCCAACCTTACACTCCTCAAGAACAGATGTGGGTATTACTATGGTGAGTTGTCAATATCGGGAATTCTTCACTGGTGTGGACATGCTCACACAGACCACTGTTGGCAAATAGACTGAATAACAATATGGGTAGGATTAGAACAAGTGTACATAGTATGCGCATACAGATCAAATGCAAAAAGTTCAGGACTGTGCTTGCCCAAAACTGATAATTTTAAATTACATGGCTGAGAACCAATTGCTTCCACTGGTGTTGAAGAGGAAGACAAACATCAGCCAACGTAAGCAGTATATAGGAAAATTCTAGCATATTTTGGAAATAAATGAAAAGTTCACCTGAGAGATATAGAAGAAACAAAAATTTGTAACAAAGGAGAGGAAGATACCTCAGAGTAGGAGCATCAGCTCTCATCCTGCTAGCACTATAAGCTCTGCCGAGGCTGAAGAGCACAACATGGGAGGCCATGAAGCAGCTGGCACCCAGACTGTGCCCCAGCATGGTTAGAATTTTGTGAGTTCAGTCATAGAAAGATATTTATTAACAATTTTAAAATGCTTAGGATTCTGCCTTGTCTGTTGTACAACAGACATTAATCCCAAATGGATAAATGAATGATAGCTAGTTAATACAAATCTATAATGAATTTATTAATTGCTTTGATTCCAGTTTAAGATTAAACTAGGTGAACTGAGCCACTTTTCCCTTGGCAGATTTGTTATGGTGATAGCGAGTGTTACTCATTCTTCATCTTATGGACTATTTTTATGTACTGTAGAACATGCACTATACCTTGTTTTTATTTCACTGGTCTGCAGTTCTGTGTTATACCTGGACTTAATGTATATGACATGTTTACACATGCTAAATAGCTATGTTTTCTTTGTTATCTCTGAAACCAGTTTTCCCAGTTCAGCACTGCATGAACATGTTTAGTGACCAGAAATTGACTAGTGATCATTTGCTTATAGCCCTTGACCTGTGGTTTCACCGTGTGCCCACATGTTCATTCTATCAGCCCACACCCGCATCCCTCTAAGCTGCAGTTTTATTCTATCATTGTCTACAACCCATTCCATGCATAAGAACTACTTATCATTACTATCTAATTCAGCCCCCTGGTGTAGTCAGAGCCCCAATACCAGCTATTTAGCAATGCCAAGTGCCTGTTCTGTATTTTTGTCTTTCTCTACCACGTAGAGTATCCCACGCTCCAACCCAATTGCAAATATTCAACTCATTTAGTTGCCTTTTTTTTTTTAAGACTTTCCACTTTTCAAAACTGTCTTGTAGCTTTTGGTTTCTTACTTTTGCAAAAATGTTTAATTTTAAACACATTATGCTGCTCTCACAACGTGATCCCATAAGAGGAAAACTCCATGAAAGACTGTTCCTCCTATTGCTATTTCCCCATGAAGTAATGACTGTTCATGCCTGAGCAGCTGGATCCAGCAGCATGGCATGCATCTATCTAGGCAGCAATGGAGCTTGCTTAAAGCCTGATGAACACACTGGTTTTGGTGTGCTTTGCCGACTGTGCTTTAATCTCTTCCCATAACACCTTCTCCAGGAGAAGCCATGTATCTGGGGACTTTTGCTGCTCTGCTACTATGTACTTAGAGAGAAACATGCACAAATCATGCAAACACTAATACCCAAATTACTAACACTTTTTCTACATTATTATTTTTAGAATTTTCTCTCAATTGAAATATTTTTGTCTTTATCTCCTGACTTTTCAAATTATTTTTTAATTTCTGCTCATGTTTTTATAATGATTTTCAGCCCAGTGATATTATGCCTTTAAGCTGAGTTTGCTTTAGTTTCTCCTGGTATTGAAACATATCAAGATTTCATTACCATTTTTCCTTTTGATTTTCATGCTATTTGAAGCATTAATAATTTAGCTTTTTCAAAATATGACCTATTTTCCTAATGTAGACAAGCCTATAACATTAGCTATCTATGAAGAAAAATAAGGGGATTCAGTTATGCAAATAGTTAGCAAATGAAAAAGAGGATTGAGTTTCTCTGAAACATGACTTTCATTTCTAAGAAGTTGTAAAAGATAAAGTATAATGGAAATACGAGGGAGAATAATGAGAGGAGCCTTTATAAAGGGAAAGTCTGTCTGAGCTATCTACCAATATTCTTTGGAGAAGTCAGCACACATAGAGATAAGCAACACAGCAATCCATCCAAAGGGCATCTCTTTTTACAAAATCTCTGCAGTTGATGTTTGAAGTCTAGCACCACCATGGCATTTTAAACAAACCATTGAAGTCATGCCCCATCTACAGATTGTTATGCACTTTATAATTAAAATGAAGCTTGTCTTAGCTTGTCTTCTTTCTTTCCTTCCTTCCTTTCCACAAGTACATAGAATAGCACTATTTAGTTTGGTCATTCCTACCAAGGGACAAGACTATCTGTATTTTAAGTTTTGTTAATTGTCATTGCTAAAGAGGTAGAGATGCAAATCAGTGCAAATAACTTCAAAAGATTATCAGACACCTAGTCACCAAAACTCAAGAGTATGATAGAAAAGGCTGAGGAGAAGGGGAGAGAAACTGAATTGTCTCACATTTCGTACTCTCTTCCACACCTAAGAAAAGAAATAGCTGATTCAAGAGAGATTATTTCAATATTACCATATATTAGGAATTAAGATCATCAAATGAAGTTCAGCTGCAGTCAGAAAAGTTAATTAGAATTATATGAGTTACTAGAAAAGGTATAAATTCAAAACTGTAATGTGCATAAATTCATATCCCTAATTTTTATCCGTGTTTTGAATATTGCAGTTATGATCCTCAGTCTCAAAAGAAAATAAGAAAAAAGATTTGTTTTGATTATAGAATATGTGTGTATAAAGAAAAGACATGACTGAAGGGGTATCTGGCCACTTACCCCAAAATCATCCGTAGCCTGGTCATACCACTTTGTGTTGGTAAGTTTCTGGTTGTATGTTTCATGGCCTACTTTAAGTCGAGAAAAACACCACACTCACTGAACTAACTCGTTGAAAATTCTGTCTTGATACAGCCAACTGCCAGATGATATGCAACAGTGATTCCTACAAAAATTTTGAGATCTCTGGCAATAAACAAAGTGATAAAAATTCTACCACTGACTGGGAAGTTACAAAAAAAACCAATGGAATGCTAAACTCTTGCAGTTGCTATGTTCTTCACTATGACCCCCTTATCTGACAGTGTTAGAAAACAGATTTGATTAACCCAGTACAATCTTTCTTACATCAGCATAATTTTATGGAGTGACTAAAATCAGAAGTCTAACTAGGGCTTGTACAAGAATTTAAAGTCTTAATTAAGCACAATCTTACTCTGTTCTATCAGTCATGTAATAGTGTTTTGGATAACCACAAAGAGCCACATTGACATAAGCTGTTATTTAAAGGTCAAAAACACTTGGCAAAATATTTGTTTTGCATGCTGCTGTGTGATGTTGATGTTCTAAACAGAGCTTACTAGTGCCAAGTGACCACAAATTAACTTGAACATTGGGACTGGCAGAGGGAGTAAACATCTAAAAATCATTCATTGAGTAGATCAACAGTTAGATCAACAACAGAAATCACAGGACTTAGATGGGTATGCACAGTTTTAAGCTGGCGTATAATTGTTTTATTAAGTGGCTGCCAGTCCCTTATCTTTGAAGATTAAAATAAAAACACTGAGATAAAATAATAAAAAATACCCAGAGAGTATGCAAAAAGGATGGAAATTACCTCTGTGTAGGAAACTAGGGAAAATGTATATCCTTCTCCGGAAGTGTTGTAAGTCTTGGATGTTTTCGTTACTAGACTGTCCCACATGAAGCTGGAAGGATCATGCTGACACTTAGGGATGAAGACAAGTAACTGGAAGTCATCTTAGAATTCATATCCTTAGGATGTAGTTGACTACAATCACATGAAAGATTTCAAAGCTCTCTATGCTAAATTTATTCTGGTAGGTTGACATTTGTTCAATGATTAGCCTTAGGTTCTCTACACTGAAATATAGCCACAGCAGGAAGTACAGAATGAGTACAACAGTTGTGCCTGAGGCATCCCCACATCTTTCTCAGTGTTTCCTGTCTCTTCAAAACAGGCTGATTAAAACAGCAAAGGATAGGGATACACTGTCTCTCCTTATCTTCTTACTTCACCTCAAAGACAACACCACAATGTTGTCCAAAATAAGGCAGTGACTGATTCCAGCCCCCTTTGGAGGAACGCACAATATTACTTTTTCTGTACTGAAATCATAGTCCCAGAATGCTTAGCCATCCGTATATGACTCAAAAATGGTGCAAAACACCTGTCCCTTCACCCAATCCCCCAGCCCCTGCCTCTCCCACCCCTTGTGCTTAGCTTCCTCTCTGAGTGTTAGCAGTGAACTCTCTCAGAGGAAGAAGTGCTTCAGAAGTACCACACCCTTTGCCAAAGGCTTTGCTAAATCTAACTCTTTTCCTTTTGAAAGCGAATAGACAGGAAGAAAGCAGCTAAGACTTCTGCAATGATACAACATTATAATTTTGATTGAATTCTTGTAACACAAGCAGTCTCCTCTCTTCCAAGACTTAACAGAATTAGATTGTACAGCTCCCCTTTTTGTTGGAAATCTGCAATAAAAAGTGACCATAGTCAATATTTTAGAGAATTAAACCTCTTGACTTAGTTTATATAAAAGAATAGATTTTTGAAAAACCTGGATTCTTACAGTGGTTTTGTGGTTCTGTTAGTTTGTTCATTTTAATAACACATGGGAAATGACAAAAGAAAAAGTATTGTAAACATGTAAGAAATAATCATCAAAAATATTTTTCTACTTTTTTTTAAAGATAATCTTAGAAGAAAATCTTTTAGTATTTTATCTAGAAAAAAATACACTACAACGTTATTTTCCAGTTAGGCTTTTTGTTAATAAGAATACCCATGTTCCTTTTCCCAGATCTTTCCAGATGCTTCTGCATACCAAAGTAACTCTGTGAACCCAACATTTTAATGAGAGGACACCAGGCTTTAAAAGGGTACATGAGAGCTATAAGCAGTGGCATTCAGACCTCTCGTTTCCTATACCCATACATAAGTAAATGATAAGTAAACTGTAAGTAAACTATAAGTTCCTATTAATTTACTAACAAATAAGAAATGCACATCAGTGTAATACCTCAAATCTTGGCAATAAAACCCACATTTCCTTAGCATTTTCTTTTCCCTACTCACTGCCTGGAGAGACAACACAATGAATCCAAATGTTGCATAGAGTCTTCACTTTCCCTACCCCATCACAAACTCCTGCTTCTGCTGTTGTCTTAAATTCCCCTGGGAACAAAAGAGAAAAGCTACAGTAACCAATTTATTAATGGATTTCTGGTGAAATACCATCTTTGAACTTTTTGACCTTGCCTGTCTTATATTTTATATTTCATATTTTTAAACCATTCAATTTCCTAACAGCACAAAAATTATCAAATCACCCTTACTGCAGATGACATATTTATATAAAAAGGTTTAAAACTGGCAGAGCTGGTTTAAAGAGCCACCTACTACAGCAGGGCCTGCCACAGCTGTGATTTGGCAGGTAGAGACAAATAGAAAGCAAGCGGCCAAGAACTGACCTAGTTCTCACCACAGGTAGGTTACTTTGCTTCCTATCTTCTACACAAATGCAAATTCCCCTAAATGAGGACACTTTTACCTTTTTAACTGGATTTGAATGTAAAAAAAATTTAGTTTTTACAGTACTTAACTGCAGCTTTTCCTCAATCCAGGCGTTTTTCACCAGAAAAAGAGAATTATCATAAAGATTGTAAAAATACTTGAAGAAATGGTAGCAGGTCTAATATACTAAAAGTCCAAGAGAGAAAAATAACAGCGGCATACATACATCAAATCCATTCCTGTTCAACATATTATTTAAATTTCTTCTTAAAACCTCTTCTAAACTGGGTATTATAATATAGCTAAGTATCAGCAGTGTGTCATAACTATCCTGTTGTACCCCATAAGAAAAAATGATTGTGATTTTTGTCTGGTTTTAATTTGTTTTAATTTTATATTTTGAGAAGATTAAGAAAGAGAAAATTCAAATCAAAGTTTCAGAAAAACAATAAAGGTAGTGGTATTAATATGATGAAGAAAATAAAATGTAGCTTTAGAGCTCTGCAATTTTTATCACCTTTACTTTCATACTTTTTCTTCATTTATATTCCAAGACCTAGACACAGAACTGACACTGTTTCACCCTGCTATCAAAGAAAAGCTATATTCCATTAGGAAACTGTTCAACATTTTATGGAATTAAGCTCTGTATTTATAACAAATGTCTCCAGTTATATACTGCTAATATAACCGTACTCCAAAACTCTCTCGAAGCATGATACCAGTAATGCATTTTCTCCTGGAAAAACTGATGAATTAAATGTGAGGCTGTAAACAGAAATTACATTAATCCATCTTGTAGCTTACAGTAATGTAAATTTCCTAACCTTCTCGTTCATATTGCTACAAACATGTCATTAATCTGTTACACCCTGAACTTCTGTTCTTTATACTGCGTAAGAGCAGTGGAGTAGATAAACTATGGGCAGTGTATCAAGAGGAAGGAGCAAATTACAGTTTTGACACTTACTAAGTGATTTCCCCATTTTCTTTCTATGTATTTCTTCTGCAAGTTATCGCTTAGGTACGAACACTTCTATTAAACTTTCAAATGGGCTTTCTCTCTGTATAGAACTTGTGGAAATGAAATAAATTATCTGCTTCTTTGTTCAGAGTGGGTGCATGAAAGTGCTGTCCCCTCTTTTATGCGGGTGTTTTAAATTCTGGAAGAGAAAATTCTCCAACGTACTTCTTTTCTCACTAACACTGTGATCATAAGACTGATGCAAACAGTAAAATAGTATGTACTTATGGAGATTTATCTGAACAATAAAAAAAATTATAAGAGAATTGGTTACAAAACCAAAAAGTTTATTAGACTTTGCATTTTTTTATAGTTTAATCTCTGACTAGTAAATGTTAAAATAACATGTCATGTGACCATGTATTTGGTTTTTATGGACAAGCTTTGGAAGCAGTTGGGCAACTACAGGAGTGGCTTCTGTGAAAAGCTGCTAGAAGCTTCCTCCATGCACTGCAAAGTCAAACCCTGGCAGCTCCAAAGATGGATGTGCCACTGGCCAAGGCTGGGCCAATTAGAAATGTTGGTAACACCTCTGTGACAACAGATTTAAGAAGAAACAAAAACAGAGTTATTGCACAGCTGTAATTCCAGCCAGAGAACAGCGGGGTGAGAACATGTGGGTAGAACAGCTGTGCACACACCAAGGTCAGTGGAGAAGGAGGGGCAGGAGCTGCTCCAGGCACTGGAGCTGAAATTCCCCTGCAGCCCCTGGTGCAGACCATGGTGAAGCAGCTGTGCCCCTGCAGCCCATGGAGATCCATGGGGATGCAGAGATCCGCCTGAAGCCTGTGGAGGAGACCCATGCCAGAGCAGGTGGATGCCTACTGAGAGGAAGCTGTGACCCTGAGGGAGGCCTGTAGGGAGAGGAGCCTATTCTGCAGTAGCCTGCACTTGAAGGACTGCACCTTGTGGAAGAGTGACCCACTCTTTCCAATAAAGTGTAAGATTTCCAACAACTTTCCATTTACAAATGTAATGGAATACAGCTGTAATACTTTGAATATCAATGTATTTCCTCAGCAATATAAAATACTCTATAATTCCTATGTTTTAAACTTACCAAGGAGAGAAAACACTCACAATCATGTGCTATTGCCTCCACTAGTGCCACACTCTGCTTTCTCAGAAGATATTTATGTGTGCCTAACTTACTACAATTTAAAGTCTCCTTATAGCTCTTGTTCCATTACTTTTTTTCCCAGAAATATTTGGCAGTCACATATTTTTATTGGAAAATTAACTATAATTTTTTTTCCTGAACTCAGTTATCCTAAATTTTCATCTCTTTAATTTCTTTCCTGATATACTTCATGAATTTCTTACCCACCTCATACTAACACAGCTGTTAGTCTCTTGATCCTTTTTCTCTGCACTCTCTGAATAACGTCAAACTCTTATCTCAGGAAATCTAACATCCACTCCTGAAATTTCATTTCAATTCTTTCCTAACAAACCCTTCTCCACCCTTCCAATTTTTCCTGGTCTTTTCTGAAATTTATTTGGCAGTTCTCATTAGAAAATTCCAGATGTGCTATGACAGAAAAGATTGTTAGTCAGAAATTCTTTCACTTTACTTAACATGATCTGGCAACCACAGGGGTAATATTTTTTAAAATTTTCCTTTTATGGCCTAGCATAGATTTTGTCAGAAAAATATGCTAGTTTTTATCCCTATTGCCATAATTCAATCAAGAACAGGAAATAAAAGCTCAATTTAAATTCCTGATTAATATTTCAAATGTACTTTCTTAAGCGTAAAATCCAGTTCAGATTTCATGCTTCACATGACCCACTGCCAGATGCAAAAGACACTGAGAGATATTTTGAAAAAATAATTGAGACATAAGTACATATATTCCATAAAATTTTCAACATTTCTGTCTTTGAGTATCTCACAAAGCTAATTGAAGGTGACCACTTCATTAAAAAATATTTTCATTGGGGGTGGGAGGAGTATTTGGGTTTTTTCTTAACTGTTTTCAACACTACATGGGATAATTAATGGACAGTATTCTCCATGATGTAAGGCCTGATTTATAAACAATTATGCAAGCTGATATATCCATTCTTGTCAACAGCTGGATTAATAAGAAATCTCTGAAATAATATAATTTTTTTTTTTTACTTTTTATTTTTTTGAAAGAGCTTGCCTGATATTTAATGATCTAATCACTTAAAAAAAAGATAACAGAGAAAAAATGAAAAACCTTACTTGGGTTTTAGAAATGTGTTCATTTCATACAAATTAGTTTTCTGCAAAACACCGCCAACTTAGCACATAAGAAGATTTAAGTGGTATCAATCTGCATCAGTCTGAAGATCTGGACATTCTCATCTCCTGGTTGGGTAACTCACAATCTATTCGCTTGTGCAAAGAGTCTCTTGTAAAAACATATCCACTAACTAATTTGTCTACCTCAAATTAACATCAGTCTTCACAAAATCACTTGGAAGTTTTGCTCTGCTGTGTCTCCAACAAATTCTTGTTGAAAATGTTCTTATTTGTCAAGTATGCTTTGGAATTTGAAATATGGTTCAAATATTCTACTGTTCCCTAAAATTCCTGTTTCACCCACTGAAAGTGAAAGAAAATAATGGAAAATTATTAAGACAGAACTATTCATTTCTAAGAATCTAATAGAGCCTTAATAAAGTATTAGTTTCCTGTAGTAAAATCTGGCCAAGCAGCTTTTATCTTAAAAGCATATCTCCAAAATTTTAATTGAATTTCCTCATGACAGTAGCCTTGAACTCTAAGAGAATTTTTCAGGATCAGATTCCCTCTGCTCTGTAAAAGGTTTTTCTCTCCAATATATCTGCTCACAGATCCAAAGTTAAGTTTCATTTTATTTCCAGTTACTCTGCATATTAGAATGGATAATCAACACCCTTATAAAAAGTGGCAGCCATTCCACATTTACAAGCTCAGGGTAACATGGAATCAGTAAAAAATTTTGTCCTTCAGTTAATCAGTCCTTATATGAGTGTTTTTTGTCGCTTTCTTCCCAGTATTAAATCTGTACCAAAAAAAGCCTGTTACTGGCCCCAGAACTCGGGAATTTCTGCTAAAGCAGTAGGATCTCACACATGCCAATGCTCCCAGCCAAATTGTTAATGTACTGGCCAATCTGGCAACTGTCACACAGATCTGAATCAAATGAAAACATGCATCACGAGGTGAATCCCAAAGTAGACCTTAATAATTTCTAGCACCATTGATTAGGACTGCCTGACAGGAGTGTTAACTACACACTGGGTTTCTAGAATTTAACCCTTAACATTCTACATCAAGTTTCTTGCCATATGCTGAATTTTTGAGACCTGCAACCATTTCATCTTAGCCATTTTTTTGAGAAAAGAACACAAAAATTATTGCTGCACATGTTATTTTATTGGTTTTTTTCTCCCTGAATCTCTATCCGTTAGCTCAGCAGTTCAGCTGTGCAATCCAATATCTACATTTGATGTATCAAGCTGCACGACCTCGAGTCAGGTTTACAACTAAAAGTCTTAGGCTTTGAAAAAGAACACATAAGAAACTGCATGACCTGGAGTCATACCAGATAAGAAAAGTAAACAGAGATGAGTAACAGCTTAGGGATTCAGGAGGAAAACTAGAGGTATGAAAGAGCAGACAATGGTAAGCAAAACAAACAGAAGGAAACTGAAACAGTAAAACTACAATGCTGAGCATTGATTGACAGTGAGCACGGGTCCATTCCAGGGAGCAACACAGGGCCAATTCTTCTTAATCTAAGACTGACTGGCCAGCAAAGACTCATTATGAGCATATTAATGGGCACATTAACCAGGCAAAGCTGTAGGAACTCATTAGTTCTGACTACCTGCTCTATATGTAGCCAATATGTAATTGCTTGTTCTCTTCAGCTGTAGGTATCTTGTTTACAGAATTTCCTTCATAGGATAAAAGTTGCCAAATCTAAAATAACCAAAAGAGGGAAGATTACAATGCAATAGAGTCATGCTTTGGAACAAGCTCACTAAATCAGAAAATGCGACATTTTTCTGGTTTTCCCACTTCTAATAAAAAGTGACCAGGCATATTTTGAAAACAAATCTGACATTACTGACTGTAGAAAATAACAGAAACTTTGATAGCACTGGTTAAAGGCTCACAGATGTCATATAGATCATCACAGAGTCCTAATGTAAACTGTAGTGCATTCGTGCCATTCTCACATTCTATAAACCTCACACATTTTTCCAACATTTGGGAATCTGTGTACGGCCAGACTGAGATCTCACCAGAATGTCTGAATGTGCTGTCTACATCCTCTGGATGAGGCTTTGATCACGTATTTGAATACTGTCATCAATGTAGTGAAATAAAAAGTTGGGCAGAATGTGACAGCTCCTGACTTGAACATTTTGTTTTCTGATCTTTACATTATTTTAACACTATCTTTTCTTACTAAAGCACCCCAAAGCAAAAATGAGAACAAACAAAAAAAATCCAACAATATTTAGATTTCTCTCTTTGAATGTGGTCATTTGTTCTTTTTATACTAAGGGTTTAGGAAGGTTTCGATGATGCAAGAAATAAGGAAAGAAAAAATGGAAAAATCTTTGTTGTTTTGGAAGTTCTGTGCTACTCTAAATCATCAAAGAGTGCATTTCAATGTTAACAATTTTGAAAGGAGCTCGATAATCTTGTGCACTTCCCTGCTATATTATTACAATCTGCACTCTGTTTAAAGTTTAATATTAAAAATAATTGTCCCTTATTAAAATCTCCCACATTACATTACTGCTGGTCATGCAGAAAATTACTTTGCTTCAGGAGACAAAACCATCCAATAAAATAATTTCTGTCCTATAGATGAAAGAAAATTGGTATAATCACAGGGCAAAATCTCGGAAGTGCTTTGTTTACTAAACTGAGCTGTGAGCATCAAGAAGAGGACTTAGTGCTTGTGACTCTCATGCACTTTTCACTACTTTCCTGAAACTTGGAAGCAATCTCCCAGGTCCTTCTGGCATTGTTTATTTAGCATGGTCTTAATGAAATGGGAAAAAAACACTTATAAGTGACAGAACTATCAAAACTCTTGGAAAAAATGAATGTGATTATCCCATTAACAAGAAGCATTTTCTATACTTCCATTTATGTGTTTTTTTCAGAACATGGTTTGTCGATAGTACAGACAAATTTGGAAAAAAATAGGTTTTGGTTTTTTTTTTTCCTTCCTACAGGTTTGATCAAAAGAAGAAAGAGCATAAAATGCACCTCAGGGTAGAAAATGAAAATTATGAAGTTAAAATTCTGAATTTTTAATAATCTTTCAATCTGAGAATTTTTGAAGTGCTAGCAATAGATGCAGAAGTAGAAGCACTAATATGACTTAAACTGAAAATGATAATACTATTATATAACATACTTGTTTATTTTATCCAAGAGAAAGTAATTTGTATGATGGCAAGGCTGAATTTTCCTTTTATTCTTCTTCATTCTTATCCTATTCTACCAAAATCTAAAGGCTGGAATTCTCCATGTACCTATCCCTCCTCTACACTGACCTACTTCAGAGGGTGGAGGAGAATTTGGCTAGAACTATGGAAACCTTAGGGAACAAAGATCCTATATATTCTATGAGAGATACCTGATTCCAACACCGATATTTGCACTGTGAAATGATTAAACAAACCCTGTACCAAACAGCAGCAGTGAGGCTGCTCCACAAGGGCTGCTGGACCAGGAGCAGCAGCTGCTGACAGCACAACCCGTGCTCTCCCTAACAGGGCACAGTCTGGCAGGAACCCAGCAGGGCTGGACTGGGGATGGCAATCTCCTGGATGGCAATCCCAGGCGAGATGAGGGGATGAGTCAGGGCTGGGCTCCACCCAGAGAGTTTGTTGAGAAAGAGCAGAAGTTAACACTGAACACAGGGACAACCACAACTCAGCTGGGATGGGATGTCCCAGCCTGACAAGCCTGAGCCCAAACAGGACTCCTGGACCTGGCAGAGAACACCTGGGTGGAGACCCCAGTGAGGCTGCTCAGGGCAAGGAAGGTCTGGTGGAACCCCGATCATGACACCAGCAGAGTGAGCTGGCTAGGGTGGATGTGCTGGAATTGAGCCCTCACATGCACAGCTCTCAGAACATATTTTCTCCAGCTAATTTTGGTTTAGGAACCATGAGGGCAATATTGCAGCACCACGCCCATTTAACATTTTTGTCAGTCCCTTGGAGAAAGTGTCAGAGCTCACTCTCAAAGATTACAGATGGCACCAAATGCAGGTAAGATGTCAGTAACTCTTGAGAGAAGGGTACTGTTCATACATATCTAATCAACCTGGAGGAACAGGTCAACAGGAAACGTAAGAAATTCAGCAAGGACAAATGCAAGTGCTGCCCCTGCACACGAGGCACCTGTGCAAGGACACAGGCACATGCCTGTCAGGGTGGGAACCACTTACAAAATACCTGCCAAGTCTCTTGTGGGTTTGTTGTGCTTTGTTTTTAATCCCCATAGCTACATCTAAGGTTACTAAATTTAAAATAAGGAATACATCAGCTGTCTGCTGATTGATGAAAAGATCTAATATGTACTATGTGGATTGATGAACAGATAGTACAAGTCCATTGACTTCTACGAAAATTCAACACAAGATCTTCTTAGCCACTGACAATATAGTGGATTTCTCAAGCCTTGGAATAAACTTTGCCGCAGAAAGCACAAATACCCCTTCAGGAAGAGTTTGGAAAAAAATATCAGATTTCATGGTTTGTGCAACCCTAATTTTTCTTGTATCTCATCACTTTTAGTTTTTTTCTGTCTGTTGCTGCTAACTAATGGAAAACGACTGGTGAATTATGGGTTGACTGCACAGAGGTGATATGTAAGAGAGCAAGGTAGCTACATACTTTGATCCACTGGCAAAGCTAATTTGTATCAAACTTCCTTTTAGATGTATTACTGCTTCCAAATATGCATACTGAAAGGGTGAGACCATAAAATAGATTATTATACAAAGGTAAGTTGTAGTAACCCCTTTAAGTATAGGATTGGTAATAAAATGTAATGATAAATTATAGTTTTAATAGATCTTGAAGAATATGTTCCAGTAAAATTTTAGGGGTTCAATAAAATGTGATACCGAACCCTCTGTAAAATACTGCAAGACTTTCTATAACAGCGCATAATGCTAGAAGGTTTTAGTAATTTCAAGGGAAAGTTAATATTTTATATGAATATTTAAATACTTGACACATTATTAGAGATATGGAGACCAAAATTCCATATCATTAAATGACTTCTTAGTTGATTCCATTATCATTTTACTCACTTTTGTTGGTTCTAAAAGTCATTCTTAATTTGGCCCATGTTAGACGGCTAAATGAATCTTTAACAAAATATGTCACCCCTTTATTCTATGTGTTTTACATCATTTATTTCACATATATATTTGGTACTTAGGGAGAATGATTATTTATTGAGAGCTCAGTTCATCTGTCCTGGTCATTAAATATTTGTCCTTCTTACAATGATCAGCAAGGGATAGTTTATCATCACACAACAGACAGGGCATTTCTATACTGGATAATAAGGTACATGTTCATTCTTGCTAAAAAATTATGTGCAAGACTGCACAAATTAGTAAAAAATATTCTAAAAGAAAATCATGTTTTTCAAAAATGAGACTCATATACAGCAAGATTTTTTTTCATTCACAAAAACCCCATAGTATTTTTATAATATATTGAGCATTTTTATTTAAAAAGCATAAATTAACGTAAGTGTCTTAGTAGGTAACTACTTCTTACTAACTATGGTTGCCAAAGTTGCAATTCACATTGTTATTTTGTGATGAAAGTTATAAATCCACAAACTATTTCCAATGGAATTAATATTGATTGTACTTGGCCATATTAGTACATTCCTGTAATTACAGTCACTGCTCATACAGTATAAGTAATTGGTCTAGCAAGGCTTCCAAAATACATCCTAGCAAGAAAAAAAAGAGTTAGATTTTTGTGAAACATTTTCAAGCTCCTAATACACTAAGTTAAAACAGGAACTAGCTCTTAGCAGCAGCCAGTGGAACAATTTACATTTTTAGATGGGTCAAAATTTTTAAAGATCTCAATGCCTTTGAGGCCAAAGACAAAAACTCCCATGTTTTCCATGAATCAAAATCCCTACAGAAGCAGAAACGTATGCTCCTTCTAAGATCAGACAGATGCTGTCCAAAATTGACCTTAGTTTTATCAATTTGTTGCTGGTCAGCACTAAGAAGAAGTAAAGAACATAAAAAAATCATACTATTTTTAGTCTCAGAGGGTCACAGCTCTGCCAAATCCATCCCTGGAGGTCACAAAAACCCTGGGCAAGAAGGTATTTCCTGAGAACCCCTGAATGGAAGCTTTTCTTGCAATAAGTGAATGGTGAGAGCATGGCTTCAAAAACCTTAAATTAGATTTTCAGAATTTGACTGCCAAACTCTGTGGTAGATAGTTCTATCAAATTTTTCATCAAAATTATAATTCTATTATGACATGTTCCATAATTGAAAAGTTGTTGTTTAAGTGGGGAACAGGGATTTCCATTCTCTCCACAGATTAAAATTATCTACTCTTAAAAAAAAAAAAATATATATATGGGTATTTCCTACTGATTTTTAACTCATGTAACCTGAGCTATGCAGAGCCCCCAGACATTTAAAAGATTTGTTATGTAGAAAAGAAAAGGAGGAGAGAATTATGAAAAGGAATTCTGTGTTACTGATTGACATAGGAATGAGAAAGTCTGCCTATGATTTTCCTGAGTCATTGCCTTAGAGAAACCTAGGAACAAGGCTATGGAAAGCAGCTAGTCCATTATTGTGTTTAACTCTTTTAACACTTTCTTTCTAACTATTGATTTTTAATATTTGCAATATACATAAGCAATTAATCAATCTGTGAATCTTCATAATTATTCTGAGTGATCAATGTTTCCTCAATTTTTCATATAGAACAGAATATGCCTGCATAGCAGAGCCTGTGTTGAAAAACTAAAAAAAAAAGACTTCCAAAATATCTAAAAGTCATGCTGAAGGAGTAAATCTATGTAACATGGAAAAGTTAACTTTTCACTTAAGTGTACTCAGAAAATTGATGCAGTATGTGATGCTATCTGTTTTTCCATTTAAAATTAAGAGGCTCAAGTTGTAGATCATCAAAACTCATTTTCCAGAAAATTAACAAAGTACAGTTTGCCAAATTGATTCTTGTTAACAGTGAAAAGGTATTGCACATACTGACCTGAATTGATTTGGGCTTTTTTTTATTCTTATAATAAGAACTAGATTATCACTTTTTATCTCCTGATGTATGGGTATCAGAAGATTTACACAATTTGACAGTGTCAAAGAGTTTAACCAGCAGAATGCATAATGTGTGGCTCAATCTGAATTATTTTTTCTTTAAATAAATATATAAATAACAATAGGAAACAAAAGAAATTAGCAGGAAATTCAAACTACTTCTGAAGGAAAAAAAATAGCACATGATTATCATCAATGTTATGCATAAAAGTTCTTCACTGTATAGTTCTGATCACCTACACCTCACTCCCTCTCAGGGAGGAAAAAAGGGCTGTGCAGTGGTTTAAAACAATGATATTTTTTTTAGGGGATGGTGATGTATTTTTTCAAAATGTGTTTTTACTAAATATTTCTATAATTTCCGTAGGTTCAAAATCAGGACTTTTTTTCTTATTTAAAAATAAGGGTCACTAAGAGACCTACCAAGAATTCCACCTATGTCAAATGTATGTTTGAAATTAAATTTTTCCAGGAAGATTAGAGAATGAGCCACAACATTTCTCAGTGTGACACAGACATTGGTGAGACTGATTTTTTTGTAAATCATACAGCATATAGGAAAAAAATATACAAATCTTCAATATACAAATCTTCAAAGCCTGTGGCTTATGATAAAATATGGATAATAAAAAATTTCCTCATCACCACATCTCCCTGAAGACAAACACCCTCAAGATTCAAATTAATCTTTAATCATAAAACTTTACAACAAACTTAAAAGTCATTACGTAAATTGAAAAGTCTTTGGTTATCTATAGAATCATAGAATAATTGAGACCAGAAAAAACCTTTAAGGTCCTTGAGTCCACCTGATGCCATTTTGGTTTTTTTACCTTTTTTTCTTTTATATATCCTCAGTATCATTTACACGTACACTTGTAGATTTGTGGCTTCATATTGTAGTTTAGTTTCAACATTTTCCTAGGAAGAAAGACAAAACAAACTCCAGGATCCCTTTGCTATCTTGGTTCTCCTTAGAAACCAGGGCTGAAACCAGCTTTCTAAGACATGCTTTTGTAAACAGAGCCTGGATCTCATCCTAAGCGGGGAGAATCTAGAAAATACTAGAGCTGGGGTAATTACTTCACCAGGCACATTTCTGACTAGGGGGTTATTGTCAGATATGCTGATTTGCAGAATCTAAAAATTGTACACGCATCACGCACGACATGCATCTTCAGCTTTTCCTGCCTGATGAATTTGTGCACCTGAGGATCCTCATATAAAGGTACCCTTTTAGCACCCTAATTGTGTCTGTCTCATATTTTTAGGGCCAGAGAAAATGGCATCACAACCATCAACCTCATACTACCAAGGCCCCACTAAACCCTGTCCCATCCTTTATATATCGCCAGGGATGCTGACTCAACCACTTCCCTGGGAAGCCTGTTCCAAAGCTTGATAACCCTGTCAGTGAAGTCAGGCACCTTTCCAACTACTCTGCCCCCAGTCTGTAGTGCTACATGGGGTTGTTGTGACCCAAGTGCAGGACCCAGCCTGTGGCCTTGCTGAACCTCATACAATTGGCCTTGGCCCATTGATCCAGCCTATCCAGATCCCTATGTTGAGTCTTCCTTCCCTCTGCCGTAAGTTACACCAAGTAGCACAGTTACCTTTTCTGTGCTCTGCCTCAGCTGAATAGTTTTCAGTTTTATTCTTATCTCTGCTAGTCACTAGAAAAACAAACTAAAATAACATATTTACTAGTAGGTCAGTGAAAATCATCAGTGTTGCTGCAGTTCAAGCCATCTTTTCCCTCAATAAATATTGTAATGCAGAGACTGAAAGGATCGTGCTGTTGTCTTTAAACCGGTACATGGGGATGATTCACGGGGATTGATTACACCTCCCAATATACTTCCTCCAGAGGGAAACCATTGTACAAGTCTATCTTCATTCTTTAAAATATCACCAGAGAATATTAAATGTTTTTATTATAGCAGTAATTCTATCAGGCTGCTAACATGCATGTTAAAGTTTGCATAGTGGGCATGAATAGTGTTGAGTTCAAACTGATTCTAGTTACTGAAACATAACGTTTCATGGAAGCAATTAAGAAAAAGCTTTTATTTAAAAAATAAATTTAATATTCACTGTGTTACCACTGTAAAAACATTCCCTGAAGAAGATTGTTATGAAGGAACTAGGTATAGGAAGGTGATTTCTTAAATGAGTATCATTAACTGATCATCTACAATTGATTGCAATGTCAATTACTACCTTATGGACTGTCATAAATCACGACAATTCTCAGTCCATAGACCAAGAAAAACAAAATTTATTAATTAGAGAAAAACTAGGAAAGAAACAGAGTGATAAAAAAATTAAAGCGAACAAAAACAATAAAAATCCCAGGTCCCCCAGACTGGAGATCCTCTATGCCAGCCCAGCTGGACCCAGCACAGGGATCTGTACGGTGCTAGGAGAGATAGCAGCTAACCTGCGATCCAATAAAATTTATAGTTATCTCTCTTTAAGGGAAAAGAAGCCACTTCCTAACACAGGCTCTGCCAGCCTACTCCAGAGGCAAAAACCAAGATGGTCCCTGGTGCGGGCCCTTCTAAAGCCAACTGTCCCGGCCCAGGAACGCCTTCTCCCGCCCCCTGCCCGGCCCCCATGGCTCCCGGTGATTGGTGGAATTAAGTAATGAGGTCACCTTTCCCCTCCAATGGCTCGTCTGTTGTCTAGGGCTGGCGTTTTGGCGGGAAAGGGCCTCATTAAAATTCACCGTCTCCATGGAGCCCGGTGACGGGAGCAGTGGAGTGGCTATTCTTAGAAGGTGGCAGTTACGAAGCAGCCCTTTGGTCAAACTTAGAAATCCCGCTTGAACTTAAAACATAGTTTTAAATACACTTAAAAACAATGAAAACCTGCAAAAATACCAAGGATAATACTGGGGAAAGGGGTGCAACAACTTGGAATGTATAAAACTTGAACATTTTGAAATACAGAACTGTTTGAACCTGAACATTATAAAAGCTGTTTAAAATTGCCCAAAAACCCTCAAACTGAACATGAAACTGGGGTTTTAAGGACACTTTAGAGAGGGATAACAGTGATTGCAACTTTAAGGACATATTAACTTGGATGGCTTTTAACACCATTAAAATCTTGTGAACACTTAAGAACATTTCAACCTAATTAACAAATTCAAACTTAATTAACCCAAACATGCAAAAACCAATAACAGAAACTTCATATATAACATGGACATAGAGCCATTATGAACTTCTTGTAAGATCTTAGATCCAAACAGTTAAATTCAGGTAAATACTTGTGTAGGAGTTCAAGTATAAAAATACCCCATCTGGATTTATGTTTCCATCTAAAGTCAATTCAGTAGATTTTGAATAGAAATAACAACGTGTAGGTTTAATGCAGTTTAAGTAATTTGTTCTAATTAAATTCACTTTGATTTCATTTTCCTGAATGTTCTAATTTATAAAATTGTTGAAGGAAGGACTGGTGATCTTAATGATAGGAAAGTTGTTGTTCAAGGTTCTAGCTATAGGGAAAACATCCTGCAGAAGGAAGAACTACTTCTAGAAACTGAGATTATAATTTTAAGTTATCTTCTCTGATCTGTAAGAGTCTGCTTCTAAAAACAGAACCATATTAAAGTAAATAACATTTCCCAACATTTAAGTAGGATTAATTCAGCTAAATAAAGCATGTATCCTTACCTGGCAACTTCCAATATCGCTCACATAAAAACTCTTATATATTTACTTATGCAAAATAGCATGTACATAGCAATGGCTCCCTTAAAATCATTAGCCTCCCACTGACTTTCTGTGCAGCAATATAATCAAAGCTTAAGGGGAAAATAATTCACTGCAGCTACATTGTGTAAAACCAGAATGATCTCAAGCTACAGCAATACAGAATTTCTTTTCTGTAAAATAATAGGTGGGAGAAAAAAGATGAAGGAATTCAAACTAATTAGTCTATGTAAAGGTTAGGTACAGTGCTTAGAGCAATGATAAAATTGTGGCTCTTAGGTACGCAAACATGGTTGTCATAGCTGTTTAATACTTATTCTTTTTCTTACTCTGAAAAATGGGAACAATAAGTACTGAACTGCCATGTTGGCAGAGATAAGACAATAAACATCTCTCGGCAATATCCAGTTATTATTACAAAAAGAGAAAGAGAACTAAGACTGTTCTAACCTCATAAAACCTTGTAATGCAACTACAAACTCTGTTCTCAGTGTACTAGATATTCAAATTCCCAAAGGGGAAATATTTTGCAAAACGAGCTCGCTGCCCTGCACTCAGACAACAAAGGATTTCGATTGTGGAGGTACCACTCACCCAGCTTTAGGCCAGGGACATGTTGCACACCTTGATTTACAACTGTACTTCATTAATTCCATCAGCTACCTGTAGACACAATAATACGAGAGTTTCTTAAACCTCTCAGATGATTTCTGAGTTTTGAATGTGGTTATGTCTGGGAGAATTCATCAGCTATTTAGTAATACAGAAGTAAAAACAAACAAACAAACAAATGTGCAGAGTCTAAGATATCTGTTAAACAGAGATTTAGTTCTGAAAAGCCAGTGAAACGCCTTTTTTAAACCTTCTCCAAATACATGTCTACTGAATATATGAGAATATCTTCCCATCAAATGAAGTCAGAAGTCACAATTATAATTTGACTAAAGAGAGCAGGAAAGCCTGTGGATATTGGCAACATCCAAAGAAACTTACCTAAGCAGGCAGCATGTTAAATAAAATCTATATACTTATATCCAGATTTAAAGGTAAAAATAAAGTAATAACACTATGCAGTATTAAAGCTGGTATTTAAGTTAATGCTGCTGCATATATTTAAACACTGGAGAAGAGTAAAATGCAGGATCTAAATCCTTATAACAGAAGTGTTTTCAGCTTGCTGCACCAGACGGGAAACCTCACCCTTGTCACCTGACAGGTTATAACCACGACTCTTTGCCCTTGCATGCTTGTGCCATTTCTGTTATAGATCTTAGCGAGACTTAAAAGTTGAGAAGTTTAGTCTTTAAGACCTTTCCAGAATCACTCCAGATAAACACTATTTCTAGATAGATTAAATACTTTTCTCATTCTATGTGATAAAAGAAACAGTAAATGACACAGATTCGAATAAAACATCCAAAATTATTAACAAGGCATTTCTGTGCAAATGCAGATTTTTGTAAAAACAAAGATTACTTGCACTCCAGCATTGGAAAGTGCTAAATAATACCTTCTCCCTGCCCCTACCAGCAATTCTTATCCCCAACAGATCTGCTTCTTTCTAAATCACTTAAGGTTTTGACTGGGTCTTCTGGACAGTCCCATCAGAATACAATACTTAGTAGGAACAACAATGACTTTTTCCAAGTGAGAGACAGAGTATTCACTCCCAGAATTTAAGAACCATACTAGAGACTGCCACCAAGAATAAATCACTTGAATAGTGAACTTATTAACAGCTCTTTGGTTCGCTCCCTGTATATAAAACCTTCCTGATTTTATAGCAGTGCTAAATTCAGTGTGTTTCTGCTCCTACTGGATTGATTAGTGTCACTGTTTTATTATCTGGAGTAATCCTTTCCCAAGGTCCCTAATTTTTTAACACAACTATTTGCAGTTTTAGAGGCAATGAACAATCTTATCCAGGACTTCTCCTACAAAGAAACCTTCCAACTGTTATCCAAAGACTAAAAATCTATGCAAAAGAATTTATTTCCTAGCAGAATTTTCATATAGTTTCTCTAGGTCTGTATAACCATAATATTTCCTCATCACTTAGAATTTGTGTCCCTATCAGATCACTTTTATCATTGTGTAGATAGTGCTAACTTTAATAATTAGTATTGGATAAGTCTCAGCTGTTTTTGCTGATGATTAACTGAAAAAAAATCTTTAATATATCAAGTTCCTGCTGCAAAGTACTCTAAGCCAACAATTGCTTCACTCAGTGTATAGCAATGTCTTTGCACCTAATATATGAAGGGAATTATTATTAATGAGATTATTATGCTTAGCAGTTGTCACACAACACACTGATCATCTACTTCACTCTGAAAAGAGAAAAACTAAGCTGTAGAACCGTCAAAATATGTGCCATGCCTGCTGAATTGATGAAGTACTCAATAAAAAAGGAACCTGCCTCTGAACCTTTATCAGGTTGTATTTTCTAATAAACTGTGATATGGGATGTAAGACTCTGCTCTGTGCTGTTTCTCTGAATCAGTTACAGCACTACAAAATGTCTCAAACATAGCAAACACTGTTCATGAGTAGAAATGGACTACACCCAGAGTAGAGAATAGAGACAAATGCCCAGGTATGTCCTTACTTTGTGCTTGCGTCTCTGATCCATGTGAGAGGGCAAAGGAGAGAAGTTACGGATTTTATCATCCTGATTCACCCTGCTTTGACATTTCCTTCTCTTCCTAGGCAAGAAAATATCAAAGAAGCACACTAAAGGGAGTATGTCACAGGCAAGCCTACCTTGGTTTTACGAGGAGAGTAGCTACTTGACTATTGGTTGGGAAGTCTCACTGCATGACAGCACCACAATGAAGTTAAACTCTTTCCACAAATCTGAAGACAAAAACAGTGTAAGGAAGCCCACCAGAGGAAGGATGGCTGGAAGGATTCAGGTAGGCATGGCAGGGGAGTAAAGCTACCTCCAAAGACAGTAAGTGCTAAGACAACTGCTTCAGACTCCCTAGCCTCTGACATTCAGCTGGAAATCACAGTGAATTTAATCCTAGTGTTTTGTTTCATTTTACAGTGACATAAAAACCTGTAAATCTAATGTGGCTGTGAAAAATATGACACTTAAATATCTTGAGTGTCTCAGGAAATTGCAGACTAGATTTGTGTGACTTAGAGGGAAGACATCAAAGAGCATCATCAGAAATGTGTACAGATGCAAGTGTACCAACTGCAACCCAATCTGATTTCTAAACCACACCTTATGTTATTTACATAAACTTCAATTGATTTTCAGAAAAACTGGATGAGAACACAAAGAAATGCCCGGTCTCATAAACACTGACATCAATGAGCTATACTGTGAACCAATGACTGATCTTCAGACAACTATGTTTACCATATGGTTGCCTACACGGTAGATACAGAGCAATCCATTTAACTTTTGCATTGTAAATATGCATTTTTGAAATTTTAAACTCTAAGGGGGGGAAAAAAGATGATAATGTAAAATGTTCTCACTCTTCCATCTCAAGTTGTTCTGTGTAGTTTAGACAAAGTTTGTAAAACAAAGTTTTGAGATGTACGTATATATGTATATATACAAAAAGTCAATTTAGATTTGCTGCAACTTTAACAACTCCCAAACAGCAATCTGTATGAGTCTCTAATATTATGCTCTCTCTTCTCTTTTAGACTATTTTTCTTCCCTAAAGTACCTACAGTGTGTGTTTTTAAATGGTATATTCAGCCATAAAACTTGTTGCATTTAGTACTTTATGCTCTTACACACTTCAGTAGCTTTAATGTATCTAGATTTACAGAGCTGTGTTGCTTTTTAAATGCATTTTTTTATTTTTGTAAAAACATAAAATCTTTTAATAGATCTTAGAGTACTGTATGTATCAACAGCTACAATTTAAAAGTTCAAACTAGTATAGTGCTTTGCTTCACACTGCACCATATGTTTATTTATTGTGACCTTATATGTCGTTAACACTTCACTTATCATCGCTATCTTTAAATACTGTATTCTGTGTGTACCTGTTGCTGGCCAGTGTAGTTTTACTACAAATGTTTGGTCTAACTGTGCTTAACCCTAAAATACTTATTTTAGCTTTTTACCTGAAAATGGGTACTAAAACTGTATTTAATATTTTCCTGTACATTTGCCAGTTTGCTAAAGCTACCTATAACCCAATGTTAAAAAGTTCTTTAAATCCATAAAGCAGAAAGTGTGTCTGAAAGTGTTTGTATAGTTTCTCTATTTCTGTGGAAGTCTACACAAAAGTGCAGTGTAAAATAGAAACTCCAGACTGCTGACTTTAACCACCTACCATGTACACTAACAGTCCGAGTTGACCCATACGGCTCCTTACAGATAGAACAACCTCAAGAGATTGGAGCAGGTGAAGACTATTTGTAATTTCAGGAATAATTTGAATTTCAGGAGACTTTCTTAGTACTTCTAAACAATAATTAATGTCCTGTAATGTGCAAAGTTGTCCCTGATGCCAGGAACCTATGGAAAATTAACATTGCCCTCAGGAGCTGGCAAGGCACTGCAGTCTCCTGGAAACTGTTTGCAAGAGGCTAAGTAGGCATGAGTGGACTGATGACATAGGGGTTACCTCCTATGCAACTTTCTGACATGTAAAGCAATGTATCTGGGCCGTAGTGCATTTCAAAATATATTTTCAACACAATGGCTCTCCATACCAAGAGAATGGTGACAAAATAACTTTTTAAATCTACAAAAGTCCACTTTATGTTCTTATGAAAAGGTAGCTGAACAAACCATGTTACTACTCCCTTTGTTAAGCAGATTTACTTCTCAAAGATTTTCTCTTGACGTTAACCTGACAGGACCAATTTATTACTGACCTGATCTTATTAGTTGTAAGCAATTAAAGGACTAATTGTGAATCACTCTGCTATGGCAGCATTCTCAACTTACATTTAAAGAGTTCATATACCAAAATGGTACCCTAAGAAACAGCTACATTGACAGAATCATAACACATGAATATGGTACCATAATCTGAGTAACTGTTGCACAACAGAACTCCTGTGGCTGTAAGAAGAAACAAGCCATGTACCTACATATCCATATGTGAACACAGAGAAGATTCAGAGGCATGTGCAGCAGTGCACCCACTGTAGCCAACGGGCTCCCCAGAATACACGAATCACACTTTCACGAAGAAACCTGGAAACCACTCTTCTGATAAGATCCAGATATCAGAAAAGCCTGTAAAACACAGAAGTGTATTAGAATTTGACATAACCCAACTATAAAAAACCTATACTATACATGGTAAACCTGTTGCTCAGCCAACAGGACATTTCTTCACTTCTGTCAGCTTGATTTAGAATAAATAGAATCATTATCAGTATTAAACCACTACTCAATATATAATAAATTGATAGAGGCAGACGGAAGGAGACGATTATGTGATCATTAATATCTTTCCTTAGGATCTGTATTTCCTAAACTTAAATAAAACCCATATTTTGCAAGCATGAAAAGACCCCTATTGAGCTAAACTTATGCAGCAAAAGAAAAGCAGTAGGTTATTGTTGTTAAGTGTGACAATCTAACAAAAGGAATTGTTTTATAAAATCCAATTTTAGGAAAAAATTTAATATGCTTATAAGCCTTTCCAAGATTTTAAAAGCATTGCTGAAGCAAGGCAAATTAAAGGTATGAGGTATGCTTCTTGAGTACAACCTATGCTTAGAGACAGTATTTGAATAATATTCCTCAAATTCTTCCACCTACACCATCTCAGGTACTTTTTGAAGAAAAATCTTTAGTGTCTGATGACCTAAATAAATGGTAGTAGCATGTATTGAATTTACACATAATTTATGGAAAAATATTTTAAAAAGGGAATTTAAGTACCTCCCGGATTAATTTCTGTGGGTATAAAAAAAAGGTATTTGGTCTACATCATATGAGAATTCTTGGGATATTTTACTCTCTATAAAATTGAAGGACCTACATAGTATCTGAATGTATAAATAATTTTTATTGAAATTTCTATCTACAAGTATAAACAAAGAATTACAGTTCCCAAAGCCAGAAGCATGTGGAATTAATTTCTATTTTCTGGTTTTGTATGCTGAAAATAATGCTCACAGTGTATGGCAGGCCATTAACCACTTTGTCACAACTCTGGTTGCATTTTTTTGTTCTCAGTTTCATGAAAATATTGTTTCTCATACTTTTTGTCTGACTTAAAGGTTTACTTTAACTTAACTTTGCTATACATCATGGAACGGAATTTAAAAGCACAAAACATTTAGGTGAAACTACGAAAAACAACCAGCAAACTTGGTAGAATTTTATTTCAATGGATTTTCTGCTAGCTAACCATGAAAAAATCTATCAAGGCCAGACAGAAAGTTTCAGTTTATCTTGGGTTTTTTTTTCCACAAGAAAAAATAATTTGATATGTTAGTTCTATCAACTGCTCTTTTATGTATTCACTGTTTCACCTACTCACATTTATTAACACAGGTGTTTGGATGACTTCAGTTCTGTGAATGAACTGTTCTTATTGCTATTTTTATTATGAGTCCTATGCCTAAGTTCCCATTTCCTTCTGCAATGATCATTTTTGATGAGCATGCATTGCTGATTTTTTCCTCATCAGAAATTCAGTGGATCTTCATGGTTCTTTTTATGCTACATTCCTTATTCCTATGTTCATAATCCTCATAGCTTGCTAAGTTAAGTTTTATCTTTCAATATTTAAATTACATCTAGTTCATTGTATCATTAAACAGAAAAATTTGAACTTTAAATTATGTGATTCAACAGAGAAAAGTAAAGATTTTTATGACCGTCAAAGAATTTTGAAGGGTTATTTTATATAAAGGACTATAATTAAGAGTTATATAGAGAGTAACAAAATAATATATACACTTATTCATAGATGTAGATTAGGTATAGATATAGATACAGATGTGCTGTACATATAGATTGGCCTTTATAGATATGGATAAGCAAAGGAGAAGAGCCATATTGATCAGGTGATTATAATTGCAGCTTCATCTTCAAGATAACAAGTATGTTTAAACAGCTTCACGCAGTAATGACAGCTTTATAATCCCTTGCAAAGAGAAAGATCATCATGAGGTGATCACTCTGTATAGGAACTAAGAGCACTAAGTTCTTACAACAGTGAATAAGAATGCTATTTCCTTATGACAGGTATTAGTTTTGAGCAGCCCTTTCAGTGCTTAGTATCCACCTTCACTTTGTGATGAGAAAAGCTGCCAGAGTGGTTTCATAACACTACAGAGTGATAGTGATTCCCCTGCAGCACATCACTGCTGGTTTTTCCAACCAAGATGGGATGCTGGGCCAGGTGGGGTCAGACTACCATATGGCATGCATAGCTAAAACAAATTTCAAATATTGTCTTAAAAACTACACTGAATTACACCTTTGCTAAATCACATGAAGGGAGAAAAAATTCCTCTTTCCCATTTCTCAGCAAAAAAGTAAACAGTTGTTGCTGCTCCAAGGTAATATGATTTCAGAATTTCATTTTTGTTATAAAAATACACAATAAAACAGTTATTACTTTATCCTGAAGTGATGTCAGGGAAATATTGTTACAAAATTGTTACACGGGTCTTTACTAGACAGAACTTTTTGTGGTTTCTTTCCCTTTTGAACCTTTCAACAACACAATTTTACTTGCAAAAAGAATCATGCTAAGTGACATTCAAGTTTGTACAACTTTTACAAGGCATCCATAGCATGGCAACAAATTTGCAGAAAGGCAGTTGTAACAACTTAAAGCTTGTTTTACATACAAAGCTGGATTTGTGATAGGAAGTATTTCAAATTGGTGCGTGCTTTAGGTTCAAATATTCATACAAATAATCCACTTTTAGGAAGAGATATAATCTTAAGATTCTTTTTTAAACTTCCTAATGGGAATATTTCCCAAGTTTTAAGACTTTTTTTGCTGTGTTGTAAAGTGTGATACCCAACCCAAAAGGCTGCCTAGTAACTTCATCACTAAGGGCACAGTTATGCCCTGTACATTTACAGTCTCTCACCTTTACATTGCTACTGATGCTGTCTGGGAGCTGCTCCTTGGGCACTCCCCCAGCCCTGCTTTCTCTTTCTCAAGAGCACAGGCTCTTCCCCAGCAAAGCCCCCTCCAATACTGAATATTGCCAAGACCTCTGAGCTCAATGGCTCTGGGCTCCCTGAGCCTCCTTTGGTGCCACAGGCCCTCACACAGCCTGCCCAGACCTGTTACAGCAGTAAAGGGAAGGATGCAGGAACCCCTAAGAGAAGAATAAAATGGGTGCCATCTGCCACAGGACCAAAGCTAAGCAGCTGTCTGCACTACCTGAGGGATGAGACATGGGAATAGGATCAAGTAGCTTTTACTTAATCTGCTCATCCTTTTGCGCTAATGCTGCTGGGCCACTACTGTGATTTATAAGTCTTAATGCTTGTCAAAAGGAAATTGCTGTTGTTTCTGGCCATGCATAACTTGTCAAAACTAAATACACACTTTGCACTAGGGATGCTGTCACCTCTGCTGCACCTCATTAGGCAAATGGAATTCATAAAATCTTAAATGCTGTTGGGCCTGAGCTTCCCTCAACCACAAAATTCAAGTCACCAAATTACTTTAATTATCCTCTTGCAGTTATTTTTTTCTGGGAATGTATTTCAGAACTTGTCCAGTGTCACTGCATGGTGTCTACCTATGACTGCCTTGCCGTGGATGTGTGGGGCATAGTGCTGCCTCTGCTCTCATCCCATGAGAGCTGCAAGCCTGGCCTGGCTTTGAACATGCCATGGAACTGCACATGCACAGCTTTGCACGTCTTTGGAGGTGACAGTTTCTTTGAATTTAAGCCAGAGCTGCAAAAGTCAGGATGCCAAATCAGCTATATGCACTGCTCTGGTGGAGTGAGGGTAACAGTGATGCCCATGGTGAATTTTCCATGTTTAAGGAAAAAATTGTTTCTGTGCAATATATATAGATAGATATAGATGATATAGATATAGATGTAGATGTAGATGTAGATGTAGATATAGATTAGATATAGATATAGATATAGATATAGATATAGACATAGATATAGGTGATAGATATAGATATAGATGATATAGATATAGATTAGATATAGATACATACAGATATATATCCTCAGTCTATCCTAAAGAAATACAATTTCAATTTACAAACCTTATTTCTAAAAAGGTAGTCTTTCACATGTGTCGATGTTCCAAAATGAAACCGTCAGGACAAACCCCTCTACACTAGTATGGTTAGAAAATCAGGGTAATATAGAATGGGAAAAAAAGCATGGAAGCATGCATGCAATATAAAATCACCTAGTGAGAATTCTCAGACTAACTGTGTTAAAGACGTAAATTATGATGCTGGTTTGTGTAGACATTAAACAAGATGATGGGGCTACCTGAAAACAGAGGCTAGACAAAATTAAGATGATAAAAGTGGGTATTTATTGAAGGGCCTGCAAGGTACACCTTGGGCAGCCAAAAACCTTCAGAAAAGCTACACCCAAAAGGGCCCCCTGGGTCACGGATTTTCATACTTTTATAAGTTTGGTCCATTTGCATATTTGGGTTAATTCTCCAATTAAAATTTCAGGCAATGATGTCATTACCCCAAGTTTGTTCCCCCCTTTAGAGGCTTTACATATTTCAGGGCCTGGGACAGTAAGGTGTCCTTGAACTCCAGGCCTAGAGAGGATTTGTTTTGTCTGACCAGAATGGGAGAACAGTGGCTAACAGGCTATATGGAGTCTTAGAGTTACACACTAAAGCAGTACAGGATATGAAAAATATAAAAGCTAAAATCCTAAGGCATCAAAAATGTTTATCATGGTCACCTTTTTCTTTTGTAAATTGGTTGCAATAGAAAATAAAGGTAAGGAAGATTAACTCTACCCCAACCAAAACCAGCACAAATGGCCACAAAGAGAAATATAGGAAATTACATAGAAAAAAATGAAAAAAGTTTTTTTTACTGTGAGAGTGGTCAAATTCTGGGACAGGTTGCTCAGATTGTGCAGTTCTCACCCCTAGAAATATTCAACACTTGACTAGATACTTTCTGGGACAAACTGTTCTAGTTGATGCTGGTTTAGGAGGGTGATTGGACTAGATGATGTCCAAGATTGATAATGACTAATTGGGAGGACAAACTGAAAGTTTTCAGGAGGCCCAAACTGAGCTCCCAAGGTACTATGATTTAGGTTTTTATTTTTGTAAATATGTTGTTTCACCAAAGTTTTTTCTTATGTCCCTCTATTCTCATGTTATTTCTCGACTGGAAACTGAAAGGTCTTATGCTATAAATTTGCTGTAAGAAAAAAAATTTTCTCAGGTAGCAGTGTCACAGTTTGAACAATGTTCTCCCTCACTCCCAAATGATAACATCATATCTGTAAGAACTAGGTCAAATCACTTCAGTGTTATTTGTATTAAGACCATTGGATTGGACTTCCTAAGTAACATGCTGAAGGCACTGAGTAGACAAATTACTAGACTAGCATAAATTTATTGACTTGCCTTTGAGAAAATTTAATAACTAGAAATATTAATAATTACCAATAGTATTCAGCCAGGTCATCTTTATACATTTCCCATGGTCATTTCCACAGTCAGCATTTGATTAATGTGAATTCATTGGTCCTAAGGTAAGTACTTGATAATTATCAGACAACAAAATGAACTTCAATAACAACTACCAATCAATATAATCACTAATTCAGTATGGCTCACATTAAGGATCCAACATTCAAACTTGAGTTTGCTTAATATCCAGGTTCAATAATCCTTGTCTGTGTGCAGGGGGAAACCCCCCAGAGCCGATTGGAGAAAGCGTTGTATATAATTAATCACCTTACGGTGCTTAATCATTTTCTTTCATTTCAGTCTTCAGGCGAGACGCACCTGCCTCGAGCGAAGGTCTGGGTGCGGGACCTACTCACTAATAAGTGGGAAGGCCCGCACGAGCTTATTGCTTGGGGTCGTGGGTATGCTTGCGTTTCCACAGATACAGGGGTACGATGGCTACCTGCGAAATGCGTTCGCCCTGACCTGCGACAACAGGACCAGAGAAGGCAACCTCCACGGCAACCTCCACGGCAACCTTCAAATGAAGGCCAGGACACAGATCATCAACCGAGTGATCCTTCTGATGACGACCAAGATGTCGATCCTCAGCCTGGTCCTTCTACACACAGAGACTGAACTTTAAATCCTGTATA